>VMBQ01000367.1:172352-277911 GCA_007657795.1 Dreissena rostriformis | reverse complement strand
ACATTATATTTACATTTTTGGATGCATTCACAGCCGGCATAAACTTGGACAACAATTGCACTTCTGTAAAAACGTAATTTTTGCGCGTCATTTATGTTTGCTGTTATTGTGGTCGCCAACGATAACGAACAAAAATGAGGTAAAGGATAAACACCTTTAATGTTTGAAAAATTAAAAAATAATGTTGAATATTTACGTATGGAACTCCGAGCGCCATTTCAGCTCCCACCATGGCGGGTCCATATTTGTCGACAGCCTGAATAAATCAAGATTCAGGTAAGAAAACAAATTATAAACAAATAAGCTATATTTTAAAAGCTCATATTAATATAAAACATTTTCTACAACAAGATATGTCAAAACCTTAAAGAAATAATATTTTCGTCCATTCATATATTTGCTCATCATGAATACATTTTGTAAACGTACCAGTCAGTACATAAACTTAATCCAGTGTAGGCTATCAGAATATACGCGAAAGTCTCACGGTAGTTACAGCATGTTCACGCATTACTAGTATATATCGTTATAAAAAGGTTCTTATATGAAAAATTGACCAGTTAATCATATTTGTTTCTTTGCAAAAATAAGCACACACAGCCCAGAACAAACAGAGGAGTACATTCATACTTGGCGGAAATGTTGTTTGAAATATCATGTAAACGCCTGGATATGTAAGAAAAGTCGTTAATAGCTCAATGAAAACTGAATACAATTGCGTATGCGTCGTAAGTACGTATTGGAACTCGTAAGGAAATATGAGCCTCGCTCGGGAAAAACGTGGCTTAATGCCTGTGCGTAAAGTGTCGTCCCAGATCAGCTTGTGCAGTCTGCACAGGCTAATCAAGGACGACACTTTCCGCCTAAACTGGATTTGCGCTAAGAAGAGACTTCCTTTAAAACGAAAAATACCATAAAAGCGGAAAGTGTCGTCCCTGATTAGCCTATGCGGACTGCACAGGCTAATCTGGGACGTCACTTAACGCACAAGCATTAAGCTCCTTGTTCTCAGGGCGAGGTTTATATTTCCAAAATACTTACGTAAACGATTTGTCCGGGATCTTTCTTGTCCATTCCCATGCCCATAACGAGTCCTCCTTCCTCCTTGCCGCCCATGAAGCCAGCCTGTCAGATGTAGAACATAATGTGTTGAAATATAGAAGATACATGTATCTGATGCACGTGCGAAATGTTATCCCCTGATAAGCATGTGCAGTCAAAATAGTGATGAAACAAAACACACAGCTAAGAAATTGCAAATCAAACCTTATAATATACAGCTAATTGATAATAAAGACGAAAACCGCTCTTATGGAAAAACAAAGACACGCTCTTACATATCTTATAGAAATAAGGGCCAAATCTTACAAGAATGGATAATACACGGGTTAATAACCTGACAAAAGGTTCGACAGTGAAGATCGAACGTTACGGTATATTTGTCAATATAATGCGGCATGTACTCACCTCATATTGACCTGCTGCTGTGGCCTCGGCATCTCCGCCTACACCGCTGCCGGATGCACTACTGATGCTTCCTCTGCCTCCGCCGACAGCGCCGCCGCTACTTCCGCCTACACCACCGCCGGATGCACTGCTAATGCTGCCTCTGCCTCCGCCGACAGCGCCACCGCTGCTGCCACCGCCACCGCCAATGATGGTGAATCCGTTTTTCGCCGGCTGTGGGAAGGCGACGTCGCAGTCCGGACAGTATCGCGTGGTATGTTCATACGCGGCCATGTCCGAGGGAACGTAGATAAGGTCCTGTACAACTCCCTAGAAACAGTTAAAATAATTGCGAGTTTCAGTACTAACAGTACTATTTTGTTTTATCACTTAAGTAGTGCGTGCAACATCGCACACTTTGCTTATACGCGGTCATATTCAATTTTTCCCATTAGTAAACACATGCAAGTTACTAATAGCGTACATTTTGAACGTTTTTATCGGATTGTTTGTAGATTCGTTTTACCACCGTGTTACTGTGTTATATGCTTGTTGAGCTATAACAGAGAGGTTACCGATTGCCTTTACCTACGTGCTTTATCCTTAAAAAAAACACTACAGGCAAGTTAATAGTTCATTTTCCGTGAAAAAAACAACAACAACATCATTTGTATTATACATCGTATCCAAGTGTACCTTGAATGGCGTGTCCTCGTTAGAAAACGACATGAATCCCTTGTCGCTCAGATAGAGATTAGCCTCGGCGTATTCTCCTTCCGGAAGGCCTGTTACCAGGTTGCCTTCGTGGAAGAGCGACACAGTTCCGGCCACGGCGCTCAGTGACAGACGCTGCCAGCTGGGAGACGGAAGTAAAGAAACATGTGGAAGGGTTCATCATAAGAGCCGCGTTCTGGGAAAACTGGGCTTTATGTTTATGCGTAAAGTGTCGTCCCATATTAGTCTATGCAGTCCGCACAGGCTAATCAGGGACGACACTTTCCGCCTAGACTGGATTTTTTATAAGCAGCGACTTCGTTTTCACGAAGAATTCCATTAAATCGGAAAGGGTTGTCTGGCCAAATAAAAATAGGACCTATTTTTTTTTGGCCTCTGCGTTTATCCCAGTTTCCCCCCAGCGAGGCTCATAAGAGACCTACTCCACTGATGCCCATTACACGCAGGCTTTCATAGCGTTTTATCATACATGCTGTACGTTTAACCCTTTGCATGCTGGGAAATTTGTCGTCTGCTAAAATGTCGTCTGCTGAATTTGTAAAATTAGCATTTTCTTCCATTTTTTTCAAAGAATACTATCAGAATAGCAAACAGTTTGGATCCTGATGAGACGCCACGTTCTGTGGCGTCTCATCTGGATCCAAACTGTTTGCACATGCCTTCAAAATCCGGTTCCAGCGCTCAAAGGGTTAACGACAATAAAATATTAACAGCGATAGTACAATAGCATACATGTAGCTGCGAATGAAATGTAACAATGCGACATGGATACAAATGAATTATAATAACAGGAGTGATTATCCGTGGTTGCAAATTACTCATTAAGGTATATACCATTAAGAATTATATAATAAAAATGTGCATATATAATAATGACCTATTTAAATACTGATGTTGACGTCAATAAATGATAAAGAGGGATCACACACAACGAGCTCATTAACCCTCACGAAAACCCGATTTTTTCACTTTAAAAGCGTTTTAAGAGTGTATATATCTGAAATAAAACGTATTTTAAAGTGCTTACGAGTATGTTAAGGCGCACATATTTATTCACGCGAACCATATTTTCAGTTTCGAAAATATTGTTTCGTATTGTGTATTGCTTTGTTTAATAACGATACGTGTATTCTTTGTGTATAGAACTATATACGCGTTTAATGTTAGAATACCCAAAGAACATAACATTATAGGCAAATACACGGTTCTTAGTAGAGGAATCATTTCACTGAATCTGTATGTATATATATATATATAATAATAATTCAAAGTGTGTATCATTTGAAACTTTATTGCTGTTAACGAAAACATGGATAACCCCCGACATACACGTAATCTTTCATTTCATGATAACAAAACGACAACTGTTCAAACGACTTACGAGTCCTGCTTCATTTCAACGGGAATCTTCAGCACGGACGGTTCCGGTACCGGCGCGCCATCCGGAAGTGGCCCCGTGTACTGGATGAGTGCCTCTTTCGGCCCCACCAGTAGACTGAGCGACGTTTCTCCCGCCTCTCCGTAGATGCTGAACAGCTCCGCGGTGTAAGACATCGTGTATTTAAAGGTCGTCACGATAGAGAAGTTGTTACTTGAAAATCCGGCTGGAATAAAAACAATTAATGAGCTGCTCTATGGGAAAACGGGTTTAATGACTGTAAGTAAAGTGTCGTCCCAGAGGACGACGATCAGGGACGACACTTTCCGCCTTAACTGGATTTTTGATAAGATGAGACTTCCTTTACACGAAAAATACCATAAAAGCGGAAAGTGTCGTCCTTGATAACCCTTGCTGACTTTACAGGCTTTTCTGGGATGACACTTTAAGCACATTCATTAAGCCCTTTTTAATTAGAGCGAGTTTCAAATATTGAGACACTATATGGTCCTTATACAATACCAATCGTAATACATCACCTTTCTCCGGAATGCTTTGTAAGATAGATGCATATAAATCGTATGCTGGGTCAGAGTGTCATAATGTCAAACCCGTTAGCGCAGTGGTTGGGTAACGCCCTTCTCGTCTAGGCGAGTGGTTTTATAAAGACGACGATTGCTCGTTGTGTTGCGCAAATATTACTCTCCAACTGGAGCTGAATCCTTCGTGTTTCAATTCCTAAGATTCCTAAGACTGTTGATGCAATCCAACAAGATAACGTAGTGGTATTCAGAAATCTGTCTTAGTGGAACTACTTCTTTAATGTGCCGGCTACGAATAAGAACTATTTCGCTTTGTAGTGATACCGGTAGGTCCTATTCTAGAACAGAGCACTGGATCTCCATCTTTTAATAGGTCCAATGTTAGCTAATATAAAATAATTTTAAGTATGGTTAACTGTTAAATTACGGCGTGAAAGAGTTTCTTTCATACTTTATATCACATACAGCTTACCTGACAGCGTCCGTAGTGAAAAAATGTAAATATATATCAGATAACTTATCGCCAACTGTCTGCGTTTTTGTTTTAGTGGTCAATGACTATCACGTACATTGCACAACGCTAGCCATGGTGGTCGACCACGCGGATGATTTGGAAATCTCGTAAGCTCCATCCGGTCCGGTTTTCGGGCGCGCCCCGCACATGCCCTCTCGGAACACCGGTCGATTCGAGGGCTCCGCCCCGCGAACCCATGCGTCCATGAAATCTATGGATCCTGCAAAAAAAGAAAAAAGCAGCATGTTAAACTAAGTAGTTCATCGTATACAAGAACGGTATTAATTTATTTAAATATTTATCCAGGAGAAGCCTGTGCGCATCACTTTAGCGCACATTTTCTGTCGTTACTTTCCCTTTCACTGTCAATACTTTCTTGGTTGTATCAATTGTTTATATATGCTACAAACGATATAGATCTACCTAAGTGCTGTGGAAGATCTTAAAACAATGCTCTGTTCCGTCCGTAAGTCTCGAGACATTGTCCGTACGGAGACAACGTGCCTCGTGCTAGAACGGTGTCTCAATTTCCAAGGTCTAGGCCACACGTCCTAAGGTCAAATATACCACATTACGGCTAGTCTGAATGAATGCCTAATTTCATAATTTAAAGGCAGTTTCAAAATTTATCCTTTGTAGACGGCGCAATACGTGTGTACCTACTGTTAAAGTAAAAGTCATACATGAACTAGCAAACCAAAGGTCAAATGTGGGCACACTGCCTGCCGTCATTGAAGTTTAATATGCTGAAAGAATTAAAAGATTTAACCCAATGCATTATAGCTACCGACTAGAGGTGCAGATTGCAAATTTCTTATGTAGCTATAAATTGTATTCAACCTCTGACAATATTCTTGAAAGCTGTGCGGGATTTTTTAAATCATCAAATCAAGGTAGGTAATGCGTGTCAACTGTTGTTTGTTTTTATCATACCGCTACATTGATATCTGCCTGATATAACGCTGCATGATATATTTTTTTATATCATGTTCGACAGGAAGTTCTTATATCAGTCGATGTGTCATATTACTAAGACTTGATAAATAAGCAATATTTTATTGCAAAAATGAATCAGATTCATCAAAACAAACAATTTGATATCAAGATGTATTACATTTAATCCACAGAAAGCAGCACAAATAGCAAAAAAATGTATTTTCCAAATATTTAAAATGAATGTGTAAATGCTGATGACGACATGTTCAACAGGAAGTTGTTAAATCAGTCGATTTTTGAATGTATGTCATTTTTACTCGGAATGATCTATAAAGTCATCATTTTTAGTAAAATAAAATCAGATTCAACAAAACAAACAATTTGATACCAAGCTGTAATATATTTTATCCTATTACCAGATGAAAATCGATAGTATAACAAAAATCGTATATACTTGAGCTCTATACTATCGCTATTTTTAGATCACACTCGGGTTTTTCCAAAAAAATACGGGAGAACAAAATCGTCAACAAATGCGCTATTTGATAATTATTAATGGAAAAAGGGAGGACATAATAGGATAAATTAAATACTGTGTAAGTTTTGGATAAAGATCAGGTTTATCATGCGAAATTTTAACATGGTAGCGCAATGGACAGCGAAACTCCTGTAAATCATTTGTGAAAGATCATATTCATTCCCGCTAAAAATGCAGCGTCGTAGCGATTTATTTCATTATTTGTTTTAAAATGGGGACTTAGAGAGAGGTATGATAAACAGAAAACAGGTAACTGTCTGATCTTTTTGTTATATATCAGGCTCGGCACGAATAAAATAACGGCTCGGCAAGCCTCGCCGTTATATTATTCTAAGCCTTGCCTGATATATTTCAAAAAGATAAGGCAGTAACCTGTTATTCTCTATATAACATGTCACATAGTTATGTATCCGCTTGATGTTATTATGTAGCAGTAATCTTACTTTTCGTGGTGAGCACACTGAACACATGCTATATGCATTAATACGCTTATCGCCAAACTATGGAAATACATGATCCATGTTCATAGCTTCGACGTTTTTTCGCAGAGGATAAGTGCCATAATGTTGTTTTTTTATATTTTAATTATAATTTGTGATGTAATTTTTTTATAGAGATAATTATGTTTTTGAATCAATCGTGCATGAAGTTTGTTTTTATAGTTTTATTTTATAATTCTGTCGTTTCTCCTTCTATTGATTTATTCATTTGTTTCTTGCATTCCCCATTGCGGGTGCCCAAATTGGATATGACATAATGGGCATGATATCTCATACTTTTAAAAGTTAAATGGTTTACATATTATATATGTAACATTTTAAGGAAAAAGGTGTTAAAAAAAACTTCATGATATATTTTTTAGTGTATAAATGTATACATTTTTTCATAAAGATAAACATTTATTTAATGTTTATACTTGATTGTGCTTTTATCGATGTACCTCTTATACTCAAAGCAATATCAATTCAATCAATCGTGTACATGTACTCCATAAAAATTAATTAGTAGTATATGAGTTGTTGTAACAAAAAATCGTTACCTTAGTAAAAACATGTATTTGTTTATAAAAAATAGATTAAGCAAAGATAAACATGTACATGTATATAAGAAATAGTGTATATCTTTCATAACTATGCTTCTTGTTTGCGTTTATTAACGTCTAGGGCCCGTCAGTAAGGTTTATTCACCAACAGTAAGTTAGCGGGCAGATAAAATAGTATAGTGCCCGCTTGCTCTGGCATAGACATTGTTATGAACTAGTGCCGCTCAACTCTAGTGGTTTGTGACCTTTGTTGCAAATTTCTGAACGTAGGTATTTTCAAAGTTGTCACATCGATTTTCTTGTCTGTCAGCTTACGTAAAAAAAACATTAATGTCTGTCTGTGTAATATAATCATTTTATTATAAAATGCACGTTATGAATTATGCTGTGTAATAATTAAAAGAAATAGGCCTCCACTCAGTAAAGTGACCTCCCATTCAGCCCGCAAACATTAAAGTGATATTAGACGCATTTTCACTGAATTGAGCTGAAAATAATTAACAGGTCAAAAGAGTTATTTAAAATGTGGTAACTGACCAAATATCTGCAACTCATCTTGCTACCATTTGTTTATAAAAATGTATATTATATTCGATATTTTACGTGACTAACCCAGTCCTGTAAGCGTAACTAGCCGGGCGGAACTGCCGCGTATTTACGAAAGCGATACGATTTGAGTCTTTCTCATAAAGTCACTTTACTGACACCTCATTTATGAAATATATCTTTGAAGAAGTATGGCCAAAGATGTGGTTGACAGAAACTCGAAGGTAAATGTATTCATAATTTCAGAATTGTCATATGTTTTCGCGGTGTGTCCCAGATTTTAAACTAACAAAAAATACGTCAAAACGAAAGTACGGTTGATATTAAAATTCATTATTTTTCTCTTTCCGGGATATTGTTTTAGTATGTTGATGCTACATTATCAAAAATAAGTGTATATGAAGTGAAATCACAAAAAAATAAACAACGGTTGCGATAGACACCTATATACTGTTAGATGCGTCTTAAAGTATATCACTAACGGACTTCAACCTTTGGTTTCGATTTCGGACTGACTTTTCGGTCACTATAATGCGAGGAGGCTCTCAGTGGCCTGTACTGTTTTTGAGAAGCCGAATCAATCGTTAATAAATGGTCATGGTCTTGTGAATTGTTAAACCATTTATGCCTAGTGGACTCTCCCATCCTTCTGAATTGGATCAATTTATTTCCAAAATTAGGGATGTCTAGTATATTTATTTCTATATTTAGAATATTTCTTACAAAAATTCCTTTAAGCAAACAGCGCAGACCCTCATGAGACGCCGCATCATGCGGCGACTCATCTGGGTCTACGCTGTTTGCAAAGGCCTTTTTTATAGACGCTAGCCATAAATGGGTTAAACACCACAGTCATATATTTAGTAAATGTATGGTAATAAAATAAAGAAGCTTTGTCGTGAGTTAATGGTCGTTTGCTTAGCAAATGAGTGATATTGTTATTTAACAAGTTGCTATTAAACAGCTGGCTCCTAACTAAACTATAGGATGAAGAAATAACGCTACGAATGAAGATTAAGACGAGTTTTGAATCAATATTTTCGGTTATAATACAGTCGAATCGCGATTACACGAATAGCCAAGGGACCGCCTCGATTATTCGTATACATTTTAATCGCATTTCTCATATAATATCATCTAATGAAAACACATTACAATGAACACGTCTAATAGTATGTCTTGTACAGGGTTGACGTGCCCCATAGAGAAACGCACACTTCTTGTTTCCATTTAGATCTGGTAGAAGATAAAACGCTTTTAAACGAATTCCGTCCTGTCAAAAATTTGCTAACACTGCGGTTTGCGTTTTACAGCGGTTTTATTTTTCCGAGGCCTGTTTTAATGAGAAACATATGCCGTCTTGATCTACATGAAAGAAAAACGATAGCAAGATTTCATTTACACGTCAAATGCAAGTGTACATGAATATACTGTAAAATGAAACTCCAGAATATTAATCGGGTGGAAATTCCAGTTACCGTCTGCAGTCTTTTATTAACGGCAATCTGCTACGATTTATTGTTGCACTATACGCTACATAAATGAAACGTTCGGTAAAAGCAAGCGGAATTTTGGTTCACGTGAACATAAAAGTTTCGATAATTTGTGTGGTTGTTTTTTACTACTTGTTTGCCTCCAGGACCCGTATTCTTAGACTTAAGTCTAAAAAAATAAAGAATTTTCTTTAAAATGTTATCTTATAAACGTACACTTATGATGAGTCTCTGACGACATTGAACACCTGTAACTAAACAATTCTTCATTTAGAATAATTTATTTATTACATAATTAAACATTTGCATCCTGTATATATTCAATCTTTGACGTAAGATTTCTTGGTTCTAATACTTTTTTTTTCAAAAGTCTAAGAATGAGTTTCTGAATAAAAATCCAGACTCCATGTGTTGAGGCAATTATCGTGATAAATTTCTTTGTTTTATCAGCGTTTGGTGCTTCCTGTTCGTTCATTATGTTTTATTTCGAGTTACGCTTATAATCGAGTTACAATATGATTCAAGCGTGTAAATAACTGTAAACTGTTCTTTTTTTATAATATATTTATATATACTGCTTGAAATAAAAGCTATCATTATTCGTATGTATTTGCTATGAATCTGGAGGATTATATTAACTTTCTTGTCTTTCATGTTGTACCTCATATATTAAATCTATAAACAAAATAATGAGAAGGACCAAATCGTGTTGCGTTATTTATTTTTTTGCATTTCTATTAACACGAGACAAAAAGCTTAAGGTCATTAACCTGGAATGAACTCGTGTAATTTCACCATGGTTTCAATAATCTGGTTATCACTGTAAGGGTTCTTAGGTTTTATTGGGCTTTCATTACAATTTGTCACCGACTCGGAGCAAAACTTCTTATCTTAAATTGTTAAACATTCTCGCCATTTGTCCTTTATTATATATATTTATATGTTTAACACATATTTTTACATTAAACATGTACTGGACATGTTTTTACATTAAACATGCACTGGACATGTTTTTACATTAAACATGCACTGGACATGTTTTTTCGTTTAACATGCACTGGAGTTAATAAAATTACTATTAAATGTGCTTAATATATTGCAAGTCATCACTCTTGGATTTTGGCAAAATAAGAATGTAAAAACTAAAAAGGAAACAACATCAAAGCGCAATATTCATCTAAATGAGATTTGAAAAAAAAAGAGAAATCAAATCAACAAGAGGTGTGGGTTCATCGATGGAGCTCTATATCTAATCGTTGAATTAAGACATACAATGGAATGCAGCCATCAACGACTAAAAAAAAAAAAAATGCTTAAACCTCATTATGTCAGAACAGAATTGAACATAATTTTTTTTTAAAAACTTTGACTGTTTCTAGTGTTAAACAAAATACACGAATATAGTAAGTGTTGTTTTTTGCAGAAATGTTAGAATATAGCAATGGATAAACTTTACCGATATTTAAACAAAACTCGTTTTATCTCACATGTCAACGGTGTATTTAGGTATACATGGAACCGTTTTAGTATGTCTTAGTAATCAATAAAGTAAAACAATAATTATAACTTTTATGGATCACAAAATAATGTGAATCCCAATAAGACATTTTTAAGCAGCAACGGCACAAAACCGAGTTATATTTATACTTAATGTGTATGTAACATCTATATCAGCGTATAATAGCTACTAAACATGGTTAAATACAGCATTACATATCATGTCAGAATGTTTTCAATTTAAAGTTATTCATATAAAATAATTATACATTGCAGGTCCCGGGTTCGAATCTCGCCCTGACCACTGTAATTTCCTTGAGCAAGAAATTTGTCCCACATCTGCTCCTCTCCACCCAGGTGTATAAATGGGTACCTGTGAGGGAAATAAGCCAATGTGCCGTGGCTGCCTGGTGCGCCATATGTAAACGGACGACTTAGATCCCAGTGATCGGGGGGTTGATTGTGAAGTCGGCTTTAACCTTTATGGGTATAATGTTGGCGAATAGTGAGTGCCTCTAATATGAACTTGCCTAACTTGAACTTTTCACTTTTATTTGTGTTAATTAATAACTGTGTGAGTTTCAACATGCTTGGCCTGACTCTATAATTAGTGTTAATGTATATAATACGTTTTCTTTAATTTGGACAAATTTAGAACACTTCAATAAAAGTGGTTTTCATCTTTCACTTCATTGCTGTCACATTATTGGCAGAGTCGCAAGTTTCTTTCCATTCTATCATATCTACCTGTCTGAATTCACAGGTTATGTGCACAGTTCTAAGCGTAATTTCGTTAAGGTTGTTCTCAATTTTCTTCAAACAATCGTCTCTTAATATGATTTCAACGGTAATTTTATTTTTAGTTCTTTATACAGTGTATACAGTTAGTACCCTATTATCATTACTATCTCGTTTCCACTCTTGTAAGTATTCGTCGATAACTCTCTGTTTAAACAAAGACAAAAAATTAACATGAATGATTTATGACTTATTTCACCACACATAATTAAATCCGTATTTAGATAGTAAGTTCCTCACCTTTATGAAACAGTGCAATTTATCATCATTTAAATCAAACCATCTTCCAATACATGGATCGTTATACAATATATTGTCAATTTTAGTTATTTTAAGCCAATATTTGTCGACAAGACTCCGCAGTGTAAAATCGTTCGACATGATATAATACATGCATTAATAATATTTGTCTTATATCAAACCGATGACAGTCAAAACAAATGCTGAGTCATCAACAATAATGTTGTTCCCTTTAATATATTAAAATGTCCTTTAAAAATCAACAGCATGCCTTGCTGACCATATGTACCCGTTTTCAGATCAATTTGATTGACAATCTTCAATGCAACACTTGTTAAAACTTAAGTGTAAGTTTGCAAAACTGCCTGCGTGGCAAGAACGGAAGCACTTATATCTACGGCGATATACAAACAATAAAAGAGGGCATAACTAACAGAAATGATAACGTACCTTTCTGTAGTACTACATTGCCGGCCTGAGCATTGGAAAATATCACAATAAGAAGAAACAAATGGCCTAGCGCCATGCTAGGTGTCCGTAGCCGGCACCCCATTGTCCACCACTAAACTGTCAACGTGGCACCGCCCTGGTAACACTAGGGCCGCCAAACAACCCGACTTCCGCACGCAGCTCCGCTTTATATTCAGAACAATTCCTCCGCTGTGTGATCAATACATTAAAACCAAAGATTAAATAAACCCCTGTCCAGAGGGGCTCGAGACCTTTTACAGAACCAGGCTGCCTTAAAATTCTCCACCAGAGCGGGAAGTTTAACTGCAGTCCCCGGTGTAAAGAAAGAAAATGGCGAAGTCTGATGAACACTGCCAGCCAGACGTCACAAGATTAACTCAATTTACGAGTTCTTACATGCGGTTTTACTTTTGAAACGTAGCCGAGGCTCCGGGAAGGGATATTAACGTGGGAAAGCTCTTATTGGCTTCGAATTTGAAGTCGCTGGCGTTTGTAACGCAGCTTTAACCTGATTGCTGAATTGGGGATTGTAATTATGAAAAGTGTTGAACAAAAAGCGATAACGCGATGCCATAGCATTTTTATTTTTGCAACTGCTTTGAAGTGGTATATTCATGAACTCGAATGATATTATTTCGAAGAATAACATGTGCTGCGCTTGCAAATTTTGTTCTGCTTAAAGCTGCGTATATTAAAAAAAGAATTCGCTTGACAATTCGCACCGTATTGGAACGGGCCATGCAAAAGAGTGTTGTTGTTTTTAACCGGTTAATGGCTAACCTTACCTCACAATGACCGAGGATACATAACACAATTAAGCTTATGAATCTAAAAAGTCGTTAAAACCTTATGTCGAAAATACACGTTTTAGCTCAATTATTAAAATGATGAAAAGCGTTACAAACGCTGTATATGTTTAACGATTTCGAGTGATGATTATCAATAAACAAAACTATATGTTTTATTATTTTCTTAGTCAGGAGTGTTATTTTGCTTGTATGAATATAATGCATGCATTCATTTTTAATCTATAACATATTTTAAATTGCCATTTTGCCAAACTGTGAACACGTCCATTTAAAACAATTGCGGAAGAAGCAAAGCTCAGACGATTTCAGAACTTCCCCGATGTGTCCCTCTTGTGAATGAGATTCAGAGATTCTTTCGAGATTGTGTTTTACGATAACTGTAGAGCGGAGAGGCCTAGCAAATAAGATCGTTGACCTCGAAGCTTTGTTGCTTTGTAACCGTGGATTTTGATTGTCGGTGTGTTGCGTAAGAGGTTGATGAGTCGGCTCTCAGAAAGATTTTAAAACAAATTTTAACTTTACGTTAATTAACGATAATTTCNGGATCATATGATTAATGTTTTTTTTTTGTTGGTAAATTTTTAAGATATGTAAGATAAAGACGCAATTTTTAGTGAATGTAGTACATATTTTAATGTGAAAAGACCCAGCCATTTAGAGCAAGTAATTGTTGATGAATTTAAAGAAGTGCGTTATTTTTCTATAGGGAGCTTTAACTATTGGGTCATTGTCGACCTGAAATGGCCCACAAGTCACCCGGCGTGACTAGAAGCCGATTATTGTCATCCAAGGGGGACTTCAAGCCGATTCATGTCACCCTGTGGTGACATGAAGCCGATTCTAGTCACCCCAGGACGACATGAATCGGCTTGAAGTCACCCCAGGGTGACATGAATCGGCGTCTATAGTCACCACCGGGTGACTTCAAGCCATTTCAGGTCGACAATGACCCAATGAGCTTTACTTTTGGTAATGGGATGCAGAGAATCATTATGTTAACGGAAACATAGTTTATTTTATTTATAATGTTCAACCTTTTTTATCGGCCATTAAAAAGTGATGTGCTGCTATAATGAGTACGTATTAGGAACATCAAGGGCTTTAGCCCGAGAAGTCTAAAAAAATACGCATCAAAACGGCAACTGCGATTTTTTTTATAATTGCCGATTAACTACCATATAATGATATTTTTTTTGCGACCTTAACAGCATCTGCCAATTCTTTGCTAAACTTGAAAGGTGAATATTATTTTATAACACTGCGCTGGGAAGATCGGGTCTTCCTTTTTTCGTTCTTTATTGTATAGTTTAACAACTACAATGTCGAAAGGAAAATAATGCAAAATCGTAAGATTATGTAATTTAGATCATTAATTCAGCCAAACGTGTAAGTAAAGCTTATAAAAATCTACGTGAACTCTACAAACAACCAACATTTCGTTGGAAAGTTCTCACAACTTTTCACGAATGAGCAATTACCCGCAAAATCTCCACCTACATACCGACAACTTGACTTGACACGTTTATTTTTGCGGATTATTTATCGGGCCGTCGTCTGAGACAAGGCGTGATGATTAATATAGCGCGTCGAGTAGAGAATATTTCCATAGCATCGTTGTCCAAACGCGGCTCTAGGTGGGCTGGAGGCAGCGCTCGAAATTGTTAACCACCTAACCATTCATCCAATAAGCATCGCATTCAATTAGAATTACCGGTACTAAGTCGGACAATTTTCCTTGTCGAAGATAGATGGATAGTCTTAAATACATCCAATTCCATCAATTGTCGATTTCATGATATAAAATATCTTCCTGAAAAATATTGATCTAATTAAATAATTATAAATTATACGTATATTATAAATGAATGTACGCTTTTTTATAATGTTATATTGTGCGGAAGATAATTTCACTTCAAATGAGTGAAAACAAGATTTGAGCCGCGCTCTGAGATAACGGGACTTAATGCATGTGCGAATAGTGTCGTCCCATATTAGCCTGTGCGGTCTGCACATGCTTATCAGGGACGACACGTTCCACCTTAACTTGATTTTCGTTCAGAAGAGACTTCCTTTAAACAAACAATTCCATAAAAGAGGAAATTGTCGTCCTTTATTAGCCTGTGCGGAATGCACTGTCTTATCTGGGACGACACTTGACGCACATTCATTAAGCCCCGTTTTTCCAGAGCGAGGCTCATTTTTATGTTTGCATGTTACTGTTTATAGGTAGCGAGATAGTCCGCCCCCCTCCAACTCCATTTCACGATACGCCACTCCCGATACACATTTAGTGGTTGCCACGTTGTATCTGCGCCAGACAGAGGTGCAATTAGAAAAACAGAGACAGCTGTACGCTAATGCATTTTCCTCAGAAATTTGGAGTGCATTTCCATAATAATTGTGCATCAGAACCTCAGATGTCATAAAAATAATGCAGACTTTTCAAGTAGCTTTGCATCACTTTTTACTCAGAGTCAAATAATTGATTTGTAAGCACTTGTGCAATTATTCATTATACCATTCACGTAAATAAGCTATTTATTACATACATGTTACACATATACCGCAGTGAGCATGTTTGTTTTCATTATTTCTGTATATGCAATTTGTGTTTATATTTGGTATCTTCACCGAAACAATATTAGTAATTTTCTTTTTGTTCAAAATCTTAAAATGGATGTATCTTGTCTTTACCGGCATTCGCTGTTTCTATATACAACAGACACGAGAAGAAAAAAACAAAACAGACGTACATGTTAACCTTCCATGTACATATATGTCCGCCATATTCATAAAAAAGGTCACGAAATCTCACTTGGTTTTATAACATAGGACAAAGCTCTGCATTACCCGTCATATTAAAAGCATTTCTTTTGTTTTCTTATTAAGCAAGTTAATTTCTGATACTATGAACATTATGTATTTATAAATGTGCCAGAAAACGTTTTTTATGACAGCTAAGAGCGCCATAGTGCTTAATCTTAGAATTACGAGGTACTTAGTCTATACATTACGAGATACGCTAGTGAAAATACCGTGTGCCCCTTTAAACAATTCAAATCCAATGTCTTAAAATTGCGAACAATAAAACCATCGAAGTTACGTCGAACTTGTCAGGTAGGGCCGCGTTATATCAATAGCTATATGAATTATAATATATTTGTACACACGTTATATAGATTACCTGTCGTTAATTGTCAGTTAAATGTAGTAACATTCCAAGAATGGTTCTATGGAGCTTATTAAGTCATACTAATTAACCGACGCCATGTTGAGTGTTTGTTTAGCTTAGTCAATCCAAGCGATAGCCTTGTCACAGTAAGGGCCACCCAGTTTTGACTTATAAGACACCTTTACTGATAAACATCTTTACTGCCGATTTATATTCGAGTTGCCTGGCGCTTATCAGATGTGCAATCGGTACCCCTCGATTTAACTAGATGCAAGGCAGGCAACCGGCCATGTCAGAACAAGCCCTTTGCAATACTCGAATCTTCGACCTCCCGCACAGTTGGATCACTAGATCTAATATTTCAACAGTTCAAATAATACTCCAGAAAATGACTAACCACATCTTCTTCTACTTCTACTTCGTACTTCCTACAGTCAATTGCGGACTATTCCCGAGAAGGGAGCGAACCCACGAACTCCCAATCGCTAGGCGGACACCTTATCGACTACACCACCGCGACCTTATCCCTAATTGTTTATTTTATACTGACGTCATTTACGATTATTACGTCTTATACTGTTATGACGTCACCGGAAACTCAAATTATTGACGTTAGAGTCAAGGAAGCGCAAATCAATAGCAAACATAGCATTAAAAAGGTTAAACGCAAAACGAACGATATGGAATATTTATTTGAAATTAGAAATCTCTCTGAAGAGCCGACAATCCGACTTCAACAACTTAGGGACCTGCAAGTGCGATATGCACAGGAGGCGAGAGAAAGAGTATACCATGAAATAAAAATAGGGATAAATCGAGGCATCACTTTCGATGAATATGCTGCCGGCTTTGGCCTCGATAACTACTACACTATGTGCAGATCGGAATTGGAGAATTATTTGAGAACAGGTATCATTGTAAATCTTGCCTATTAGCAATTATATGTTATTTTCGTAAAATAAACTTATTATCTACAGTCTTTTTTAAAATAAAATATTCTTCAAATAAATGTGTTCTAATAAATATTAGCAATTAAGCAGTTAAAATAATCTATTGGCATTTTTTTAGAAGTTGTTTATTGCGTATATGTTTTCAGGTAAAGAATATACAGCGCGAACAAAATTCGAACATCTGTTGTCCTATTCTGGGTTAAAAATCAACCCAATTTCTTTCGACACAAAACCACGTACCAGGCCTAACAGCGGACACTTGCAACCACAACCACCGTCGCCGGTAAGGCCTACTTCAGAGAAGTCAACACACAGCTTCGAAGACCTGATGCTAGGGTACTTTCCGCATGTCACCATTCAAGAAGCTATGATAGCTCCATTTGAGAGTTCATCTGTACCGGTCTCGGAACTGACGACATACACGGCCACAAAGGACAAAACAAGAGTGATGGACAAAGACTCTCTGCTCGCCGGATATCGTGCCGATAACGACAGAGAGAAGTCCATTACTGCTATAGGAACAAAGTTCTCAATGGTGAACCAATCGTCTGCAGCGGGCGATCAGAAAGGAACAATCCGCATGAACATTACTGATATGGTAAGAACTGTTAGTACTGCGCGCACAATTATAATTATCTAAACCAATAAAAATGCTTCGAGGAATTTCATGCTGAAACAATTATGATTGGAAAAAAACACACATTTATAATATGAATCTCTTCATAATGGTATGTTAATTATGTAATGGCTCTTCGTTGATTGTATACTTTAAGTACAATCAATAAACATATGTTCATACATTATCAATCGAGTCGGAAGTCGTCGAAAGATATGATTAGATAGAATATAGAATTGTTTTGATTATTCTAAATCAACAAACGAAGTTTGTCATTGGAGTCAATCTGTCAGTCGGTCGGTGTGTCGGTGTGTCTGCATAAAATGTTCGAAGAGATAACTAATTAACATTTCTCAAGTGATTGATTTGAAAATTTAATTAAATAATCAACATGAAGAGCAAATGTTTAAGACACAATTTTATCGTGCACTTATCAACTCATACCAGAGTTAGCACCCATTTACTTAGCCATGGACATGGCCCCTATATCTTTGAAAAATCGTTGTGGGGCAATGTTCTAGTTTTAGTCACTGTTTATGAGGCAATTCACGATTTATGTTTCAGTTTTAAGTTATAGTTTATTATTAAATTAGCCGATATCATGATAGAATCAAATAATAGTATATTCTGATAATTTTGCAGGTTTCCGATGTGAAAGAGTCCGCAATCTTTGACACGATACTAGCAACGGGTGACAACTCTGTGACAGTTGCGAAGGCCAGCAAGAAGCCAAGTGTGGCGGCCAGGATTGGCAAGTGGCTGAGACGTGTGGTTTCCTGCACCAAGAAGTCTCAGTGCATGGAATGATTGTTTTCTTTTTTTTTAACATAGCGTTTTCGAAAAAAAAAACTAAAAAAAAATCGGGTAAAATAAATAACCCGTTAGAACACAATACGCATGTCTTTGTCTTTATTGCTTGTTTATTATCAAACAAAACTTTAAACCTTATGAATGTTTACCATTGTTAGAATCCACATATCTATTTATTCAGATAAAATAACTTACGCGTTCGAACAAACGAGTCATTGTTCGTTTTCATTTACTATAGACATATTAAAACATAGTTACTTTCCACCTAATAAACACTGAAATGATTTCGGCTAAATAAATAATGGTCGAAAAAAATCCTCTTTTTTCGCAAATACTGCGTGTATACATGTATGAAGAAGAAAGACAAACCTTAGGTAATTCAAACATCAATATTCATTTAATATGCAATTTTAAGCATTGTTTTCATTCTTATTTTATTAAAACTATTTTAAGATTCCAGATTTATTTACAACATTTCGGACTTTCTCAGTTGATAAATTAATTACGCCATATAATTGAATACAAACACCACATCAAAACGTACTTATCTCACATTTTTGATATACTAAATCCCCGATCGAGATACTAAGTCTCAATTACCATATAATAATAATAAGTTTCCATTATGAGTTACTTACTCTTAATAACAAGCTACTACGCCTCTGTTACTACTGTGGGTGAATGTATTTTCGTTGACATTAAATTTCGTAAATTCATAACACCTGGCATTTTTGTTTCACCTTAAATTGGTTGATTTGTTTATAGTGTCTGACATATGTCATCAATGAAATATACAAATCATGTGTTGGCGTTTTAAAAAAACTTTTGATTTTGTTGTAAGAGATATTTTATGGTACGAATTAGTAAAGTTATGCGTAAGAGGTGCAATTTTGAAAAAAGTAAAATTAATTTATATTTTGATTATAGTAAAATCAATGTATAATGTGGCAATATCAAATATAAAATTAAACATAAAACATTAACTAATAAATGATTTATTCACATGTTTCTTTTCGGATTAAGACATTTGGATGCATTGTCAATTTTTGTGTTTTCGATGTATTTAAATGATATGAAGGAAATTTCATGCTTAGTACTTTTAAAGAAGTATGTTTAATCGGAATTGTATATATTTCTTAGATCAGAATTGTGCGACACGAAAGCTATGTGTTAATGTTAATAAAACATAGATAAGGATTTCAAAAAAGGCGGACAAAATAAACGAAATTTAAAATTCATTTACCAAATACACGTTTTTAAATTGTTATTGATTAATATATCAAAGCATAGATTTTACAACCGGATGGTTTTATTTTCAGCAAAATATGACGCGCTTTCAGGACAGGCTCTGAAATAAATGTATAAGTTAAACTCAAATCGTGTATCATTTCCAAATGTATAAATTATCAACAGTCTGGAACTAATTGATATTTTATTGAATCAATTCTTAGCTATGGTATCAATGTGTGTGGCTTATAAAATAGTCAATACATTTTGATATATTTAAGTTGTTGTAAACAGTTTGTAGGGTTCCGGTCGATAAAAGCATTATACTTTCATATATGGAGAATCTCTTATACATAAACGTATACTCAGTGTATCAAAATATTGGTCATTTTTTTTTTTAATCCGATGATGTCAAACATACCAAAATAGTCTATTATATGTTGTAACAATTTATTCAGATTCCAAAATATAATAAAACTAGTTCATGAATGTTTAATAAATAATGATATGTCATAGTTAAAACACACTTAACCGAGAAACTGTAATAGCATTGTAATACAAATTTCATTATATGTTATATCATACGTACGTTGTTAAAATTAGTATTGCTAAAACAGATTCACCACGTTTTGAACGTATTATATGTGTCCTATGTGTGTACTGATGGGCTTTAAGCCAGATGTATTCCTGCTTAAATAAACTATATTTATTCTTAATTACTAGATACTTATTTCTCATCACGAGATTCCGCAAGTAAATCATTGTGAGATACTTTTTGTTAATAACGAGATATATGACACAACTGCATTATTATACGAAAAACTTTGTCATAAGAAGGAGATACGAAGTCTTATTACGAGACTTCAGTCGTACTTACGAAAAAAGTACCAAGAAACTCAACATCTTGCGTGCATGATACTAAGCAAAAATTACGAGATACTGTGTACATAGTATTATGCGATATTACGAGTTGGTATGACGTGCGTATTTTATGCGACGAGTTTTAAATAGTGCTGATAAAGTGTTGATAAAGACAAATTGTCCATTTTTCTCAAAAATGTAACATGTTTATTTCGTGACTTGGTACTAATGATAACTTATTCTTGGATATATAAAATTATTTTGTTTTTGTTGCTATATAAAAATAACTTTGATTCGTGACACGCGGACATAATTTTGACTCATTCTGGGAAAACGTGCTTTAATGCAAGTGCGAAAAGTGCCGTCTCAGATTAGCCTCTGAAGTCCGTACAAGCTCATCATGGACGAGATTTTTTATTGTATTTTTCGTGTAAAGTTTCGTCCCAGATTAGCATATGCGGACTGAACAGGCTAATCTGGGACGACACTTTTACGCTCTTGCATAAGTCAAAAAAAGGGTGTCGGAATCTTGCTTTATATAGGTAACCATGTACCATTTAAACATAGGCCAGACTTAGAGCCTGGTGGGATTGAATCTGTATGTATTGAGATATGCTTTAAAAACACAAAATCTTTCCTGTTAAATTTTATCTATCGTCCACCTAATGAGACGCAAAAATGGATAGAAAAATTTCATGCATTACTTGATAAGTTTGAAGGTTTAAACATTGAGTATCACATATTAGGTGATTTCAATTTTAAATAAATTGCTGACAGCAAGTCCTATNCATCATCATCATCGTCATCATCATCAGCATCATCATCATCATCATTATCATCATCATCGTCATCATCGTCATCATCATCATCATCAGCAGCAGCAGCAGCAGCATCAGCATCAGCATCAACATCATCATCATCATCATCATCATCATCATCATCATCATCATCATCATCATCATCACCATCATCATCATCATCATCATCATCATCATCAGTTTCAATAAATGTTCGGAGGAATTTAGTGTATAGTAAGATGTAGCTAATTGTTGTTATTATTTATCTATATCTATCAATAAAGAGTGGTTACGAAAAAAAATGTGATTATAGAATATTCAAAAGCTAATAGACAACAATCATCATCTTAATTATCATCATCAGCAGCAGCAGCTGCAACATCATCATTACCATCACCATCATCATCAGTAGCAGTAGCAGTAGCAGCAACAAAAACATCATCATCATCGCCATCATCATAATCAGCATCAGCAACAGAAGCAAAAGCAGAATCAGAAATATTTCTCATGCTGATAACGACAGGAAATAACTATATGTCGATGTCGTTTCTTTTATTCGTAAGTTTTAAGGTGGATCTTTTACCCAATCAAAACAATGTTAAGTTATTGCTGATCACCGACAAAAAATAAGAAACAAAATGTCAAAAGACGTTGATAAATGGATCGAAATAGCAAAACAGTGCAAATACCTGCCAGAAACTGATTTAAAAGTAATGTTTATTTATTAATTTAATTCATGCTTAAAGCGAATCTTGTTTTCGATGTGGCGAAATCATGTGATGAAATGACAACTTTTGTGGGTGGGGAATCGAGAAATCATTTTATCATGTAAGAGCTTTATCAGAGCTCCAGATAAGGGTCGAATTTTCGTAATTAAGAATTATTTTCAAGTCCCTTACGTATTTATTTTAAAAACTGGTTGTACAATTAAGAATTACAAAATCAAGTTACGAATATTATTTTTACATCGGTTCGTATCGATTTGTATTGAGTTCTTTTCGAATATTAAAGATCTTTTCGGTACTTATATAGAATGGTTATCGGGTTTGTTTAACGAAGCGCATTTTTCAAATAAAAGCAGCGTTTACAGTCTATCTGTAAAAAAATCGCTGCGCCCAGAGGACGTCCTAAAAAACTGCAAAGCGTGCAAAAAAACACGCTTTTTACAGATTGTACTTAAAGTGAGCCGAAGTTGAATGTTGAGAAAGACATTAAATAAAAGATCTTATACTATGTTGTATGTTTAGTTGCCGACACAGTTGAAAAAGCTAAAAAACTTGACATGACGGGTCAAAACTTAAACAAAAACATTGGACGAGTGGAAGGGACAATTCCTGTGGCTAATCGTTGAAAAGATTGAAAAAGAGATCTGTTTGAATTGTAAAATATGTAAAAATTCATCAAAGGCATGCAATCTAAGCACAGTTTGGGCATATGAAGGTATTTGAAAAATAAAATTCCCATTGTCATATTAAAATTAGTGGGTACAACTTTTGAAACTGAGTCAGAGATAAAACAAAAATGAACATACCTCTACTATTGGAACTGCATGTCTATACTTTAATACATTATACTTGTAATAAAATAATTAACCAGGTACCCATTATTATTTATTTTTAGGTCATTTAGAAAAGTTAAAAATTATTTTCCAAAACTAATTAGTAACGTTGAGAATAAAATTTCAGAGTTAAGAATTCTTTTTGAAAATCTGGTAGTAACGTTAAGAATTTCACAAAACCTTATCTAGAGCTCTGGGCTTTATGTATATATATGATTGTCATTTCTTTTTTGTCTCAGTGGCTGTGTGATATGGTATGCGAGTTGCTGCTGGAGGAATCTAATGTGCAGCCTGTCAACACTCCGGTCACAGTGTGCGGTGACATCCATGGACAGGTAAGGTTCCGCACAAAGTTTGGTAGGTTCTTGTTGAGTTGTGGGTTCTTTTTGAGTGGTGTTTATACAGATAGCATGAAATCCCTCGATAGAACCTTCATACATGATGCAGTTCATTGGGGAAAAAAGTTTTGACACAGTCACCGTTGTTTTGCTGTTAAAAAAAATGTGACAAAAACAGGAAATATATCGTACTATTGCCTAATTCTGAGCGCCTCCTGATATCAATGATTTTGTTAACATTGAGAACGCGGCTCTCGTGATGACATCACATGCAAGCACTCCTAGTTTTTTGTTTCACTAACATTACTACGCTTGAAAATAAATACAAACCATGGCTCGAAAAATGCACTCGCCCGCTTGTAATTACAAGTAAAAATCGGCTCTGGACAAGTGAATATCCCAGCAGCGCTCGTCCTGCAGTGCAAGTGGCATTTCTGGCCGAAAAAAATAAAATTTAAAGTTTTAACACATCTTTACCAAACAAAAAATTAACCAGATTTTGATTATTGCACACTGCGCTTAAATTAGTCCTGTTCCTGTTACGTTCTGATACCGGTATGTTCGGTGAATTTATCCTATACAGTACGGTATATGGTCTTTTAATACTGCTAAAAAAATTGTCGAAATTCTTCACATCTTTAAATTTAAAGAGTGGCTATTGGCAAGTTTTAATGGACGAAAATGACAAAGAGAAAACTGCCTTTTGTACACACAGAGGCTTGTTTGAGTTTAACAAAATGCCTTTCGGACTCTCCTATGCTCCTAAAGTGTAATCATAATGACCATGAGGACAAACAAAGTAAAACAGTTTATTAACTTTATTGCAGTTCATGAGTTAACAGTTCTATATGATAGCCAATGGAAAATCACAATAAAACATATCAGTTACTGATTTATTGCATATTTCAGCATGGCAAGTGAAAATTCTTAGCAGTTGCTGAAAAAAATTTGTCGACCCCTGCACAATGAAAATGAGGAAAAAATGCAATAATTGCATTTCAAAATCTTACTTCAACTAAAATAATCAAAATTTATCAATAAATCATACATTATAATATTGGTCCTCTCCATAAAATTTTCACATAAACTTCCAAGTGAAGCAGACGACTGACAACTGTAGCGGTAACACAACATTTCAAAACAAATTACTTTCACTTTCTCCCGATTTTCAGAAAGTATTGCACGAAAACATCATAGATTCTAGCATAAGAGCAGTGCGCGCACACCATGTCAGGGTTATCACACGGTTCAGTGTGAATACCCCTGTTCCGATTGGACGTTAATTATATTAAATCTTTCCGGTGTGACGTAGCGGTGCAAGGTGAACATGCGCGTAGTGGATGTTGATTGCGGGTGTGTTTAATGGAAATATCGGCTTTGCATGGTTAAAAAAGCTGTAAATAAACAATTTTGACATGGAATTAATGGGAGTTAAATAAATCATTGAAGATAAATTGTTTATTGTTGCATTGTTTGTATAAATTCAGAAATTCTTTTACTTGTTTCCTTAACCGCTCGATTCACAGTAATCAGAGGATATTTTTGGCAATCTGGTTAGCACACCATCTCACCTTTGGCGAGCAGGGTCCTATTCCAAGTTCATGTGCATTTGAGTTTTGTTGGCATTCACCATGCCAGATATGTTGGGGTTACTTCATTACCTGTTGACAAGACCAGTTAAAAATTAAATATCAGTTATAAAAAACAACACAATTGGACTTTGCTGCTGTAATTCTAATTTCATACTATTCTAATACGGTATTGATATTTCTGCTTTATTTCATTGTTTCAGTTTTATGACTTAATGGAGCTATTTCGGACAGGTGGTCAGATGCCAGACACAAACTACATATTTATGGTAAGAGTTTTTTAAAGTTTTATTTTAAATTGAGGTAGTTACATGTACATGTAATGTGTATGCTTTAAGCAAGGTGTACTTCATCATCAGAGGGTTGGGTGTATTATTCTGATTTAATTCAATAGGCTTTTTTTAGGCTCACCTGAGTTTAACTTGCTGATGGTGAAATTTTGTGTAAGGCTTTTGTCAATGTCTATCATGTGGTGTTTTAGTTCAATTTTTATGAAACTTACCAAGAACATTTTCCCAAATGTTAAATCCCCGGAGTTGTAAAAAGGGTAACATTGGGTCAAAAATAAGGTCACTAGAACAAACGCTAGAAAAGCTTGATTACCCTCTTTTGAGGTCACGTTTGTAAGCGCAATCTTCTTGAAACTGGCACTGAACATTTGTTCTTATGATTTCTCCTATGACTAGTGAGGTATGGTTCCGGTCCATTTAACCCTTTCAGTGCGGGAACCGAATTTCGAAGGCCTTTGCAAACAGTTTGGATCCAGATGAGACGCCACAGAACGTGGCGTCTCATCAGGATCCAAACTGTTTGCTATTCTGATAGTGGTCTTAGAAAAAAAAATCGAAGAAAATGCTAATTTAAGAAATTCAGCAGACGACATTTTAGCAGACAACAAATTTCCCAGCATGAAAAGGGTTAAAAAAAATGTATGTCATCAGGGATTTCAATTGAAGCAGAATCCTGCTTTTTGATGCAAGCATTTTGCCATTTTGTCACTTTTAACTCCTCCAAATTATCTGCCTTGCATCATTTTGTTTGCAAATGTTACTATGAAACTAATATAAAAAATATTTTATATTACACAAAATGTTTTTTTTTTAGTTAAGTACTAAAAGTTATACAAAGCAACAAGTGTAGAGCAGGCAACAAATATTCAGAAACAAAATACCTAGACTTCAGTATTTTGACCCCTGAAAATTTCATTTGACCCCTTAACATTTCAAGCACAGGGTCATTTGTCTCCTGGTTTTCGAAAGCTATCGAAATCCCTGTGTCATGAAGCTAGGAAATTTTGCTTATTTGTATATAGTTCAACCCTAGAAGTCACTTTTTTACTCATTAGAACATCAAAGAACATTAAAACATAGAGAACTCTACCTGCTCAGAACATTTCAGCTCCTTAGGGTCTCAGCTGAGCTGTCTTGTTTCTGTACAATAATGGTACATTAAAAATGCCTAAATGTTTAAAAATAATTTATGTATTACTGATAGATTGGTTGTTTCCTTCAAGTGTATTGGAAATAACTGATTGCTGTGAATGTGATTTGTTTTCCACTTACCTAATTTTTATTTCCAGATAATTGTGCACTTCAATATGTTAACAATTCTTTCTATAAAAGTTTCCTTTACCATGCATTCTATATTTCAGGGAGATTTTGTAGACCGAGGCTACTACAGTTTAGAGACCTTTACCTTATTACTTACCCTCAAAGCAAAGTAAGTTTACTGTTTATTTGTAAAAATCACAAATTTACTATAATAATTTACTTTCCATCTACAGTGCAATTGTCACTATTGATGCCAGTCAAGTTTTATACTGAAGAACTGTATTATATTAACATAAGCCTTTGTCCTGTCATTTTGCCTACTTTATTTAATGTTAATGCGAATCGTGATTAAACTTCAAAAAACAATTATACAAACGATTATCTTTTTCTGGAAACAATGATTAATTTAAAAAAATGATGAGATTATACAAAAAGCTGTTTTATGTCTTCAAGTAACTGTCATCGTCTTCTGTTGTGTACAATAAGAATGTGAAATTGAGGTACGTGGGTCTACAAACAAGCTGACATGTTTGAATTGATATTAAGGTAGCGCCACTGCAATGGGCACCTTTCCAAATATAATCTAATGTATTATTTTCTTAATCAGCATCATTTTACTGAACTACATGAACATTTTTAGGTAGGCTTTCCGTGCTTTAAAAAAAAATATACTGATTTTTTCAAAACCACCCCCACGCTCGGCTTTTGTCCAGTTTATTTGCACCCCTGGGGTATATGAAAGTTCCATAATTCATCCAGATTTCCAAATATGGATGTTGCAGTTGGTGTGTACAGATGCAGTAAAGGTGTTCAAAGTTAAAACAAGATGAAATAAGTATACTTTTACAGACATTTATTTTTAGCTCGGCTGTTTTCGAAGAAAACCCGAGGTATTGTCATAGCCCTCTCGTCTTCCGCCGTCCGCGTCGTCGTCGTCATCTGAAATCTTTAACATTGGCCATTACTTTTGCAATATTGAAGATAGCAACTTGATATTTGGCATGCATGTGTATCTCATGGAGCTGCAAGTTTTGAGTGGTGAAAGGTCAAGGTCATGGTCATCCTTCTAGGTCAAAGGTCAAACAAACTTTTTTTTGAGGGGGGGTTTCATGTGTATCTCATTGACCTGCACATTTTTAGTGGTGAAAAGGTCAAGGTCAATGATGACCTTCAAGGTCGAAGGTCAAAAAAACAAAATCCAAGCACCCAAAGCCGAGTGTTGGCACC
This sequence comes from Dreissena rostriformis, assembly GCA_007657795.1. Classification (NCBI taxonomy): domain Eukaryota; kingdom Metazoa; phylum Mollusca; class Bivalvia; order Myida; family Dreissenidae; genus Dreissena; species Dreissena rostriformis. The sequence goes on along the minus strand of VMBQ01000367.1, from coordinate 250,231 downwards.
CGCTATGCGGTGCTCTTGTTTATAACTTGTTATATATGGATGAGCGCCATGAAATATAAGTGGTTTCAGCCAAGTAGAAATTGGGTTTGTTAAAAACAAAGTGTCATTAAATTCAAAATAGCTTCATTTAAGTGATATTTTGAACTTAGTTTTTATAGATACACTATATATTCAGCAAAAATATCAAGAAATAGACAGATTAACAGTTTTCTTTTTGAAATAAAAATGCAACATGCAAGATTCATATTTTCAGCAGTAAATCACCCAATTTAGCCATGACGTTGTTTTAATTTTAAAAATTGAAGAAGGTGCATAAAAATTGCAACATATTTAACAATAAACTTAGTTTATATGCTATATTAATTCAAATTATGTTAGAAAAGAAATGAAACGCGTCCCAAAAAGTATGCGGTGTCGGCATGATTCGAATCTGCACAAGAAGATCCCAAAAGATTTCTAGTGTATCGCCTTAACCACTCGGCCACAACAACTTCACATTAGATCCTGCTTAAATTAGATATCCATAAGTTAACAGGTAAAAAGGCTCTTTGATCTTAGAAAAAAAACACGGGAAATCATTACAGGTGTGCTACCTTAAATTACTTTGGCTACAATCCTATCTACTGATATATGACTAGCCTGGATAATGTCCCCCTTATAACTCTTCAGCCTGGTACACTGATCTTGGCCAAAATATATGATGGAATAATAGGGAACTTGTCTTGTAGTGGACATATCTCCTGTTCATCCAAAAGTTGTCCTGCAGAACATAAATCTGGTTTCCTTTCCCAAATACGACCAGTAAGTTAAAACCTGATGGATCTTGGGTAAATAAAAATCTGCAGTACAGTTAACGGGTCGTTAAGCAGATAAGATCTACAGTATTCAGTCAAAGCAGAAGATTCAAATAAACTTTCAAGATACTAGATTCTAATGTCTGCATGGGTCTCTGTGTCAATTTAAAAGCATCTTTTCTGGTAAAAAATTTGTATCAACCGTAATAATGAGTTGTAATCATTCTTTATGATTGATGTTCAAATCACATCCATTATTAATCATACATAAAGTTTGTATTTATTTATGAAAGATACGGTAACACGTAAAATCCAGAAAATATGAATAATAGGGTTGCTTGAATGACGATTCATATGAAATAATCATGATTTGACTGAATAGAAAACATCACAGGTTACCTTCTTATTCTAGACTTTGAGTCAATACTGACTCATATGCTCACATTTTTATGTCCACCAGTATATACTGGGGGACATATTGTTTTTGCCCTGTCTGTTGGTTGGTCTGTTTGTTGGTTGGTTTGTTGGTTGGTTTGCGCCAACTTTAACATTGGCCATAACTTTTGCAATATTGAAGATAGCAACTTGATATTTGGCATGCATGTGTATCTCATGGAGCTGCACATTTTGAGTGGTGAAAGGTCAAGGTCATGGTCATCCTTCAAGGTCAAAGGTCAAACAAACTTTTTTTTTGATGGGGTTTTCATGTGTATCTCATTGACCTGCACATTTTGAGTGGTGAAAAGGTCAAGATCAATGATAACCTTCAAGGTCGAAGGTCAAAAAAAATAAAATCCAAGCACCCAAAGCCGAGTGTTGGCACCCGCAATGCGGTGCTCTTGTTTATAACTTGTTATCTATGGATGAGCGCCATGAAATGTAAGTGGTTTCAGCCAAGTAGAAATTGGGTTTGTTAAAAACAAAGTGTCATTAAATTCAAAATAGCTTCATTTAAGTGATATTTTGAACTTAGTTTTTATAGATACACTATATATTCAGCAAAAATACCAAGAAATAGACAGATTAACCGTTTACTTTTTGAAATAAAAATTAAAATGCAACATGCAAGATTCATATTTTCAGCAGTAAATCACCCAATTTAGCCATGACGTTGTTTTAATTAAAAAAATTGAAGAAGGTGCATAAAAATTGCAACATATTTAACAATAAACTTAGCTTATATGCTATATTAATTCAAATTATGTTAGAAAAGAAATGAAACGCGTCGCAAAAAGTATGCAGTGTCGGCAGGATTCGAATCTGCATGGGAAGATCCCAAAAGATTTCTAGTGTATCGCCTTAACCACTCGGCCACGACAACTTCACATTAGATCTGGATTAAATTAGATATCCATAAGTAAACAGGTAAAAAGGCTCTTTGATCTTAGAAGAAAACACGGGAAAACACGGGTGTGCTACCTTAAATAACTTTGGCTACAATCCTATCTACTGATATATGACTAGCCTGGATAATGTCCCCCTTATAACTCTTCAGCCTGGTACACTGATCTTGGCCAAAATATATGATGGAATAATAGGGAACTTGTCTTGTAGTGGACATATCTCCTGTTCATCCAAAAGTTGTCCTGCAGAACATAAATCTGGTTTCCTCTCCCAAATACGACCAGTAAGTTAAAACCTGATGGATCTTGGGTAAATAAAAATCTGCAGTACAGTTAACGGGTCATTAAGTAGATAAGATCTACAGTATTCAGTCAAAGCAGAAGATTCAAATAAAGTTTCAAGATACTAGATTCTAATGTCTGCATGGGTCTCTGTGTCGATTTAAAAGCATCTTTTCTGGAAAAAAAATTGTTTCTACCGTAATAATGAGTTGTAATCATTCTTTATGATTGAAGTTCAAATCACATCCATTATTAATCATACATAAAGTTTGTATTTATTTATGAAAGATACGGTAACACGGATAATCCAGAAAATACAAATAATAGGGTTGCTTGGATGACGATTCATATGTAATAATCATGATTTGACTGAATAGAAAACATCACAGGTTACCTTTTTATTCTAGACTTTGAGTCAATACTGACTCATATGCTCACATTTTTGAGTCTGCAGTTAGTTTTAGTTGTTTGTTTTTATCTTTGTCAATAAAATCAAAGGGTCAAAATAGGGGTCAAAGGAAAGCCCTGAACATCATAACCACTCAATGGAAGCTAGTGATGCAGTTGTTTACCTTGCTCGGCCCATACTTTTACTTTTACTACTGAAGTAAATCCATGAAATCCTATATTTTGAATGAAATGTCTAAAAACCACATATGAGCTGTGCTCTTGAAAAACTAGGCTTTATTCATGTGCGTAAAGTGTTGTCCCAGATAAGCCTGTGCAGTCCACACAGGCTTATCAGGGACGACACTTTCCACTTCTGGTTTTTTTCTTTTAAAGGATTTTTTTTTTTTACCAAAATCAAATATATTGGCAGAAAGTGTTGTCCCAGATAAGCCTGTGCAGACAATACGCACATGAAAATGCATTAAGCCCAGTTTTACCAGAACACAGCGATTGAATGTCTTTCAGGTGGCCAGACAAGATTGTTCTGTTGAGAGGAAACCATGAAAGCAGACAGATAACTCAAATATATGGATTCTATGGTACGTTGTTTGGTCTTTAATAAAGAACTGGTTTTACCCAGGAAGTGGTCTCGAAAGCATTTCAATAGGCCTTTGGCTTTCAATGCAATGGAGCTAAAATAGATAGGCTTCATAGAAACTATAAGATCCTTTTTGTTTAAATCTATTTATCTGAGTTTTATTGCATCAATTACTTGGTGTATTTGATAAGATCTCGAGAATTATACCAGAATGGGGATCAAACATGTGACCTCTAATTCGCAAGGGCTTTAAACACCATTACAATCTTGAAACTGACAAAGATCCTTTTCTCCACAAACCTTTGTGTGTGAAAAAAAAAATCAAATTATTGGTCTAAATATGTTTTGATCTTAATACATTGTATGTTTAAAAAATGTGTATACTAAGAGCGAAGCATAGCTTTCAGAAACTGATTTAGAAACATTACTTGAATATGTTTCTGCTGTAATTAATAACTGTGGATCACAATAATGTAATTATGTATAGTAATTTTTCTTGTATGTTGTGATCAGTTACATGTACTATACATATGAGCCTCACTCAGGGAAAACAGGGCTTAAAGCATTTGCGTAAAGTGTTTTTCTCAGAAGTGTCTAATCAGGGACGACACTTTCTGCTTTTATGGCTTTTTTCCTTTAGAGGAAGTCTCTTCTAAGCAAAAGTCCAGTTTAGAAGGAAAGTGTGGTCCCTGATTAGACTGTGCGAACTAAACAGGCTAATCTGGGACATCACATTACACACATGCATTAAGCTTTTCCCAGAGCGCAGATCATATTCGTGATATAGTAATTGGCCCATTGCCTCTGGTTCCCATTTCCAGATGAGTGTCAGACCAAGTATGGTAACGCTAATGCCTGGAGGTCGTGTTGTAAGGTGTTTGATCTACTCACTGTGGCTGCTGTAAGTATAGACCAAGTATGGTAACGCTAATGCCTGGAGGTCCTGTTATAAGGTGTTTGATCTACTCACTGTGGCTGCTGTAAGTATTTTTATCCCCCGCCGAAGCCTTTTTTTGGCATTGTCCATGTGTCCGTCTGTCACAAACTTTTCAGGGCTATATGCAATTCGTAAAAACAATAACCCTAAACTTTGTTATTTTACAGTAATTGCCCTATTCATCCATCCCCAGTCAAGTCTGTCAAAAAAAAGATCAGGCTTATATTGTCTTTGTTGTTTTGTTTTTTTATACAGGAACAAATAATTGAGAAAAGGCACAACACTTCAAATAACCTTTTCTTTTAGTTTTGCTCCCATCAATAAACACTATTGATTGACCCCGGAGGCAGGTTAATCACCCTGCTATAGTTTTGAACAAATATTGTGCAACATCACGACGTCTTTTTGAAGCTTTTTAAAAATAAATCACATCCTACTTTTGGACATAACCCACCTTCTTTTATACTTGAAATGAAACCCTTGCCTTATAGTTGTTAATCACATGTAGAAACCCGCCTTTTTATCTTGTTAGTCCCCCACTGATGAAATCGGAAGGGACTAAACAATTTACCGCTGGATCTGTCCGAGTGTCTATCTGTCTGTCCAAAAAAGGATCCTGCGATAACTCAAAGAATAGCTCAGCTAGGTTGATGAAACTTTGTATGTGGATAGATTGGATTCTGTGAAGTATTCTGTATTATGTTGGGTATCACATCTGGTTTACTAAAATTTTCAATCTTATTTAGAAACACTTCTGTTGCAGCTTGAAAACTTGAAGAAACTACAATTTCTCTTGACACATAAGAGGATATAAGATTCTCTATGGCCATTTTAATAATTTTCTTATGTCAAATTAATTATATGACTTTCATTAGTGGAAGCTTAGTTTATTCCAGTCTCAGCTTTTATCACTAGAGTTCCAAATTGCTTTCATGGAAGTAACCAAACTTCAAAAACTTGGTACTTTAGAATTCAACAATTTTACCATTACTTAGACAAGTAAGTCCAATCTCTCATTCTTTATAGTATACTGTTAGTCTGAAGTACCTGCTTCCAATACAGGACCCCAGACTTTCAGCAGACAGTACATGTTTGCCTCCAATACATTTCGACCAAGCTTAGGGAAAACAGGGTCCGTATTCACCAACCCATTCTTAGACTTAAGAATAAAGAATAGACTAAGAACCAAGAAAAATACACCCAGCGTCTGAATATATTCAGGCTACAATTGCTAATTATGTCATTAAGAACATGTTCTACATAAAGAATGATATATATAGATGAGGTTAATTCCAAGTTTTACTCACAATTAAAGCAACCCTTGAAAATTCCAATTTAAATAATATTCTTTATTTTTAGACCTAAGTCTAAGAATAATTTGGTGATTACAGGCCCAGGGGTTAATACATTTGCGAAAAGTGTTATTCCATATTAGCCTGTGCATTCCACACAAGCTAATCAGGGAGGTCACTTTTCGCCTTAACTGAACTTTTGCCAAGAAGAGACTTCCTTTACAGGAGAAATACCATTAAAGTGGAAAGTGTCGCCCCTGATTAGCCTGTTCGGACTGCACAGGCTAATCTGGGACAACATTTGACCCACATGCATAAAGCCCCTTTTTTCCCAGAGTGTGGCTCATTTGTGTTCTTTTTTAGATAATTGATGAGTGTATACTGTGTGTGCACGGGGGCCTATCACCAGAGCTGAAGACCATAGACCAGATACGGACCATCGAGAGAGCCCAGGAGATACCACATAAAGGAGCCTTCTGTGATATCCTTTCTGAAATTGACAAATACAGGATTTGTTACGAGTGTAAAGTTTATGTTAAAAGTTTGAAATCCTCCCTTGATTTTGTTTAAGATTTCCATCCAAACAAAACTTGCGTGCTCTTTATGAGACATGGTTAAACAATTATCAAATAAAATTACCCATTAATTTAAATATGATTGACATTTATGAGGGTCCATTGCGCATGAAGGGGCCAAAAATTATCAATTTGAAAATTAGGCAAATTATAGTTTTTACTGAAAGTGCAAAGTCAATATGTCTGTCCTGTTCAGCATGTATTGTAGTTTCATATGTAACTTGAATACATAATTCAAATTTAACAATAGTTTATGAAAAATACATTCAGGGAACTTTTGAAAAACACGACTGAGTTAAATAATAGCTTAAGAATAGTTATACATGCTTTGTAAGTTATAATGTTCATTTTTATGTTATTGCAGAAAAAAACAAGTACTTTAATTGGCAGCCAGGAAGTTAATTTTCCAGGTTTTCAAAAGTTAATAAACATCATGACCTAGTTGTTCAAAATTTAAAGCATTGGTTAAATTATCTTGGTTAAAGTGTGAAGACTTATTTCTGTTTCTTTCTTGCAATAAAGTTAGCTATGAAGGGATTGAAGGATTAATTCTGCAGAACTGGTTGATAATGCTGATTTTAGACAGTGTTTTATTTACAGAGGATGATCAAATCTATTCTTTTTAAAAATAAACTGATAAAACTGTGGGGAAAATGTTTTAAACTTTTCTAAAAAGCTTGTTTCCCAACTTTTAAAATTGACTGGCCCAGTCATTAATCTACTCGCCACAGGTAATTTGGCAACCACTAATTTGCATCTCTGTTCCTTGACCGCCATGTACATCTGGTATGGTCCGACCCTGAGGAAGTGGACACCTGGGCAATGAGTCCCCGCGGCGCAGGCTGGCTGTTTGGGGCAAAGGTCACCAACGAGTTTGTGCACACCAACGGCCTCAAGTTGATATGCAGGGCTCACCAGCTGGTGCATGAAGGTAATTTATTAAAAGTATATTGTCGTTTGGCCCTTGGCCCGTATTCACCAACTCATTCTACTCATTCTTAGTTGAAGAATATTCTTTTATTCTGAGACTTAAGTCTAAGAATTAGTTGGTAAATACGGGCCCTAATTACTAACAAATTCTTGCGCCTAAGGGGTATTAGAAGAATAACTGGCTTTACATTTACTTTCATTTTCAACTGATTTTAAGAACATAGTTTATACATATTGCATCATTCTAAATTAAGAGTAAATTGATGATTGGTCCCTCTCCTTTATACCCTCCTGTATGCCAAATATCATCTCTTTGATTGATGGCAGCTGTTATCCAAACAATGACTTATGCACTAAACCAAAACTGCAACTTTGTACATGTACTTATACATTTTTGGGACGTATTTCTGCATAAAAATAGAATATTCCAATATGAATTTTGGATTCTAATATTCAGCCGATTTTCGAATATTCAGATTTTTGGTCCTATCCCTACTTTTTATGGATCTGTATACAAATGAGTTTAATTGAACTCTGTAAGGGGGTTGTTCATTTTCCTCTCCTCAGGTGGTTTTTAAATCACACCCCGCTCAATAAATGTCCATTTTGCAGGTTACAAATACATGTTTGATGACAAGCTTGTGACAATATGGTCAGCGCCCAACTACTGCTACCGATGTGGCAACATCGCGGCCGTCATAGAGTTCAAGGACCCCACCAATAGAGAGGCCAAACTGTTCAAGGCAGTCCCCGATCAGGAACGTGTGGTACCTGACAGAAACACCACCCCCTACTTCCTTTGAGACTTAACTGCGTTTGAAGTTACTGACATTGATTTTAGTGGAACCGGACAGAAACACAACTCTACTTTCTTAGAGACTGAACTGCACTGGGAGTAACTGACATTGATTTAAAGATATTATTGTGTTGTCATTATTGTATTACTATGTGACACATCTGCACCAGGCGTACAATATTTCTGAAGTAAGTTTTGTATCACAATGTATTTTTTTTTTATTGATGTTTTTCTTTATTTAAAACATAGATTTTTATTTTTATCGTGAACAATTTCAGCAAAGGATCCTTTGAGTCAGATGAGCATTAATTTGTATTATTATTTAATGTCTTCCAATGGCCCAAGCAGTTTAGTGTGTAAAAAGGAAACCACTTGCATAGTGAGGTTTATGTATGCTTTGTATACCGGCAAGATGTTTGAAATATCATTTACTTAACATGACATGTACTTGTATTTGTTACGTTTCCTGTAGTAATAATACTTGGATTTATTTTATTGTGAACAAGTGGCACAGGGATCAACCATCATTTGTAATTGTCAGTACGTCCCAATTCCTCACAATGAAATCAAAGTAAACCTTATACAAACTTTTGTTTAAATATCTATTTTTATGCCCCCGGTAGGATGGCATATATCATTTGAACTGTCAGTCGGTCTGTCCGTCCGTCCGAAAACTATAACATTGACCATAACTTTTGCAATATGGAAGATAGAAACTTGATATTTGGCATGCATGTGTATCTCATGGAGCTACACATTTTGAGTGGTGAAAGTTCAAGGTCATCCTTCAAGGTCAAAGGTAAAAAAACTTAATCCAAGGAAGTAATATGCATTAAAGGGAGATAATTTCTATACCTGCCAAATGATAAATTGAAATTTTATTTTAAAGCGGCGCAGTAGGGGGCATTGTGTTTCTGACAAACACATCTCTTGTTCTCCTTAAAACGTACTCGTATAAGAGCCCTGGTAGTTTACCAAAGTTTATAATTTTGAGTGATCAAATTTTGCCTCTTGATTCAAGGTATACCTGTGTGTAACTACATATCAGCTAAGCATTCGACCATTTATAATGATTTTTTTATTGATTTCTATTGGTTGATAGTTAAGACTTAGCTGAAGATTTCTTGGTCCAGTTTTATGAAACTAACTCACAAGTATGTCATTTTTAGGGAAATAATACATGAAATGCTATCTCATGTCTCGTACTTCATTTTGTTGATTGCATTGTATTTATATTTCAATATAAGTGTTTGACAGCAATCCAGGAATAACTTGCTCGTTTGTATTGATTTGTTTGAATGTAAAATAGTGTAAACTCCGTTTGTGAGATACATGTTTGTTTTGTCTCTGGTTTTAACTATTGAAATACTAAAAGGAATCAAATTATTGTAGACGCATTCTTTTACCTTTGAATAAATGTAAATAAATTACTAAAATTACGTGCTCGTTATTTTGTTTTTGCAGCTTTTATTATATAAAATGAGCCTTGTTCCGGAAAAATAGGACTTAATACATGACCGCCAAGTGTCGTCACAGATTTGTCTGTGCAGTCCGCACTGGCTTATCAGGGTCGACGCTTTCCGCTTTTATGGATTTTTCTGTTTTAAGAAAGTCTCTTCTAAACGAAAATCCATATAAGGCGGTTAGTGTCGTCCCTTATTAGCCTGTGCGGACTGCAGTGACAATATCGGAAAACAATTGTCGCGTGACAATTCCGTTTAAATATCTCACAAATTGCGCTAATTATGTTTTTAAAATCGTTAGGGCCGTTCTTTTAACGCAATTGTTGATACAGGCGCTTATGGAGAAATCTGAGACCAGTGTTTAATCCGCGCTTCTTGCACATGTGGGCTTGGTTGGTGGTAATCAAACCGGGCAGGGGTGTTACTCCAGTTTCCCACACAACACAGACATCGCCAACAATAAATTGCCTTGCAGTAAATAGTAAAAGCAGAAACAGTTGAAATTGCAGTTTTAGTTCCAAATGCGTCCCAAATTTTGTTCGTATTATCCGGAGAAAACACCAACGGTCGGTAACCCATATGTGCCGTATGCAATCTTGAAATCCCATCCTGAGTTGCTTCCCATAGTGAAATCAGTGAATAGAGCGGTAGGACGTATACTGTCAAGATTATACGTGGGCCAATGTCACAAGTGTTGCCGGAAGGTTTCCGTGTGGTTCTATCGTGGAGGATAAACTCATTTGGCTGTAATATATTTATTAATGGTAATAAATATCATTAATATACAACAAAGAGAGGTTTACTCTTTGAATGTAAAGAATCGAATCCATATAAATATGGCAATACTATTACTAATACACAAATACAAATAATGCATGATCCGACGGTGATCCTTAAAATACAAACAATACTAACAATACAAACAATACAAATACAATTTAGCAACGAAACATAGTGAAAATACTAAAACATAGTTACCTGTAATATATTTATTAATGGTAATAAATATCATTAATATACAACAAAGAGAGGTATACTCTTTGAATGTAAAGAATCGAATGACTTCAGCAATCATACGATTCACGAGATCGACATTGAACATATTAGTGCACGGGAAAAGGGATGAGTGATCTGAGTATTAAAAAAATTATAAACGTGCAACTGTATGGATTAGATGAGCTGAACCTATCTAACCTAGAGCAAAACGACCTTAACGAATAAATCGAATACTAGTAAACAACTAATCAACGAGTACAATAAGTATTAAAATAACTACCGTTATAAACTCATAGAAAAGTCGTGATTTACATTTAAAGTGAACGATATTTAGAAATTGGTACAACAATAAAACAACACAACACAATATAGTTTTATATTTAATAATAAATACGATCTGTAACACAAGTGCCCAGGATGGTGTGACACTTTTGTTGAACATTTATTTTTATTTTGCCGGTATAATAATCCCCACATAGCATTGTTAAATAAGTTAATAAACGGTGATTGATTTGGAGTTCTTGTCTCGTATTCCACAGCACATTCGTAGACTTATTCAGAAAGAATAGACGTAGAATGAATAAATATATGTTCAGCGTTTGAATATTTACAGTCTACAAATGTTGCTTTTGTCATTAATTTATTAGTCTACATTATGAATTGTTTAGATAATGTGTTAAATTCCATGTCATTTTGACCTGTATTATACTTGTAGAACATTCCAATTTAAATACCAGTATTTTTTTTAAACTCAAGTTTAAGAATTGGTTGGTGAATACGGACCCAGATGTGTAGGAATTGTGCCGTTTATTAATTGACTGTTTCAATCATAGCCTGGAATCAGAGTGACGGGTAGTTATCATGTGTATCTAATAAGGAAGGCTTCTCGTATTTTAATATAGAATACAGAATACATTACTGGAATCAGAACAATTGTGTCGTGTTCTGAGAAAACTTGGCATAATGCTTGTGCGTAAATTGTCATCCCAGATAAGCCTGTGCAGTTCGCACAGGCTAATCAGGGACGACAATTTCCGCTTTTATGGAATTTTTCGTTCAAATGATGTCTCTTCTTAGCGAAAATCCAGTTTAGGCGGAAAGTGTCGTCCCGTATTAGCCTGTGCGGACTGCACAGGCTAATCTGGGACGACATTGTACGCACAAGCACCAGTTTTCTCAGAACGCGACACAATTGGCCTATTATTATATGGTTTATTTGCTATTTAGCAAATAATTTGCTTACGTTGCTGTCACATTTCCATTTTTTGTCCTCTTCGAAGATTTGAGTTTTTACATATTCCGTTCTCATATTAGAATAACAAAGGTCCGCGCGAAGCCGACACATTTGGTAGACAAGAACATGTTATGCCCCAAAAGGCTCACAAATTAGTCTATACATTTTACAACACGCACGGGGTAAAAATGGATTTAATGTGGTAACAAATGTTTCCGGTGTGTGCCACACTGCCCTCATTATTTTGGTCGGCAATTGGTCCCGTAATGTCCATTGGATTTAATCTTGCCTCCAAGAAATATAAAGGAACAAATGACGAATAGTGCAAACCCTTGGGATATTACCTAGATTGAATACGTGATATTCAGGTTAGCTCATTACAACAAAACGTATACAGAAAACGTGTTGAACATATTTTTTGCATTAAATAATTTATATAAAAATGTGTTGAACAATTAATGATATGATTTGTTTATTACTTATTTTGAAGACTTTATTACCTGATTTTAAAGAATGATTTTGAATCTTGATGACCGCGAATATAAACGACAAAAAGGAGTTTATTAAAAAAAAAAACACTCTGACCTAGTGTAACAGACTCAATTGTCCCAACATTATAAATAAGTTTAACTTTGTCAAGTGATGCATTCAAATGAAACCCGTTTCTAACGCATAATTTAGCCAAAGATATATCAATCAATTTATTGAAGGAACTTTGTTTGAGTGTTATTTTTTAAAGCATTTTGAAGACTGCACAAACGGTCTTCGTTGCGTGTTTGTGCGTAGATTTTTCAATGTAGTAAACACTATTTCAGCCGTATAATTTCAGTTATTTAAACCACCTTTTTCGGTGTTTATCATACTTAAAGTACTGTCTCGCACGAATTAGAGAAAGAGGGAGAATGGCCGTAAAATCACTATATGACCAAATTATGTAATCCACACACAAATAATGTTACAGTGTGTTTTGTCTAGCGCTATATCAACTTTGCGAATTTCTGGGCCCGTATTCACCAAACAATTCTTAGACTAAAGTCTGAAGAAAGAAATATTCTTTAAATTGGAACATCACAGAATTGCTTTAATTGTGAGCAAAACTTGGCATTAACCTCCTCTATCTACATCATTCTTCATGTAGGCCATTTTCTTAATGACGTATTCGCTAGTGGAAGCCTGTATAAATTCAAACGCTGGAAGTATTTTTCTTGGTTCTGATTCTCTTCTTTATTCTAGCAGTCTAAGAATGGGTTGGTGAATACGGGCCAGGGGCACAGCACGATACTTACGACTACGTTGTAAATACTCCCCACGAACCGAGTTTCGTTCACTTGTATTAACTTGACATTGCGTGTCTCGTATGAGAGAAATATACCGAACAGGAGCAGTATGCCTTTGTGACATAATACGACACCTGAAAATATACGAAAGTTTTGTGATAATTATCTGAGGAAAATAACAAAAAAGAAATTATTGCGCAAAACCTATTGACTTAAAACAACTATTGAAGTAGGAATTCCAATCAATGTAAAGATTTATTCAAGCCACAAACCAAAAACAATACCTGCCTTAGCCCGCGAAAATATCAACTACATATAACCATATGGGCGCGCCCAAATGATCAATTTGAAGTTTTATTATTTATTAATTACCCGTCGTTGAAAATCGAAAATATGAGCTTCGCTCTAGTAAAACAGGGCTTAATGCATGGGCGTAAACTGTCGTCCCAGATAAGCATGTGCACTCCACACAGGCTAATCAGGGACGTCACTTTCCGCCTAGACTTGATCTTTGCTCAGAATAGACTTACGTTTTAACGAAAACATTTTTTTAAGCGGAAAGTGGCGTCCCTAATTAGCTTGTGCGGTCTTCACAGGCTAATATGGGACGACACTTTCCGCGCTTTATTAAGCCAAGTTTTCCAAGAATGTGGCACCTTTGTATCCCTACCTAGCCATATGGACATATTATGGGAATTGCAATGTTCCAGGAAAGGTTTCAGCATTATATCCTGTTCTGTTGAAGGTGACGGTTCAAGGTCAAATATCTCAAGGTCACCGAACATCGGGTCAAGCACCTGCCACGTGGTGGGGACGACTAAGTCAACGATCACTACGGTAACCAGTACCAAATATAGCTCCAGTTGATTGACATTCTGAAAAGACATCCATTGAATGAATAATATATACTTTTCGTATGTTTTTTCGCTGCACCATGTTTATTGGTGTATTCGCAAAGTTACTAACACAAATGAGGGAAATATTGTTAAGATCTTGAACATAAATTATAAAATAAATTTGGAATATAGGTGATGCTTATTCACTATGTAAATAAGTATTGACTGACTGAAGCATTATGTTTAGAGAAAAAAGAAAAACAGTGACTCGAAAGGATCATTAACAACAATCATGGCAATTTGAGGAATTAATAACTCCCTAGACCATAAGCATTTGAGCCGCTATTGGAAAACGGGGCTTAATGCATATGCGTAAATTGGACGACACTTTCCTTCTAACATGGATTTTTGCTTAATAAGAGACTTCCTTCAAACGAAAAATATCATAAGAACGTCCTTGATTTGAGTATATGGATTGCAAAGGCTAACCTGAGACGACACTTTATGCGCATGTTTTAAGCCCCAGTTTCCTAGAGCACAGCTCATTTCAAAACCGCCATAGCACGGTCGTCCGTAGCACGGTGCGCATATCACCAACCTTTTTATCTTTTTGTCTTGACGTCGTAAGGCGATATACAGCCCATATCTTGGCGAACATTCCCCCGTACCCCAGCTAGAAACCGATCGATAAGAGCAAGGCTCGAAGCTGCCGGGAAAATGCAATAACAAACACAATTATATGGCTTAAATCATATGGCATAAGTCATAAGACATATGTCATGCGGTAGTCTGGGAACAGAAATTTCTTGACAACACATTCATATGCGATAAATCATGTATTTGTCTGCAAAATGTATGATAATGCATAGTTTGTTTGACACGTCTACAAATGCGCTAACCTAGTGAAAACCGTGCGTTCTATTTATTGCATGTGCTGGAATCATAAATCAAGTGATACTTAATCCACTCCCATCCCTTCTACTTCTTGTAATAAAACAAATATTCAACACCATTACTTGTACTACTAATCTTACCCCAACAACAACGTCACCACCACCTACACCACAACCACCACCAACAGCAACATCCCCACTACCACTACCACCACCTCCCCACCACCACAACCACCACCACCTCCATCACATCCACACGACCACCGATATCAACACCATCATAACCATCGTCAACATGACCACAATAATTACCACTAACACCATTATCACCCCACTACCACAACCACCACCACCATAACAAATACCACCACTTATACCACCACCAATACTACAACAACCAACACCACTGCTCCCATCCCCACTACTTACCTAACACATGAGCCTGTCATTACCACCCTCACCACCACAACAAACATCATCACACCATCGTCAACACAACCACCACAATCACCACAACCACCACCACCCATGCTCCAACCCCCACTTCCTACCTGGCACACGAGACTGAACGAATGCTCCGCCACGAAGCGTCCATCCAACCCCAGGAGGAACACGGGGACCAGACACAGGATACAGCCGACGACGACAATGCTGTTTACGTACGGCTGGGAGAACGCGATGCATATGACGTAACAAATAACGTCATCATATGAGCCGTGTTCTACGAAAACTGGGCTAAAAGCATGTACGTAAAGTGACATCCCGGACTAGCCTTTGCAGTCAGCACAGGCTAATCTGGGACGACATTTTCCGCTTTTATGGAATATTTTGTTTTTAAGGAAGTCTCTTCTAAACTGAAATCCAGATTAGATGGAAAGTTTTGTCCTTAACATGCCTGTGCGGACTGCACTTGCTAATCTGGAATGACACTTTACGCACATGCATTAAGTGAAGTTTTCTCAGAACGAGGCCCATATCAATGGCGGTTAGTCTGATTCTAACACTCGATGATTTTTCCATGTACATATGACAGTTTTATCGTTATAAAAAACACGCAGCTAGTAAAAAAAACGAAGCAACAAGTGAACAATGTTAAGCAATTTATATCGGTTTGGTTGGTTTTGTGGAAGTAAATTCGGTCAGAAAACGACGCTTTGTAATAAACGGTAAACATGAAACTGGAAAATGTCATTTCGACAAGCTGTGCACAAGTCCCTAAACGTACCAACACATTTTCCAGGCTCCCGCAAGAATTATATATTAAATCAGTTAAAAAAATCACAAGACAATTACAGAGAAATGTCCGATTGCTTCGTTGCTATTTATCATTTGCGTATAAAATATTTCTAGGACAATAAACAAACATGGGATAAAACTAGGCAGACGCATTGATTTTGGTACAAAACAGACCAGTTATTTTGCAATTACGTACAACAAATGAGGTCGACATGGGTGACATTAATCAGCTAATACAAAACAGGATTACGATGCTTTCAATCGTATGCTCTTCTTATACATAGTCCTTATCAATTTGTCAGAAATTGTTTTCCAGGATTTGTGGGTCAATTTAATCATCGTTTTATTTCATAAGTAAAGAAAAGAAAAAAACAACAACAACCTTATATTGACTAAAATATCTGTCTCAAACAAATGTAAATAGAGGTTCACTTCAGTTATATTTAAACGCAAGGGTTTGGGAACATCTTCACATGAAGACAATGTATTTGCAAAGAGGGCCTCTGTTTTGCATTGTTTGTTCACACACGGGTCTTTTTGTTTTAAGTTTCATATTAAACTAAATCAAACGCTACCTTCTTCAATCGTTCGTTGTTAAGCCACGTAAGATTGCCCGAAACTTGGTCGTAAAACCCGATAGTGTTGTATGTTCCGTCTGAAAAGCGTCACCAACCATATTTGAAAGGTAGCCATCAAGTGTAAAATTGTTTCCATAAACAAAATATTGTTGACAGCATATTTATTATAAATGTCCTATGAGATTGTCACAATAAGATATTTTAATAACTTTGTTAGAGATTTTCGCACGAAAAGCAATTGACTACGTGCGAAATGGTTCCTTTGGGGATTTCACGTTTTTTTATATTCGTCTGGCATTTGTCTGACCGAATTCGGTTATGAAAAGTCGGTAAATTGCCCTGTAGAAAAATCAACATTAAATACTCATTTGCAGTCTGTTCATGAACATAACGAGATCTAAAAATCAGGCAGTAATGTTTGATAAAAAATGGAATTCAAATAATTATAGTTTATGATACAAATGCGCTCACGCCACAACACATTGAGCAGTTGTTCAGCGGAATTTGGTCCATAAACGAGCGAGCGGGCGCAATAATAATAAAACATTAGCTTGAAGCCCAGGACTGCCACTTGCACTATTCCAAAAAGTAAAGCTATGTTAGTAAATTCATTAAATGCCATTTTTCAAAAATACGACAATGACCAAAGTAACCCACTGTAATAACGTGACCAAAGTTACCTACTGTAATATCGTGACCAAAGTTACCTACTGTAATAACGTGACCAAAGTTACCTACTGTAATAACGTGACCAAAGTTACCTACTGTAATAACGTGACCAAAGTTACCTACTGTAATAACGTGACCAAAGTTACCTACTGTAATAACGTGACCAAAGTTACCTACTGTAATAACGTGACCAAAGTTACCTACTGTAATAACGTGACCAAAGTTACCTACTGTAATAACGTGACCAAAGTTACCTACTGTAATAACGTGACCAAAGTTACCTACTGTAATAACGTGACCAAAGTTACCTACTGTAATAACGTGACCAAAGTTACCTACTGTAATAACGTGACCAAAGTTACCTACTGTAATAACGTGACCAAAGTTACCTACTGTAATAACGTGACCAAAGTTACCTACTGTAATAACGTGACCAAAGTTACCTACTGTAATAACGTGACCAAAGTTACCTACTGTAATAACGTGACCAAAGTTACCTACTGTAATAACGTGACCAAAGTTACCTACTGTAATAACGTGACCAAAGTTACCTACTGTAATAACGTGACCAAAGTTACCTACTGTAATAACGTGACCAAAGTTACCTACTGTAATAACGTGACCAAAGTTACCTACTGTAATAACGTGACCAAAGTTACCTACTGTAATAACGTGACCAAAGTTACCTACTGTAATAACGTGACCAAAGTTACCTACTGTAATAACGTGACCAAAGTTACCTACTGTAATAACGTGACCAAAGTTACCTACTGTAATAACGTGACCAAAGTTACCTACTGTAATAACGTGACCAAAGTTACCTACTGTAATAACGTGACCAAAGTTACCTACTGTAATAACGTGACCAAAGTTACCTACTGTAATAACGTGACCAAAGTTACCTACTGTAATAACGTGACCAAAGTTACCTACTGTAATAACGTGACCAAAGTTACCTACTGTAATAACGTGACCAAAGTTACCTACTGTAATAACGTGACCAAAGTTACCTACTGTAATAACGTGACCAAAGTTACCTACTGTAATAACGTGACCAAAGTTACCTACTGTAATAACGTGACCAAAGTTACCTACTGTAATAACGTGACCAAAGTTACCTACTGTAATAACGTGACCAAAGTTACCTACTGTAATAACGTGACCAAAGTTACCTACTGTAATAACGTGACCAAAGTTACCTACTGTAATAACGTGACCAAAGTTACCTACTGTAATAACGTGACCAAAGTTACCTACTGTAATAACGTGACCAAAGTTACCTACTGTAATAACGTGACCAAAGTTACCTACTGTAATAACGTGACCAAAGTTACCTACTGTAATAACGTGACCAAAGTTACCTACTGTAATAACGTGACCAAAGTTACCTACTGTAATAACGTGACCAAAGTTACCTACTGTAATAACGTGACCAAAGTTACCTACTGTAATAACGTGACCAAAGTTACCTACTGTAATAACGTGACCAAAGTTACCTACTGTAATAACGTGACCAAAGTTACCTACTGTAATAACGTGACCAAAGTTACCTACTGTAATAACGTGACCAAAGTTACCTACTGTAATAACGTGACCAAAGTTACCTACTGTAATAACGTGACCAAAGTTACCTACTGTAATAACGTGACCAAAGTTACCTACTGTAATAACGTGACCAAAGTTACCTACTGTAATAACGTGACCAAAGTTACCTACTGTAATAACGTGACCAAAGTTACCTACTGTAATAACGTGACCAAAGTTACCTACTGTAATAACGTGACCAAAGTTACCTACTGTAATAACGTGACCAAAGTTACCTACTGTAATAANTGGTACAAGCATCATGTTGAATTGTTGCACTTTCATTGGTACAAGCATCATGTTGAGTTGTTGCACTTTCAGTGGTACAAGCATCATGTTGAATTGTTGCACTTTCAGTGGTACAAGCATCATGTTGAGTTGTTGCACTTTCAGTGGTACAAGCGTCAATCCCTTCATGTTTCAGTGGTACAAGCGTCATGACCCGGTGACAAAGGAGGAGGTGGAGATGATGGAGAACATCTTCAATTGTCTCTGCTCCTGTCTCATGACCCCCATCAACAGGAACAGGTTCCTCAAGGGAGAGGGGCTGCAACTCATGAACCTCATGTTAAGGTAAGGCTAGGGCTTAATGCAGTCTGCACAGGCTAATCAGGGATGACACTTCCCAGTTTTATCATATTTTTTGTTTAAAAATCAAAAATTGCGAAAATCCAGTTTAGGTGGAAAGTGTCATCCCTGATTAGCCTGTTCGGACTATTTATTCTTAAAAACTATATATATTTAAAAGAAACCCCCAGATAATTTTTTGTTCATATTTAAAAAAATCATATAATTACCTGTTATATGATCTTAATAATTTTGTTTCAAAACTCATAAAATTTTAACTATGTGTATCAGAGAAAAGAAGATGTCACGCAACTGCGGCATCAAGGTTCTGAATCACGCAATGACGGGGGTGGAGGGGACGGACAACTGTCAGAAGTTTGTAGACATTCTGGGCCTGCGCACGGTGTTCCCTCTCTTCATGAAGACCCCTAAACAGGGCAAGGCAGGCCCCCCTCCTGAGGAGATAGAGGGTGAGAGTGGCCTCCCGGGAAATATTCAGAATTATGTTTCCTTTTTAGCTCGACTATATATATATATATATATATGTAGTGGGTGTGGGAGTGGGGGAACATCATTCAAGCAAATCCGTGATGGTTTAATTGTGATAATTGACGCTGACCAATATAGCCATGACGGAAAAGACCAGGTTGGAATGAAATGATAGCCACGTGGACTTGCGTTCACGAGACGGTCATGGCAAAATCAAGCATGGTCAGTAATTGTATAATGAAATGAACTGTAACATTTGAATGACCAATGAAAATCTTGCATCGGATCAATTCTAAATAACGATTGGACATGACCACAATTGAACGAGCTTTCATGGGTGAACGAACACATGCGAGAGGTCAAAATTCCCACAAAGAAGTAAATGTATGTTATATAAAAAGGAAGATACGAAATTGACCTTACAACACAGTTCCCCTATTCTTCAAAATGTCCTCAGACATTGTATAATGTAAGTAATTCGAAAAATAACTCAACTGAAAAAGATCTTTAAGAAATATTGATGTTAAATGAAACACACAGATTTGAAATTGATTTTGAAGTTACCCATTAAGTGTTACTTAAGTAATGAAAATACAAACCAATATCTAATAGTTGCAAAGTTAACAAGATTTACATTGACGGTCATTTTTTTAACACAAAGCTGTACATGTTTCCCACTGAAATCTTATAGCATAGAGGAATCATGCAGAGATAGTATAACTCAACTTTTTACAATATGAGCAGTACGAAACTAAATTAAAATAAGAAGTATCAACTTTAAAAAATACTTAGAAAACATGACACACAGCATCGCAACAATTAACACATTACAATCACATTTAACTTGAAACACATCTATATTGGTCTCAACATGTAACAAATAGACAATCAAAAATTCAAATAATATGCAATCAAAACAAGAAACCAATAACAGATGATAAAAAAACAACATATGTCTCGGTAAAGAGCCCTTAAATTTAAGTAATACATGTATTTGCATAATTACTTAAAAATAATATTTGGAATTATTCAATCATCTTACAATTAAATAACCGAATAATGGTTTACATGGTCATGATACATGACACAAGTACAAATCAATTAATAGGCAAATGTGTTAATTTGCACACATATGCAAAGAAACAATATATTGAAAACACATCATAGATTACACCGTATATGTCTCTGTAACGAGTTTTTAATCTGCAGTAATATTTATATAATTACTGAACAAGAATATTTGGATTTATTTAATTCATCTTGCAATGATATTACCAAATAATGGTTAACACGGTCATGCTAAGTGACTCATGAATAAAACAAGTAATATTGATGCAAATGTGTTAAGTTGCACAAATATTAAAAATTCTTTAAACATAGCTTGCACTGATGTTTAGAGAACAAACAAAAATCA
Organism: Dreissena rostriformis; assembly: GCA_007657795.1. Classification (NCBI taxonomy): domain Eukaryota; kingdom Metazoa; phylum Mollusca; class Bivalvia; order Myida; family Dreissenidae; genus Dreissena; species Dreissena rostriformis. Next base: position 229,058 of record VMBQ01000367.1, on the reverse strand, counting down.
ATATAGCTGAAACTGAAAGCATGATTTAACATACTTAAATCAACAAACATTCACATTTGGATTAATGAAATCATCTCGCAATGACATCACCAAATAATGGTTAACATGGTCATTATTTATGACACATGATCAGATCAATTAATATGCAAATGTGTAATTTTTTTGCAAATATTCTAATTCCCTTTAAATTGCGTCTGCACTTATGTTAGGGAACAACAAAAAACAAAAAAACAACAACAAATCAACATTGTTGAGAGCATGATTGAACATACGTTAATCTACCAACGTTCACAATGGCATTATAAATGACATCCAATCTAAACTTTATCCAAAACAGTTTACCCATATTTTTTTTTCTTGCCATGAAACAAACATACAAGTAAAATACTTTAAAGTCAAATTTGGGATTAACAATACCTTCAAAAGTACATAAAACTACACAGAGACAAGCACAACACTTCACAACGCATAAACTTCCTCACCACCAACATACGAATGATCATTTCCATTAAAAAAAAATGAACATTTTATTCATGAAAATGAATAAACAACTAGAATTCCCAGCACTCATCATTTCAATTTGTATAAACAATTTGAACAGAAACAGTTCAGTTTGACCAGTGCCAAATGAGGTCAAAGATCTATCAATGTTTCAGTACATGCATATGTATTCTATTGGAACAAATTCCGGCAGTTTTTTAAATATCAATATGAATACAAACTCGGACAGAAACATTTCAGATTTCGACCATATAAAGCATATAAAGTCTTTATAGAAATTTACGATGACAAGATGTCACGATTAAAATATACTATTTTTTTGCAAAAACTTCATAATTGCCAAACTATTACAACACTGAAAATATCTATAATAGAATATCTATTCAAATGGAATACAAGTAGTCAAGACCACAAGCTTACTACATACAGCATGTCGGTTTAAATGTGTCATTTAAACTTAAGTTAAGGCTAATGTATGAAATCTAGCGGTCACGAAAACATATTACAAAAACTGTTATCAACCAATGAACCATGAACCGAAAATGAGTTACAAAACTGAAATTCGATACAAACACTTTTTCAAATACTAACAGAAAATTATCATGTTAAAAAGTAATAAAATATTCTAAAAGACTTGAATAACACCGAACTGAAATACAGAACGTGTTTCCGTACGTAATGTTTTACATTTAATATCAAAGGAACTATTTTTATGTGCACATACGCACACGTAACAAATAGTACGTCATAAATATTAAAGTAAAATAAATTCATAGAAACTAAACTTGCATGATCAATCCAATCACTCGTATAAATGAGCACACATTGATATAAACACATCCACAAAAACGTCCACAAAGCACGTTTACGGAAGTTTACTGTTGACGAAATTCACAGTTAAAAGTACACAAGTCACGTGGTGTAAACAAAACGTCACACACATTAAAATGAACACACGCGGATTTCTCTTACGAAAAAGTGCATAGTAAATACACATATTCAGCTGCCCTTGCCGGAAGTACTGGAGGTCCTGTCGAATCGGTCATATGAGCTGGACGGAAGTTAACGCGCCTCTTGGGGTTGTTTGGGACTTCCGAATCCAACACCGCTCCGTCCTGATCGAACGTGGTTCCAACCGCGCAGCCCTCCGGAAACCTGGTCCAGCCGCCAACCTGGTCCTTCCGTCGCACGTCTTTCCCCCCGTTGGGCGTCATTTGTAGTGGGTGTGGGAGTGGGGGCACATCATTCAAGCAAATCCGTGAAGGTTTATTTGTGTTAATTGACGCTGACCAATATAGCCATGACGGAAAAGACCAGGTTGGAACTTGCGTCCACGAGACGGTCTTGGTAAAATCAAGCATGGTCAGTAATTGTATAATTACATAATGAAATGAACTGTAACATTTGAATGACCAATGAAAATCTTGCATCGGATCAATTCTAAATAACGATTGGACATGACCACAATTGCACGAGCTTTCATGGGTGAACGAACACATGCGAGAGGTCAAAATTCCCACAAAGAAGTAAATGTATGTTATATAAAAAGGGAGATACGAAATTGACCTTACTACACACACACACACACATTTATATATATATATATTATGAAAATCTGGAAATTGGTTCCCTTATAATTATTATTATATATGTTTAATACTCTATTTTATTGCAATACAAGGATAATAGGATAACATAGCTACGTATAATTATATCATTTGCATGACGAAGACTTTAACTATAATGTGCAAAGAAGAGAGTTACTTTGTATTTGAATTTTAATGCTCAGAGTTCAGTCCGAAAATCTATTATCGTGGCAATGTAACTTTTAAATAACGTTTCTGTAACTGAACGGTAACTTTATGCAAAATTGTTGTTAAATTGTTATTGACTCAGCAGAGCATATTTTGCTAAACAAACTTAATGTATACCATAGTATTTGTTGCTTAGCGGATATGATAATTGTGATATAATAACAAATTCGGACCTGTGTCCGCAGCAGGTTGTTTATGTATTTATACTTTTGTTGTTATTGAATCTGATTATAAAAATAACACTTCAAGCGACATAATATGACGCGTATTTGTTGGCCAACGCATAGCTATTCAAATACACTGTATTTCCATTTAACTTGAACGCAGTTCATTACTGCCTGAATGTTCAGTTGACTTAACTTGAATCCAGTTGATTACTTCCTGAATGTTCAGTCGACTTATCATTTACTTCCGCTCTCGATTTCAATTAATCATCACATGTCGCTTATAAATTCAAGGATTTTAATAAATATAAGAATCATAGACTTAACCTTTTACATGAACAAAGCATACAATCAGAGACCTTCTCTCAAGCCCGATCTCGTTTTGATGTATTAAAACAATCTGCGAATTGGTATATTATTTTGATACTCTTTTTTTTAAATAACGTATTTTTTTTAGCTCGATTGCATCGAAAGCATAAGACTTATTGAAACGCTGTCGAGTCCGTTTTTTGAAGGAGATTAAAAGAACATTCCCGCAATGAGGATCGAAGCGGTAACTCCCAGTCGCTAGATACACCTTATCCACCACGCCGCGTTGATAGTATTGAATCTGATTATAAAATCAATATGTTGAATAATTGAATCATTTTAAGAAATATCAGCATGATCGCATTCTTGGATTGTACATCCGTCCCAGCTTACGTTTCAGTTTGTTCCTTGGCACATTTTGTTCTTAATGTGTTATCATACGACAAGAAAAAAACATGCTTTATAAAATAAAGACATAAAAATTGAACAAAGAAGCGGTTCAAACCAACCGGGACTCCAAAAAAAAACGTGTAGAATTGCTGTGTATAGTTCACGGTTGATTTGAGGACTGGTATTGTTGAAGTCCTAGATGTCCATACTTTTTTCTGTCAACCTGAAAAAAAAACAGCACCATTTGCACATGCTAAACAGCCATCATAAGCTACAACAGTTGTCAACAGATGTGTAAATAAAGCACAGGAACGACTTGTTATGAAACCTTACCCAGCAACATAATGGACCGTTCAACGCCAATAACTGTCTAAACGACTACTTTTCTTTTGACATTAATATTTTGCTTAAAATGCAAAATGATCTAATTAAAGTGTGTTAATGCCAAGCTAGACTCCAAAGTATAGCGTTTGCAGAAAAATCAATTTACATAATATGGTTTAGTTTCTTTTCAAGTGATAGACATTGCTGGTAAATATGGACCCGGAACTATAAGACAGTTAGATTGATATTTCGTATTTAACTTCATTAAAATAATGTATTACATAGGAATAGTTTTATCATAAAATGACAAACGAGACGTCCTGCTCTGTAATTTCAGTTCTATTGTACATTCAATTATATTTCCGTTTTACTTAGAGTGGTTGCGAAACTAATGCAATTGAAGACATGTTTAGTGCGGTTAGTTCTTTTTGTTGTTTTGTTACAAAAAAGATCACACAAAAAAGGATAATGTTCAGGCATGCTTTTAGCAAGACAATTTTGCACACATTTATCTGTTCTATCAACCTTTGCAGTCGGATATCATGTGTTTAACGCTCAACATCATTTTGACAATTCGTTTACTTGTAATGTAAGGCCTCATACCCTCTCGTCCATTATACATGCTATAGTACAATATAATGTTTGTAGCATTATTCACATAGATATTATACAATACTTGTTCAACTGTCTATTCAATGTTCATGTCATTTATATCAATAATATAAAACTAGTAGCCAAATCGTTCGTATAAACCTAAAGTTCAACGTGGCTGTTATCTGTGTATCGTGCACAAGCGCCCATAAGTTGTATTCTGATCCTAAGACAAAACCCCGCATTTAAACATAAACAAACATGCATTCAACCTCACTTCAAACAATTTAAGATTACTATTAAATTTCTAGTCAACGTGTGCCAATGTGCCAATGTCGTGATGGCTACTAGAAATGCAATTTGGTCTGTGTACTTTATAGATAGTTCTGCAGCTTTCTGCTTTGTTCAAGGCGAGTACCAGTGCCCATACTGCGTCGTTCGCCAAAGTTCATAGTTACCTTTCCGTGGACTTGTTCAAGGCGAGTGCCAGTGCCTATACTGCGTCGTACGCAAAGGTTCTTAGTTACCTTTCAGAGGTCTTGTTCAAATAGAGTTCCAGTGCCAATTTTGCGTCGTACACCAAGGTCAATAGGTTCCTTTTCCGCTGTCTTGTTCAAGGCGAGTGCTAGCGTCAATACCGTGTCGTACACCAAGGTTTTAGTTACCTTTACGTGGTCTTGTTCAATGCGAGTGCCCGTGCCCATACGGCGTCGTACACCAAGGTTCATAGTTACCATTCCGCTGTCTTGTTCAAGGCGAGTGCCATCGCCAATACGGCGTCGTACGCCATGGTTCATAGTTACCTTTCCGCCGTCTTGTATAAGGCGGAGCCAGTCCCCATACTGCTCCTTACACCAAGGTTCATAGAAACCTTTCCGCGGTCTTGTTCAAGGAGAGTGCCAGTGCCCATACGGCATCGTACGCCAAGGTTCATATTTACGTTTCCGCCGTCTTGTTCAAGGCGAGTGCCAGTGCCCATACTGCGTCGTACACCACGGTTCATAGTTACCTTTCCGCCGTCTTGTTAAAGGCTAGTGCCCGTGTCCATACTGCGTCGTACGCCAAGGTTCATAGTTACCTTTCCACCGTCTTGTATAAGACGAGTGCCATGGCCCATACTGCGTCGTACACCAAGGTTCATTGTTACCTTTACGCCGTCTTGTTTAAGTTTAGTTACAGTGCCCATACTGCGTCGTACACCAAGGTTCATAGTTACCTTTCCGCGGTCTTGTTCAAGGCGAGTGCCAGTGCCCATACTGCGTCGTATGCAAATGTTCATAGTTACCTTTCCGCCATTTTGTTCAAGGCGAGTGCCAGCGCCCATACTGCGTCGTACACCAATATTCATAGTTACCTTTACGCCGTCCTGTTTAAGGCGAGTACCCGTGCCCTTACTGTCCATACACCAAGGTTCATAGTTACCTTTCAGCGGTCTTGTTCAAGGCGAGTGCCAGCGCCCATACTGCGTCGTACACCAAGGTTCATTGTTACCTTTCCGCGGTCTTGTTGAAGGCGAGTGCCAGTGCCCATACTACGTCGTACACCAAGGTGTATAGTTACCTTTCCGCGGTCTTGTTCAAGGCTAGTGCCAGTGCCCTTACTGCGTCGCACGCCAATGTTCATAGTTATATTTCCGCCGTCTTGTTCAATGCAAGTGCCAGTGCCCATACTGCGTTGTATGCCAAGCTTCATAGTAACCTTCCCGCTGTGTTATTCAGGGCGAGTGCCCGTGCACCTACTGCGTCGTGCACCAAGGTTCATAGTTACCTTTCCGCCGTCTTGTTCAAGGCAAGTGCCAGCGACCATACTGCGTCGTACGCCAAGGTTCATAGTAACCTTCCCGCTGTCTTGTTCAAGGCGAGAGCCAGTGCCCATACCGCGTTGTACGCCATTGTTTATAGACACATTTCCGCGGTCTTGCTCAAGGCGTGTGCCAGCGTTCATACTGCGTCGTACGCCAAAGTTCATTGTTACCTTCCCGCTGTCTTGTTCAAGGCAAGTGCCAGGGCCAATACTGCATCGTACACCAATGTTCATAGTTACCTTCCCGATGTCTTGTTCAAGGCGAGTGCCATTGCCCATACTGCATCGTACACGAATGTTCATAGTTATCGTCCCGCTGTCTTGTTCAAGGCGAGTGCCATCGCCCATACGGCATCGTTCGCCAAGATTTAAAGTTACCTTTCCGCCGTCTTGTTCAAGGCGAGTGCCATCGCCCATACGGCGTCGTACGCCAAGGTTTATAGTTACCTTCCCGCTGTTTTGTTCATGGCGTGGCCAGTGCACCTACTGCGTCGTGCACCAATGTTCATAGTTACCTTTCTGCGGTCTTGTTCAAGGCGAGTGCCAGTGCCTATACTGCGTCGTACACCAAGGTTCATAGTTACCTTTCCGCAGTCTTGTTTAAAGCGAGTACCAGTGCCCATACTGCTTCGTTCACCAAGGTTCATAGTTACCTTCCAGCTGTCTTGTTGAAGGCAAGTGCCAGTGCCCATACTGCGTCGCACACCAAGGTTTATAGTTACCCTTCCGTGGTCTTGTTCAATGCGAGCGCCCACGCCCATACTGCGTCGTACACCAAGGTTCATAGTTACCTTTCAGCGGTCTTGTGCAAGGCCAGTGCAAGTGCTCATACTGCGTCGTACACCAATGTTCATTGCAACCTTTCCGCGGTATTGTTCAAGGCGAGTGCCAGTGACCATACTGTGTCGTACATCAAGGTTCATAGCTACCTTTCCGCCGTCTTGTGCAAGGCCAATGCAAGTGCCCATACTGCGTCGTACACCAATGTTCATAGTTACCTTTCCGCGGTCTTGTTCAAGGCGAGTGCCAGTGCCTATACTGCGTCGTATACCAAGGTTCATAGTTACCTTTCCGCAGTCTTGTTCAAAGCGAGTGCCAGTGCCCATACTGCATCTTACACCAAGGTTCATAGTTACCTTTCCGCAGTCTTATTAAAAGCGAGTTCCAGCGCCCACACTGCGTCGTTCACCAAGGTTCATAGTTACCTTTCCACTGTCTTGTTGAAGGCGAGTGCCAGTGTCCATACTGTGTCGCACACCAAGGTTCATAGTTACCATTCCGTGGTCTTGTTCAATGCGAGTGCCCACGCCCATACTGCGTCTTACACCAAGGTTCATAGTTCCTTTCCGAGGTCTTGTTCAGGGCGAATGCCAGTGTCCATACTGCGTCGTACGCCAAGGTTCATATTTACCTTTCCGCCGTGTTGTTCAAAGCGATTGCCAGTGACAATACTGCGTAGTACACCTAGGTTCATAGCTACCTTTCCGCCGTCTTGTTCAAGGCCAATGCAAGTGCACATACTGCATCGTTCACCAAGGTTCATAGTTACCTTCCGCGGTCTTGTTCAAGGCGAGTGCCAGCGCCCATACTGCGTCGTACGCCAAGGTTCATAGTTACCTTTCCGCGGTCTTGTTCAAGGCGAGTGCCAGCGCCCATACTGTGTCAAACATCAAGGTTCATAGTAAACTTTTCGCCGTATTGTTCAAGGCGAGTGTCAGCGCCCATACTGTGTCATACATCAAGGTTCATAGTTACCTTTCCGCGGTCTTGTTCAAGGCGAGTGCCAGTGCCTTTACTGCGTTGTGCACCAAGGTTCATAGTAACCTTTCCGCAGTCTTGTTCAAAGCGAGTGCCAGCGCCGATACTGCGTCGTACACCAAGGTTCATAGTTACATTTCCACGGTCTTGTTCAAGGCGATTGCCAGCGCAAGAACTGCGTCGTTCACCAAGGTTCAAAGTTACCTTTGCGCCATCCTGTTCAAGGCGAGTGCCCATGCCCATACTGCGTCGTACAACAAGGTTCGTAATTACCTTTCCGCCGTCATGTATAAGGCGAGAGCCAGTACCCATACTGCGTCGTGAGCCAAGGTTCATAGTTATCTTTCCGCGGTCTTGTTCAAGGTGAGTGCCAGTGACCATACGGCGTCGTACACCAATGTTTATAGTTACCCTTCCGTAATCTTGTTCAAGGCGAGTGCCAGCGCCAATACTGTGTCATAGGCCAAGGTTCATAGTTACCTTTCCGCGGTCTTGTTCAAGGCGAGTGCCAGTGCCCATACTGCGTCGTACGCCAAGATTCAAAGCTATTTTTTCCGCGGTCTTGTTCAAGGCGAGTGCCAGTACCCATCCTGCGTCGTATGCCATGGTTCATAGTTACCTTTCCGCGGTCCTGTTTAAAGCGAGAGCGATTTCCCATACTGCGTCGTACGCCAAGGTTCATAGTTACCTTTCCGCTGTTTTTGTTCCAGGCGATTGCCAGTGCCCATACTGTATCGTACGCAAAGGTTAATAGTTACCTTCCCGCCGTCTTGTTCAAGGCGAGTGCCAGTGCCCATACTGCGTCGTACACCAAGGTTCATTGTTACCTTTCCGTGGTCTTGTTCAAGGCGAGTTCAAAGCGCCAGTACTGCATCGTACACCAAGGTTATTGGTTACCTTTCTGCGGTCTTGTTCCAGGCGACTGCCAGCGCCCATACTGCGTCATACAAAAGGTTCATAGTTACCTTTCCGCGGTCTTGTTCAGGGCGAGTGCCAGCGGCCATACTGCGTCATACACCAAGGTTCTTAGTTACCTTGCCGTGGTCTTGTTCAAGGCGAGTGCCAGTGCCCATACTGCGCTGTACTTCAAGATTCAAAGTTACCTTTCCGCGGTCTTGTTCAAGGCGAGTGCAAGCGCCCATACTGCGTCGTACGCCACAGGATCTTCCGGGTATCCGCCCACTTGGGAGGTGTCGGGAACGTTAAGTATCGTGTCCAACCTCTGCTTGAACCTCTGAGCGGTCTGTGGGAGGCAAGTGGAAATTGGCGTCCCTGATGAGCCTGTGTGGACTGAATAGTCGCATCTTGGACTACACTTTACGCACTTGCATTGAGCCTAATTTTCACAGAACGTGGCTCGTTATATCACCGAATTCCCGAAATTGCAAACGTCAATTCAAGAACCCTCTTTTTGCATTTTTACACTGCATTAATTAATTAATTAATCCTCTTATGTGTGCTATTGCAAGATTAGTGGACTGGTGTATGGGCTGTTCTTTCTGCGAGAAGTACAAATAACACATGTTTTTAATTGAGTGAAAACCGAGTTAAGGTTCCGTTTATCAGAAATCTATATCTTTTATTATGTATGATATGTATGCTATTGATTCGGACCGGAATATGAAGACTTAATATAAAGGGACAAAAAGTAGGTATTATTCTCTTATTCCCATATTCTATACTCGTACCTTATCATGGTCATCTAATCTTTATAAAAGCAAAATGGTGTTGAATGATAATGCATAACTTAAGATAAACATGAATGATGTTTAGAAAACAAAAAACATGGAACGTGCCATGTCCCGTGTCTATTTGTGTAATGCACATTGTTTGACCTTCCAATTTCCAGTGCACGTAATGTATTGCATTGTTTCAATATTGACACAAATAGAAAATTCATTTTCCATGCCAAAGCCCATAGAAATCGCTTCCGTTGCGACCTTTTTCGTGAATGCTTATACACATAAAATAAGAACACGCTTATTATGCAAATGTTCGCCAATAATTTCCTGCTCTTGGGCACAATTTCTATGGAGATGAGTACAACTTTCTGACCGATATGTCCTCTGAAATATAATTTGAACAAGCAACACGTCGCAATAACGTTATAAGGAGCATGCGCCATTTTGCCTTCGTCAAACTAGTGGGCACTGTCTTTTTATTAATCTCACGAATGTCTGAAAGATTTGATTTCCGCATTAAATTTAACAAGATGAAAAAAGGTCTGATTAAAGTGCAGCAAAAATTAAGGTCTGTCGCATGACATGATGTATGCCCTCGAAGCATTTCTTGTCAAAGGATTGCGTGTCGCACGAAGAGACATTTTCAAAACAAAGAAGCAGGAGGAAATCTCTGTTATATTTCATCTTCTTTAATATACTACGGAAATGAGTGTTTACATTGTAGGATTGAATTGTACGTTTTGTGAAAAAAAAAAAGAATAAAATATAATAAACAATTGAAATTGTGATGGTCTTCTTATTCAAACTGAAACATAAAAGTGTACTGTGCAAACGCAGTTGTTTAGTGAATAGTATCTAGGGAATGTTTCTATTCAATATGGGAGATCTTAAATACAATCGACCATATAGCTATCATTCTCCAGTAACATCACAAAAACAGATGATTTCATTTGTATGCCATCAATATTTCAAGTGAAATAATTTTATGTATTTTTTTGAGACCACCAAAACAAATCTCAATGTCAAATTATGTTTCACGCTGAAATTAAATACACTTTGCTGCCACTGAGATGTCAAAATTTGAATTGCGTTTGAAAAAAGGTCCTATTCAGACAAGACGAATTCTCATTTATTTGATTATGTGTACGGTATAATATGTTTTGCGTTGATCTTGGGATTTTAGACGACATAGAAGCACGTCAACAGGTCGTGTTTTATTCCAATTAAAATGCTAGCTTCAAGTTTCATTGAAATACCAAATTAAATAAAATCATACTAGAAATGTTGACGCAGTCTTAAGAAGGAAACGATAAATGAGAAACGTATGGTTTGCCATAAGAAAGATGTAATGTAATGCGTGTTTTTTTTTTAAATTATGTTTTTACAATGTACTCCAAAAAGAGTACTTTATACATTCCGTAGACACACGTTGCAAACAAAATTAAATCGACATTAAATACATCTGTTTAAAAGCCTACGCTGAAGCTGATTAAAAAAAAGAATACAAAAGGAAAGGAGCAAACTAACAGTGTTACTATACCGGCACGTTTGGCATGCCTTTTAATTGGTTCTTACCTCCAAAGCATTTCTTTGACCGTCCCAAAACGATGTAAATCATTTGAATGTTTAACGCTCTGTTGTATGTTTTGTCAGGTTTAGTACAGAAAATTGTTTGAGAATGTGAGTATAGGTTAACGGGGTTTTTAGATGTTGTTACCAGGTTGGACTATGTTAGTATATGGACTGGGTTAACCATGTTAGAAGCTGTTGGTATTAGTTTTAGCAACGATGAGCTTAAGCGTTAGAGAATGTGACTGTGTTCTCTTGATGGATGATGCCTGCTTTACGTGTGGTTACAATGTCGGATATTGTGAGTGGACTGGGGCTTTAAGTATGCTTACCATGTCGGGCAATCTGGGTATAAGTGGACTTTAGCTTAAAGGGACTTGTTCACAGATATTGGCATGTTTTGAAGTTTGTCGTTAAATGCTTTAAATTGATAGATATAAACATCATAACTAAAGAGCTACAATATAAAAAAAGAATACAAGTAAAAAAAGAAAAACAAAGATAGAACAAAAGTTAACCCCACCAGGGCTCGAACCACTGACCCATGGAGTTAAAGCAAAGCGCCGAAATCACTCAGCCATCCGTCTTCAAGTGCATATCTGTGTAATTCAGAGTTTATGTTCGGGTCGTCGCTGAGTCTTTACGACAACATTATGTGCGGACCTTACCATCTGTCGTCACATGGGTTGTCATTTATTGTATACTTTGTATAACTATCCACGTGTTGTCACACAATATAACGAAAACACAAGAAATCGAAATTTTTAGATCGTTTCGCGTCTGAGACGCTTTATAATTGCATCAATTTCTTACGATGATTTTCCGTAAATGAAAGTGTATTTTCAGTATAAGTCTGCGACATAAGTGTCATTTCGCACACTGATGTACATTGTTCATTAAGTTCTTAAATCTGTGAAAAAAAGTTGAAACATACTCATTTTAATAAACTGTGAACAAGTCCCTTTAAAGTGTTGTAATGATGCTGGAAAATTGGTTGCATAAGCTGACTTTATCGTGGTAACAATGTTGGAGAATGTGACTCTGTTCTCCTGGTGCAGGATGACGGCCTCCGTGGTGATGTGTCCCTCCAGAGCCTCTCGTAGCTGGTCCGTGGTGCAGTTGATGCTCGGATCCTCCACCTTGTACTAGTTGTCCGGGTACCGGCCGATGATGAACCACACGTACTTCCTGACGCACAGCTTCTCCTTGTAAGCCTTTGAAAATATGAGCCTCGTTATGGTTAACACTTCTCGAAGTTCTTATATTAAGGTCATTTAACATAATGTATATAATTTTATTTCGTTTATATTCTTTTTTTTATTTTACTTTATGATACTTTCATTATATGAGCCTGGTTCTGGGAAAACTGGGCAAACATGAGCGTTAAGTGTCGTCCTAGATTAACCTGTGTAGTCCGGCTAATCAGGGACGACACTTTACGTGTTTTTGGTATTTTTTGTTTTAGGGAAGTCAATTCTGAGCAAAAATGCAGTTTAGGCGGAGCGTGTTATCCCTGATTAGAATGTGCGGACTGATACAAATAACACGCTAGTTTTCCAGTTAGCGTATGGCTCGAGCTCCCCGGCGTTGTCGAACAGGCAGAGGCTCCACACCTTCTTACGGACCCATTCATCGGCCACCCTACACAACCCCACCCGCGTAAAGATCTTCGAGCGCTTCAACTGGCGTCGCATAGCAACTATCCAGGAGACCCAGGAAGTGTTCACGTCGGTGAGTTTGTCTTTTTAGTATGAGTGTCCAATATGTGAAAGGAGTAAATGGGATGTTTATGAAAATTCAAGGCTGTTTACCCGGCTTAAATCATTAGGGCATGTTTGATCTTGTGCTGTGTGTATTCTCTTGTATTGTATAGGCTGGTCAATTGCCTTAAAGACACAATAAACGAACGGAGTTTAAAAATAATTTGAAGTTTAAACCCCCAATTCTTAGCATTGACCGTTCCAAGGCGGTGACCCCAGCTTTATTCTACTATGTATAGATGTTGTTTCGTTTTTTTGCCGAACTGTACCGTTTTGGCAATTGGTTTCTTGCCATAAATAAAGGGCCACAAAGGTGTGTATGATAGAATTTCAATACTGCTGCAGCTTCTGGAGTTTCACTTCTTTATATTGCATACAGAGCACTTGATATGTCTTCTCGCTTTAGAGCACTTGTCAGGCTTTGAAGTTACCGTCAAGAGTTCGTTATCCGTATTTTGTGAAATCAACATAAACGAAGAGAGAATAAAGATACAAGATTGTGCTTCCGCCGTTCGCACTGCTATGGATCACGATGTATGTAAATGAGGAATAGGTGAACATGTTCTTTGGAAAAAATAATTAATTAATTAATTCTCTTATAACCGATAGTAGTCTTTTATTAAAGACAAGTCGATAATGGCGTGCTCAACACAATGCAAGCAATTCATGAATTAAACATTAATGAAACTGTATTCCATTTCCATTCCGCATGCTGCCATGTGATAAACACAACGGTTTTATCCAAGTGTTAAATCAGTGTATATGTGCTAGTGGACTCAGAATTAACGTTTGTTTTAAAGCCTTCATTTGTAGGAGGAAATATATAGTAAAATACAAACGTAAAGTCCGCCAGCGCATAGACATTGATTGGACAAAATTCGTTTTACAGCTAAGAATGCCCTTCGCCAGTACATTTTATCGTTTCACAGCCTTTAGATAATGTAACTCTATTAGACCGAATAATTAGGTAGACATATTAGCGGTAATTTCCTTAGAAATGCTTTGTCATAAATTGCAGCACTTAACGTAAGATATGAGCTGAAGGCAAATAAGAGGGGTTTGTAGGTGCAAATATATCACCTGGTTTACACAGTTGTTTTTTTTTGCGTTGCTTACATACTTGATAAAATGAGGTTCAACAATTTTAACACCAAATTGTTTCAATCAATATAATTACATATGCTTTATTATAGGACGCATTAAAGTGTTGATAAATGTAATGGTGTCATGTAAATAAATATATTTCATCAAGGAATAAACATTTTCAACGCATTGCAAATGGTAATTATTAGTGCTACCAATGCATCATAGCTATATTTATTTCTCACCAACATAATATGATTGCACTGCATCCCCTTGCTAACAACACACACGCACTTTTGCACTATGACACTCTCTCAGACCTGTAGTCCAAACAATCAATGTTCGTCCAAATATGGCAACTTGACAGAGCATCATAGATTGAACAGTCTGGTCTCCCAGTTATTGTGTAACCACAATACTGGACACTGAACGAGCTACAATTGAGATAAGGTTAACAGACGTCCGTATGAATGATGTGCAAGACAACCGGAGAAGGCGTCATGTCAATAAAAAGTGCAGATTGATCAATCAAAACGTAATTTTTGTTGTTTATGGGATGAACATGTTGAAGTTTCAACTACTGTGTGTTGCTGCTTTGATTTCTTTATGAATAGCAAGAGGATATTTTGTAATAATGTATTATCGCTAAACATTGACGTTACAAGAGGAAATTTTATTATTAATTTTGATTATGTGATTTGCACTTTCAATTGGAATTGTAATTGTCGTATATTTATCTTTACATGTATCATAACATTTATATAACATATATACATTATTATATATATATTTCTTACTAAAAAAAAATATATCATATTTGGAACCGTACATGTTAATAATTTCCCCTTGGCCTTTATACGAATGATTGTTTTTTTTTTTAAATTCAATTAGTTTAATACCTTAAAGGGACTTGTTCAAATTCTTTGAGAAAAAAAGTTAACCACACCAGGGCTCGAACCACTGACCCATGGAGTAAAAGTCAAGCGCCGAAACCACTCAGCCATCCGTCTTCACGTGTGTAGGTGTGTAATTCAGATTTTATGCTCGGGTCGTCGTTGAGTCTTTACGACTACATAATGTTCGGACCTAACCATCCGTCTTCACATGGGTTGCCAACTTTATATTTTGTATAAACATCCAGGTGTTGTTACAAAATATAACGATAACACAAGAAATCGAAATTTTTATATCGTTTCGCGTCTAGGACGCTTTATAATTTAATCAATGTCTAACGATGATTTTTCGTAAGCGAAAGTGTATTTTCAGTATAAGTCTGCGGCAAAAGTGTTATTTCGCACACTGACGTACACTGTTCATTTATTTCTTGAATCTGTGACAAAAAGTTGACAAATGCTCATTTTGATAAACTGTGAACAAGTCCCTTTTAACAATACCAAATACCACTGAAAATTTAAGTATCAAAAATTTGTATAAACAACTAAGTTGTCAACTGACATTTACATTCAAGGCAAATCCCCATTATATATCGGGCCTAAAACAAATACACACAAAGGCACACACGATGCCTCAAACCAAATGAGGTCTATATTGTCGCTGTGCGCACACGTAGAGCCAGTAGCAGCCACAACAAATACTGTATTAAATCAACATAAAGTATTCATTAAAACCCAACATGGCACTGGAATGTTGATTTCTTAAAACAATACATCACATAATTATATACCGGTAGAACGGGTATAAAAACGTCGTAAAAGTAACAAACCTATAAAGAATAATAAAAAGCATTACAGAAAATTTGTTTTGATTTCGGAATTTATTCGGTAAATAATTTTAGTGAGAACATTCAATATTTTCACTCGCACAAGCGCTGTAAAAATTTAAATTTTCTCACTATTATGAGACAATTATTTTATGCCAATACCGAGGAAGCAAACAAAATTCTTCTACATTTTTGTTGACGTTGTTTGTTTACAAGGTCGTTCGCAATGTGAGCTGATTTTGATTAACGTATGATATAAAATTGGTATGAAGATTTATTTTTTGTCAGAACTTTACAATATATTCGACTTTTCTCAGTGATTAAAAACACATCAAACCAGTCAACGAACCATTCCGTGGTCGGTGCAGTGATTGTTTTTCGTGCAATTCATTGATCTCAATGATGAAACCTGGTTAATAAGGCACTTCAAAAGGAAATAATCAGCTTTATTTGTGACATTATCCGGTCTTCTAGAGTACATATTGAACGTGTCATATCAGACATGATCCGGACGATGTAGTGGGAACGTAGCAATTTAATGATGACAGCTATTTGAAATATGCAGACGTATGCGTATTAACAGATGTTATTTATGCTGTGTTTTGTTTAAAATGATATCCAAGCATAATTAAGTTTCTTTCAATATCAAACCTAAGGTTCATAGTTACCTTTCAGCGGTCTTGCTCAAGGCTAATGCCAGTGCCCATACTGCGTCGTACACCAAGGTTCATAGTTACCTTTCAGCACGCTTTTTAAGGCGAGTGCCAGTGTCCATACGGCGCCGTACGCCAAGGTTCATAGTTACCTTTCAGCGGGCTTGTTGAAGGCGAGTGCCAGCCCCCACTCTGCGTCGTATACCAAGGTTCATAGTTATCTTTCAGCGGTCTTGTTCAACGCGAGTGCCAGCGCCCACTCTGCGTCGTATACCAAGGTTCATAGTTATCTTTCAGCGGTCTTGTTCAACGCGAGTGCCAGCGCCCACTCTGCGTCGTATACCAAGGTTCATAGTTATCTTTCAGCGGTCTTGTTCAACGCGAGTGCCAGCGCCCACTCTGCATCGTATACCAAGGTTCATAGTTATCTTTCAGCGGTCTTGTTCAACGCGAGTGCCAGCGCCCACTCTGCGTCGTAGGCCAAGGTTCATAGTTACCTTTCAGTGGTCTTGTTCAAGGTGTGTGCCAGTGCCCATACTGCGTCGTACACAAAGGTTCATAGTAACCTTTCCGCGGTCTTTTTCAAGGCGAGTGCCAGCGCCCACTCTGCGTCGTATACCAATGTTCATAGTTATCTGTCCGCTGTCTTGTTCAAGGCGAGTGCGCTCAACCTCTGCTTAACCGCTTGGCGGTCTGTGAGAGGAAAGTTGTTATAGTTAGAGTCGAGTTCTGGGAAATTCGGGCTTAATGCATGTGCGTAAAAGTTTGTCCTATATTAGCCTGTGCAGTTTGCAATGGATAATCTGGGACAACCCTTTACGTCAAGACTACATTTTTGTTTAGAAAATACTTAATTTTAAACAAAAAATCTAAAAAAGCTTAAAGTATCTTCCCTGATTGACTTGGCGTTCCGAATGAATTAAGATTTTTTTCCAGAATGCGTGTGATTATAATACCGAATGCTCGAAATAACTATGGATAAGAAAACGTTAATTCAAGATCTCTTTAAGTGCATTTTTACACAATTCGTTAATATATTCTTCTTATGTTGTGTTATTGCTAAGTTAATGAATGGTTTATGTTCTGCTCTTAGGGCGTGAAGAACAAATATCAATTGTTCAAATTGCTAAAAGAAACGAATACAGATTCCGGTTTTTAGGAATCGATTTATTTATCTTCGTATTTTATGTATGCTATTGATTCGTAACGGTATATGTAGGGTTGATATGAAGAGCTAGAAAAGTACGTGTTATTCTCTTATTCCCATAATCGATACGTGTAAATAGTTATCATGATCATGAATATCTAATCCTAATCAAAAATAATTTTGATAAATAGATAAGGCATAAATTTAGTTACACTTGCATGTTGTTAAGACAAAACTAATGGAATGTGACAATTCCTGTGTCTATTTGTGTAATACACATTGTTTGAGCTTTCAATTTCCAGCGCACTTAATGCATTGTATTGTTTCAATATTGACACAAATCTCAATTCATTCTCCGTGCCAAAGCCTCAGAAATCGCATCCGTCGAGACCTTTTTGTGAATGCTTATACAAACAAAATGAGAACCCGCTTATTATGCAAATGCTCGCCAATAATTTCTCGCTCTTGGGGCCAATTTATATGGAGATGAGTATAACATTCCGACAGATACGTCATCTGAAATATAATATGAACTAGCAACACGTCTCAAATAACGTTATTATAATCATGCGCCCTCTTGTGGGCGTCATACGAGTTTATCTTGTCTTCATACACCTCACGTATGTTTGAAAGATGTTATGTTCGTATTGACATTAAACTGTCTGATTAAAATGCAGCACAAATGTCCAATCCTGTCGCGTGACATGACGAAGGACCTTGATGCATTTGCTTGTCAAAGGAATACGTGTCAAACGAAAAGACATTTGAAACAACTAACAAGCAGGAGTGAATCTACTGCTATAGTTACTCTGATAAAGTATATTATGGAAAAGCGTTTATGCTTTGTAAGGTTTTGATTGTATAATCTTGTGAAGAAAAATATTTACAATATTACAATTGAAATTGTGTTAGTCTAACCATTCAGACTGGAACATAAACTGTGAAACATGCCAATGCAGTTGCATATTAATTAGTATCGAGAACATTTTTCTATTTATGAGGAAAAATCTTTTACGAAATCGACGTCATAGCCATTTTCCCCAATAACATCACACCAACCGACGATGTCATTTTAATGTCATCAACATCTGAATTAAAAAACGTTCATCTATGTTTCCGAGACCACCAAAACAATTTGCAATGTCAAATTATGTTTCAAGCTGAGCTTAAATACGATTTGCTGCCATCGAGATGTCAAAATAGGAAAAGCGTGTGAAATAAGGTCACATTTAGACAAGCCAAATTCTCATTTATTTGTTTATTTGTACGGTATTATGTGTTTTGTGTTGACCATCGGATTTAATACGACCTTCAAATTCGTCATCATATCGTGTTTAACTCCAAATGAAATGCTAGCTTCAAGTTTCATAGACATACCAAATTAAATACAAGCACAATTGAAAATGTGTACGAAGTCTCAAGCGAGAAACGAGAAATGAAAACGTGTGTTTATGAGTACCAGTGCCCATACTGCGTCGTTCGCCAAGGTTCATAGGTACCATTACGCGGTCTTGTTCAAGGCGAGTGCCAGTGCCCATACTGCGTCGAACACCAATGTTCATAGTTACCTTTCCGTGGTCTTGTTCGAGGCGAGCACCAGTGCCCACCCATACTGCGTCGTACACCAATGTTCACGGTTACCTTTCAGTGGTCTGGTTCAAGGCGAGTACCAGTGCCAATACTGCGTCGTTCGCCAAGGTTCGTAGTTACACTTCCACGGTCTTGTTCAAGGCGAATGCCAGCGTCCATACTGCGTCGTACGCCAAAGGAGCTTCCGGTAACCGCCCACCGGAGGTGTCCGGAACGTTCAGTATTGCGTCCAACCTTTGCTTGAACCTCTGGGTGGTCTGTGGAAGGCAAGTGTTAATGGCAAGAGCCGCGTTTTGGAAAAACGGGGCTTAATGCATGTTTTGGAAAAACCGGGCTTTATGCATATTTTGAAATAAAAAGCGGACTTTTTGCATGTTTTGGAAAACACGGGCTCACTGCATGTTTTGGATAAACCGGGCTAAACCCATGTTTTGGAACAAATGGACTTAATGCATGTTTTGTAAAAAAACTTGCTTAATGCGTGTTTTTGAAAAAAACATGCTTAATGCTATTTGTTTGAAAAACCGGGCTTGTTTTGGAAAACCGGGCTAAATGCATGCTTAGTTTAAGCAAAACCGGGCTTAATGCATGTTTTTGAAAAACCGGGCTCAATGTATGTTTTGGAAAAACCGGGCTTAACGCATACTTTGGAAAAACTAGATGCTTGTTTTGGAAAAACCGGGCTTAATGCATGTGCGTAAAGTGTCGTCTCCGAAAATCCTGTGCAATCCGCTATGGCTAATCAGGGACGACACTGTCCGCCTAGACTGGATTTTTGTATAGAAGAGATTTCATTTAAACGAAAATTACATGAACACTGAAAGTGTTGTCCCTGAATAGCCTGTGCGGACAGCTTAGGCTAATCTGGGACAACACTTTATGCAGATGTCTTAAGCCTTATTTTCCCAGAAGTCTACTCGTTGTATTTCGAATCCCCGAAATTTCATCGGATAGTCAAACTTCATTTCAAGAACTCATTGATTGCATTTGCACAATTCAGAAATAAATACATTCCTTTTCAATGGTGTTATTGCTAGCTATCAAATGGTATATGTGCTGTTCTCTGTCTGCGTGAAGAACAACGTCACATGTTCTAATTTCGTTCAGAATCGAATTAAGGTTCCGGTTATAAGGAATCTATGTATTTAAGTATGTATGCTATGTATCCTTTATATTTAGACCTGTTTCTGTGGGTTAAAAGATAAAACATAGCATAAATATACATATAGTTTTCTCTTATATCCATATTTTATACTCCTATAAAGCTATCGATATCATGAATATCTTATCTTTATCAAAAGCAATTTTGTTGCAATTGATAATGCATAACTTTAGATACACTTGATTGTTGTTTGGAAAACAAAAACTATAGAATGTGTCATTTCACGTGTCTATTTGAGTAATTCACATTGTTTGAGTATTCAATTTCCAGTGCACTTAAGTCATTGTATTGTTTCAATCTTGACACAAATCGAAAATTCATTCTCCGTGCCAAAGCCCATAGAAATCCGTCGCGCTCTTTTTTATGACAGTTTAAAGTCTAAGGCGGAAAAGAGCATCGCTGAAGATTCTGTTTCAATATCTTCCTGGAGAGAATCATGACTGACACCCTCGAAGACCACAAAGGGACAGTCAGCATTGGTGGTAGAACAGTCACAGGAGAGCTGGAGCCCTACGCTAACTGGAAGACCAGTGTATTATCTGCGATAGAATTTATCATTCAATGCAATGTAATATTTGAAATACAAATAATCAAAATTCAAATAAAGTAAACAGGCGGTAGGTGATCATTCGCACACACATCGCCAAGTTATGACAGCGAAATATTATGAACCATGAAATCTCATATCTCGAGTACAAGCGGAACAAATTGTTCCGTATCACAAAGTTCAATAAGCTAGACACCAGTTGAGCAAACATGTAAATATTTCTAAGCAATAGAGTGCATTTTAATGAATTACATGTTTGAATTTGACCCCTTTAGAAACGTTACGTTTATCTGTTGTCTATTGCTTGAAAACGCCACTGTATACGTGCCATTAGTACATGTTATCCCATTCATGATTCTGATCATGCAAACGAGCGAGTCAAACTGATCTTGTTGCTTATTAGGTGAGGCGCATTGCGTTCGGGAGATCAGGAGTTTGATCATTGAGTTTTTAGGTCAAACAGATGATGACATTAACACAATTGTAAATACATAAATGGCGTTGTATAACGTGCACCACAACAATAAGTATGAGTTAATTGGAGTCTATTAATAGTTAAACTTTACAGCTATATAGAATTTTAATCTATGTGATAACAATGTATTTGATAGATCTTACGCATTCAATATGAATAATGAGAATCACATAGACATCAGCAGAAAGGAAACTTACTATTTTAAAAGAAGCCTTTTATTGAAGGCAAGTGAAGAACTGCGTACAAAACACAAGCAATGCACGAATACAATATGAAACTGTGTATATGCTTATGTCAACGTATGCATATGTTACGACAGTACATGCTGTCATATGATAAACACACCGGTTTGTACTTTGATTTTTATCACTGTCTATGTGCTTGTGAATTCACGTTTTTTTAGAGCCCATAGTTGTACGAAATATAGAGTTTATCTCGAAGACAAAATATTGGCTTAAAGACACGCTAATTTTGAGTCCGCCAGCACATATACACTGATTAGACAAAATCCATTTAACAGGTCAGAATACGCTTTGCCAGTACCTCTGCTAGACCGAATAATTAGGTAGACGTATAAGTGATCATGTCTTTAGAAATACGTTGCCCTAAATTGTAGCACTTAACGTTATATATGTGTTGAAGGCAAATAAGCGGTGTTTGTAACTGTAAACACAATTCCTGATTAACACAATTGGATTATTTTCGTTGTTTACTCGATACACATGAGATGCTACAATATCGAAAATAACTTATTTTTCTCATCATGTCAACATTATTCAATATAATTAATTTTATTACGCATTATTATGTTCATATATGTAGTATTGACCATGTGTTGTGTTTATTCTATTAAATTCTTATTTATAAATAAAAAGAGAATCATTCATCTCAAAATATTTAATTGAGGAATAAACATTTTCAATTCAATGCTATCAATGCATCATATCTATGTTTCTCTCGGAAACAGATCATTATTGCACTTAGCCCCAGCCCTCTCCTCTTGCACTATTACACTCCCCCAGTCCTGTATAGCCTGTAATATGACAGCATGACATAGCATCATAGATTGAACAGTCTGACCTCCCAGTAATTGTGTAACCACCGAGACTGGACACTGAACGAGGTACAATTGAGATAAGGTTTACAGACGTCCGTATGAATGATGTACAAGACAACCAGAGTAGTCGTCTTGTCAATCAACAGAGCAGCCTGATCAATCAAAACGTATTTTTTATTGTTTACGAATGGGATGAATATATTGATGTTTCAACTACTGTGTGAAGCTGCTTTGATATCTTTACGAATAGCAAGAGGATTTTTTGTAATAATGTATTATCGCTAATCATTGACGCTACAAGAGGAAATATTTTATTTATTATGAATAATCGCTTCAAATTGATTTTACACCAGGGACGTTCTATTATTCATTTTGATTATGTGAGTTGCACTTTCAATTGGAATTGTAATTGTCGTATATTTATCTTTACATATATCATAACATTTTTATAACATGTATACATTATGATATATATTTCTTACTAAAAAAAATATGATATTTGGAAACGTACATGTTAATAATTTCCCCTTGGGCTTTATATGAATGATTGTTTTTTTTAAATTCGCTTAGTGTTTAATACCTCAAAGGGACTTGTGTACAGATTTCGGCATGATTTGAAGTTTGTTTTTAAACGCTTTAAATTGATAAATATAAGCATGGTAACTAAGGAGCTACAATAAAAAATCAAGAATAACGTAAAAAAATAAACAAAGAGAGAAAAAAGTTAATCACACCAGGGGTCGAACCACTGGCACTGACCCATGGAGTAAAAGTCAAGCGTCGAAACCACTCAGCTATCTGTTTTTACGTGTATGTGTGTAATTCACATCGTTTCGCGTCTGAGACGCTTTATAATTTTACGAATTTCGAACGATGATTTTTCGTCTGCGGCACCAGTGTTATTTCTCACACTGATGAACATTGTTCTTTTATTTCTTGAATCTGTGACAAAAAGTTGAAAATTTCTCATTTTGATAACCTGTGAACAAGTCCCTATAAACAATACCAAATATTAATGAAATGTTAAATATCAACGATTTGTGTAAACAATTAAGTTGTCAATTGACAATTACATACAAGGCAAATCCCCTTATATATGCGTTATATACAGTCGACACTTATTTAGTTCGAAATCCAGTTTCACATTCCTATAACATTTAAATGAACCATACAATGAGACTCCAGAAATATTATCAGGAGATAACTGTATGTTACCACTGATGAGCCATTCATTTCAAGTCTCAAGAAAAGAGAAAACGGTCATATTAAGAATAAGCAAATACAATAAAAATGTACATGTCTTATGCAACTGTATAGTTGAGTTTTAAGGATCTTTTATCACCTGCAAGAAGACAGTTTTCGATATTGTGGAAGCCTTTCAAAATATAAACAATCTACCCAACTTATAACTGTGTATACATAGTAGCTTTTTTATTAATTAGTATAGGAATTTACACAATTTCCACGCTTTTCATGAAAATATGAACTTCTTGCCTTCATAAGCTATACAGAGATTTTGAGAGTCGGCTATGATGTATTGTTTACGGAAAGGCAAATGCGTTCCAATGATGTTTGACCGTGACCAATTAAGGTCCTACTGAACGCTGCTAAAACAAACAAATACGCACTAAAGGACACACGATGTCTAAAATCAATATGTTCATATTAATTCGGTATGCGTATTAGTATGGCAAGTTGCATGTACAACATTAACCGTTTCAAATCTACAGATAATATTCATGAAAATCCAACATGACCCTAGGAGGTTGATTTCTTTAACCAGCTACTACACATCATAGAGAATAAAGTTCGGGTATTAAGGTACAATAAACAAATATAAAACGAATAATTAAAAGCATTAAAGAAAATGTGTTTGCTTTCGGAGTATTTCCGTGAAATAATTTTAGTGAAAACATTACATATTATGACTCGCGCAAGCGCTGTTGAACATATTGTTGTTCTCAATTTACTTAACAGAAAGCAAACAAATATCATCTAAATATTTGTTAACGTTGTTATTAACAAGGTCGTTGGTCATGTGATCTGATATTGATTAAAGTAAGCCATAAAAAGGTATGTACATTTATTTTATATATGAGCTTTACAATGAATTCAACTTTTTTCATTAATTAAAACGTCCATACATTAAAAACCATACAAAGAACCATTCCACGGTCGGTGCAGTGGTTTTATTCGCGCCTTTCATTGATCTCAACGAGTCAAAGTCAACGTTAATAAGGCACTTGAAAGGAAAATTATCCGCTTAATCTGTGACACAATCCGGTCTTCCAGAGTACATATTGATCTTGTTACATCAGACATGTTACGGACGATTTTGTGGAACAGCAGCAATGGTACATTGAAAACCATTTGAAAAAGTCAGACTTATTGCGAACCGGCATTACCATATGTTATTAATGATGACCTGTTGTGGAATAATACGACATCCATTAATAATTTAGCGACTTTCCATACGAAACATATATAGTTATATAATAAAGGTATTAGTAAAGATTCAAATTACGAATATATTACTTTTGAAACGACTTCTACATACAAAGTGTTTGTCATACAGGAAGACAACTTTGAATGCTGACAGCAGAGTATAATCTTGTTTAAAAATGTATCCACATAATTTATTTTGGTGTAAACAGTAGCACCACTAAGCTACAAAACAAAACATAATCTAAACCACACAATTATGAGCCTAAAAAGCGAACATGGAAGATAAAAGAAATAAGATGATTTGTAATGCGTTACACTTTTACATTGTAACCATACACATAATTCATTATATAACACATATGTTTCGAGAATCGATACAGACAACAAATAGGTTAATCTATTTGAAAACCTGAAAAGCTCTAATTCTGAACTAGAAACTAATGAGCTTTTCCAAGAATTTGAGATAAAAACGCTCTTAACAAAAGAATTGTTCATGTTTTTTGTTTGTATGATGCGTTCAATTTTATGTTATTATACGGTATAGCTAGATTTTTGTTGGATTAAGTAAGTTGTGCCCCTCGCAATTTTAAGAAATCTATCCGTTGCAACTTGACCTCCCAGCCTGTTGTCTTGGAGGGAACCATGTCAGACAACAATGTACCAGTAACCTCCGGGGTCCCACAGGGCACTGTCTTGGGACCCATCTTATTTCTGATCTACATAAATGACGTTGCTGATTATACTAATCATATCTCTAAGAATGTTGCAGATAAAGCATCATCTACAACATTATCAACAATCTCTCCGACGCCCATACTGTCAAGCTAGATATTAAAGCTGCAAAACGATGGGAGCAAGACTGGTTAATGCAATTCCACCCTGAACAATGTAACCTCCTCAGCATTACTTAGAAAATAAACACTATCAACGTCTCATACAAACAACATGATAACATCATTGAAAAAGTAAATCAGGTCAAATATCTCTGTCTCACACTTCAAAGTAACATCAAATGGGCTAAAAATATTAATTCAATCAGTAGTAATGCAAACTAGGAACTAGGCTTTCTTCGAAGCAACCTTATACTTTACTCATCATAAGTTAAAGATCATGCTTACAAAGCAACATTTAGGCCTAAATTATAATACTCCTCTACTGTCTTGGACCCACATACACAAGCTAAAATTAATTAACTGGAAAAAGAACACAGACGTGCAGCCAGATTCGTGACAAACAAATATCACCACACAAGCTCCGTAACTAATATTAAAGACAACTTAATTTGCCAACTTGCCAACTTGTAAATAATGTTTAATTAACACCCAACAGATCACCTCTGTACAGTTTTCACCTCTTAACCAATAGGCACCGGCACCGGCACATAATTTTCTATTGTGAAGTACTGCATCGTAAGAAGAAGAATCGATAATTGAGCTGACCAATTATGCTTTCAGTACCAACACCATTACGTCACTTCGTTATTGTCACCTCTATATCTACCGCTTTACGCAACGCGAATACATTTGTGATTTAACAACGCCAGTAAATAATCCCGGCGTATTTGTTTATATAAATTGTTTTAATTGTTTTTACGTTCAATATATTTTCTTTTCCTCGTCAATAGGTATGTGAGGGTTGAGGGGATCCCACTCCATACCGTCCATAGTTAGCATTTTTATATGGATATAATTGCAAATTATATGCGTATTTATACATGTAATTGTTGCTTATTTACATCCGGTTTGGGACTCGAACCTATGACCGCTGGAAAAAAGTATATCACACTTTTGTTTTTATTATGATTCCACAGGGAATTTGCATAGCCCATGTTGGAAACTAAACATAGTTCGTCACATTATCCATCATGCATTGCGATACATTACACAGGCCAGTATGACCAGATGTGTGGGCAATGTCAATTAGGGTTTAAATTAATAACGCAAAATCAAATCATTGCATAAAACAGTCATTTCACTTTAAAGTTTGTGAACAGGTTTGAACAACAGTTAAATACAATGCACTTGTTCTATATATTAGTCTCATTCTGGGAAAACTGGGTGTATTGCATGTGCGTAAAGTGTCCTCCCAGATAATGCTGTAAAGTTCGCACAGGCTAATCAGGGAGGACACTTTTCGTTTTTATTGAATATGTCGTTTTAAGGAAGTCTTTTCTAAACTAATATCAAGTCTGGATGGAAAGTTTCGTCCCCGATTAGCCTGTGCAGACTAGACAGGCTAATCGGTTTTCGACACTCAACGCACATGTATTAAACTCCGTTTTCCCAGAGCGAGGCTCATATATACCTACCACATTGTGGTTCCACATCTTGGCGGCCTGTGCCACGAAGGTAGAGACGATGCTACATCCCGTGAGCACGATCAGCATGTTGGGAGGTGTATACAGAAGCTCGTACAGAACCTTCATACCCAGGCCGGGCATACTCTGAACTATAGCATTGCATATGTAATATATGTATAAAACATATGTCTATGCCTCACGTGACTTTCCCCGTGGTAAATTTCCACTACTGCATAATTGTAATAAACCATGACCTTGGGTCGTGATATATCCCATTAGTTTATACTTTTTTTTAAATATACCTTAAAACAGTACACGCCGTTTAAGCTAACTGCCTATACTATTTATATCACGATAATTGTCTGTAAAATATTCTTACCTGATACTTCTTATCTTCGTATAGAGAATTTCAAATGAATTCAAACACAACACACATTTTAAAAGAATTCAAAATGATTCCAGAACCCGAGTACAGCATACGAGTAGTATTAAAACACATAATTATTATTTTAATCGCATAATGGCGTGGATTTTATGTTTTTACAAACGGAAAACGATGGGGCCAATGGAATACCAATTTAGCATTGAATGAAGAGAACAATATTGTATGCAACTTATATAATGGTGTCTATTAAAACGGATAAGACAAATTCATAACTTAATAAATATGACATATGGTAACTGTATTAGGATCTTTATGGAGTTTCATTATTAGATACAAAACATTGTTTTGCATGACCAATATACATTGATGTCTGAGAACAAAGATTCGTGTATTGTCTTTAAAGCTTATTTATGACAAGCCTTTGACACAACAGTGTGCCATTAAAACAAGTTTATTATGTGTAGCATCCGAACGTAGCGCATTCGAAGTGGTTTTGGTAATATCAGAACCGTTAAGTTGGCCAATGTGCAGCAATATTCGTGCTAACTGAAAAAGGTTGAATGCTGCTGATTGGCTGCTGAAGCATATGATACTCAAGAGGGTGATGTTGGTCTTTTAGTTTACATATGTGGTATATACCATGGTAATAACGAACCATCCATTGGTTTAGACGATAAGGCTGTAAATCCTGTCTCTAATACACTCTCGCTTAATCAACGACTTGTTTTATCAGAAGTCGAAGATGCCATTAGAAAATTAAAGAATGGTAAAAGCTGTGTTATAGACGGCATTCCATCAAAATATTATACATACACTATTGACATTTTATCACCATATTTAGTAAAGATTTTTTAACAACATTTTTGAAACCAAAGAATTCCCGAATTCATGGGAGAAAAGTATTATCTGTCCTATTCACAAATCAGGACCAACACAAAAGCCGGAAAACTATCGTGGAATATCACTTACAAATACAATTTATTAAAGTTTCACGGGTGTCATTAATAAACGATTGTACGAATGGGCAGAAACCAATAATAAAATTGATGTATCACAGTCAGGCTTTCGTACTGGTTACTCAGCAATCGATAATATATTGTCTACAAACTAAAGTTAAATAATATCTGTAAAAAAGAATGTAGATTTTACTGTCTAAACATTGACATCCGTAAAGCCTTTGATAAAATCAATCACCATGTTATATTTCAATCCCTACAAAGAGAAGGCATAGATGGAATTTCTTTTAATTTATAACTTAATATGTATAACGCGCTCTATTCATGTGTTAAAGTCCAAAGTACTAAAACCCAACCCAACCGACAGACTTTATTCTCACAAGTAAACATAACAGAGTTTTTAAATGTAATATTGGAACCAGGCAAGGTGATAAGACAAGCCCGACGATTTTAAAATTATTTATCGATGAATTATCAACGATGATACGTGAAAAAATGTGGTTCTGGCATATTCATAACTAATAAATTCACGACATTATAAGTTTAATGTTCGCCGATGATGTAGCTAGCTGTGCCGAAACAGAAATTAAATAACAAATGAAATTAAATGTTATTGACGAATGTTTTACCTTAACTGGAATGGAAATTTATCTCCAAAAACAGAAATAATTGTATTTAGAAACGGTGGACCTTTAAGAAATTACGAACATTGAAATTTCCGTGGCACTCGAATAAATACTACCTCTATTTATAAATACATGGGATCAATGTTTACACCAAAATTATTCCGGAGCGCTACAGATGAAAAGGTAAGGGCACAAGCACAAAAAGCAATTTTCGCTATTTACAATTTAAAAAAATCATTTGGGTATTTTCCGATTAAAGAATTATTTAAATTGTTCGATAGTATGATAAAACCGATTCTATGTTAAAGGCAACTATGTGATAGAAACTTGTTTGGTATTTCTAGCATTTCTTACAGCAAAGATTTTCATTATATTGTTGTATTAATATATGTTCTTTTCATACCGTAGATTAATTAAAATCGAACATCGTTATTTAATATTCTGAATGGATAACAATTATATATGAAATTATTCAAAACGCATCCTTTTCAAAGGTAGTTGATATTTGTAGCATGCTGTTTAAGAAGTGGGAGCAGTGGTCTAATGATAGGACGCTGGCTTAGGGATCGAGAGGTCCCGGGTTCGAATCCGGACCTACCCACTGGAATTTCCTTGAGCAAAAAATTAATCCCACATCTGCTCCTCTCCACCCAGGTGCATAAATGGGTACCTGTGAGGGAAATTAGCCGTGCCGTGGCTGCATAATGCACCAAGTTAACGGACGAATTATGACCCAGTGAACAGGGAAAAAATGTAAAGCGCCTTTGAACACACATCTCGAGCGAAAAGTCACACCGACATAATGTGTTCACATACGTATACGATTTAATCTGGACTTCACAGTGCAAAAAAGACAAAACTTATAAATACAAGCCTTAATCATTGGACATACACGGGTCTGTCTGAAAATTGAGGTCATAAAACCAAGCGATTAATCATCATATTGGCAATCCCAATCATTCATCTTGTAATTATATTGGCGATCTCTTAATTAAATGACAATTTTGTGANATAATATTGCATCAATATACGTTTGGAAAGATACAGCATGTTAAGATGAGACATTCGTCAAACAGTTCGTTACATATACCTAAATTTAGGACCGGTTATTTCACTGGAAACAAAATCTAAAACACATTGACACATGGTCATGTCTGTGTATACGAAGCCGAATAAAGATAGCGCTGTATTGCTTTTATTTTTAATTATAAATATGTATAAAAAGAAGAGAAACACATTGTTAACCATCGTTGTTCTATTATACATGTACATTCGTCGTTTGTTTACCGCGTTTTATGCAGATTCCATTTATGTTGTTTTTTTCCATTTATTTTACCATGTTTGGCATTTACATACATAAAACATTGGTAATATAACATATAACATATATGGCACAATCATCCAGAATTGTTTTGAGATTTACAGAATTGTAGAACAATCAATATACAGTGCAATAATTAAAAATAGTTCACACACATACAACATATATTTTCAGAATAAATCATTTTATATGAGAGGCAAACAATATTCACACTCGCTGTCACAAACACACACAAACACACATGCACACACACACATTCATGACAGGAAAATTTAGCGAATGTAAAATGTCTCAAAGCTCTCCACGTTATTTGTTGTGAAAGGACGCTACGGGATAAATGATGGTAAAAGATTCTTGTGGAAAATGATTTATTTTAGGCAAATGATTCTTGCTCTAAACCTTTTGAGAAAAAAAGGACAAAGTATTACCCTGTTATATCTTACAACAGTATACGTCGGTGTATGCATGAAGAATTGTAGCAATAGACATGAATGAATCATTTTGCAACTGGTTTATATAGAGTATTTGTTCTCTTAATCAGGACACTTGCATGTGTTATTATCAGAATCATGGATGCGGCGTTGTTTTGTAAATACCATTTTGATGTATTTGCATTATTATATGTCACATTGTCATCATATTCTCACGTAAAAAACAAAACTTGCAAAGTCGTGATATTTGTATATGTGTGTCTGCTTATATGCCATATATTTTAAGTGCATTTTACAAGCTTTGTTGTTTCTTTGACAAACAACAATGGACGAAAAGACCTTTCATTCGTATAAGGGAAGTCTTTACAAAACGTTCTAAATGACGAGATAAGGAAACTGAAACTCCAGACACGTTAGCACGAGACAACGTTTGTTTATCTCCGTTAGATGGATTTAATTAAAGGCAAGTAGTTGCCTTTGCAATACCGGAAAATGCATACAAGACAGGATCACACTTACAAACATTATTAAAGCCGGATTAACCGCCATGAATTTGTAAAGAAATCTAATTGTTATCCTTCAACATATTTGAAACTAATAGACAAAACACAACTCACAGACGTGAACATTTCCTGGGTCTCCTGGATGGTCGCTTTGCGACGCCATTTAAAGCGCTCGAGGATCTTCACGCGGGTGGGGTTGTGCAGGGTGGCCGATGGGGGTGTCCGGAAGAACGTAGGGAACCTCCCCCTGTTCGACAACGCCGGGGAGCTGGAGCTATACGCTTACTGCAAGACCAATGTGTTATCTGTTATCTCAATATTCATGAACCAATGAAATTCTATTTGTGATATACAAAAAAATCAAAATCCGTATCGCTAAAAATAACGATATGTCATCATTTGCTTGCGCACTTTGACGTAGTTCGATAACTTGTATCTCGAGTACACGAGGGACAATTGTAACATTTGTAATATGACCGCGTGACACTGTTTTGCTTCATCTACATCACTTTTCTGTTTTCTCAATTGCTTTAACTGTGTATTAGTGCTATTAGTAAATACTATTCCATTCGTTATTCTGATCGTGCTATAAATCGGTAAAAATGTTATTGTTGCATATTAGGTGAGCAAGTAATCATTTAAAGAATAAAACTAGTGTCTTATCCATAGAACTCATAACAATGAATAACATTTCTGGTGTTACTCGTATAAGACACAATGCCTTTAAAGGTCCACGGTCGCTACTTTGCGGATCCGCGGTTTACATGTACATGTATTGCTAGCTTCCCAGTCTTTTTTCATACGAGATTCACTTGACTAGGTGCTTTACAACTGGAACTAGCACCCACTGGATTCTCTGAGGATCGGAGTGTCTCCTCTACCTTGCAAATCTTCCATTCCAAAAATAAACTGCATAATCGGCAAGCAACATAAGCAGCAGTAGTATAAGTAGTACGGATCCTCATCAACTGCCCTTCAACAGATACTTAAGATTTGCCGTCTCGAAAAAGAGCACTTGACCGGCTTATAAGCTGCTGTCAAGAGTTTGTTAGCCGTATTTGTGAAATGAACTTCAACGAAGATAGAAGAGTGTGATTCCACTTTTCGCATCATCATTGACCATAATGTTTGTTAATGAGGAATGGGTGACATGTTCTTTGGAATAATGACAGAAACACAACGTGACCTGAAACATCGACAGAACCTTTTTGCCTGTTTGGTAGTTCTTGGACGCTGTTTTATTACTACGGATGTAACAGCAATTGAGCCTCGTACTGGGAAACTGGTCTTAATGCATGTCCGTTTAGTCTACACAGGCTCATCAGGAACGACACTTTCCGTTAAAACTGGATTTATATCTATCCATATTTAACATCATATCAATATTTTTTTCAGAAAAAAAAACTATTATTGCACTGACCCCCCCCCTCACACACACACACACGTGTGCACTATGCCACTCCCTCAATCCTTTAGTCCAAACAATCAATGTTCGTCTAAATAAGGCAATATGACATAGCATCATATATTGGAAAGTCTGACCTCCCAGTAATTGTGTAACCACATACACTGGACACTAAACGAGGTACATTTGTGATAAGGTTTACAGACGTCCGTAGGAATGATGTGCAAGACAAACGGAGTAGTCGAAATGTCAATCAGAAATGAAGCCTTATCAATCAAAACGAATTTCTTGTTGTTTACGAATGGGATGGATATATTGATGTTACAACTACTGTTTGGAGCTAGTTTGATTTCTTTATGAACTGCCACAGCCGTTTTTGTAATAATGTTTTATCGCTAAACATTGACGTTAAAAGAGGAAATTTTATTATTCAGTTTGATTATGTAATTTGCACTTTAAATTGGAATTGTACTTGTCGTATATTTATCTTTACATATATCTTAGCATAAATATAACACGTAAACATTATAATATAAATATATCATTACTAAAATAAGCATATCATATTTCGAAACGAAAATGTTAATATTTCCCCTTGGCCTTTATACGAATGAATCTTTGTTCAAATTCAGTTATTTTAATACCTTAAACAAGACCAAATACCACAGAAACTGTACGTATAAAACAATCCGTGTAAACAGTAAAGTTGTCAATGGACATATATATATATATATACAAGGAAAATCCCCTTAAATATGCGTTATGTACAGTGGACACTTATTTAGTTCGAAATTCAGTTTCACATTCTAATAACCATACAAGAAACTATCAGTAGATACCTGTAGGTTACCATTCATGGGCCATTCATTTCAAATCTCAAGAAAAGTGAAACAGGTCAGGTAAAAATAAGCTAATAAAATAAAAATGTACATGTCTAATGCAATAGTATTCTTTGAGCATAGTAAAGATCTTTCATCACCTGCAAGAAGATAGTTATCGATATTGTGGAAGCCATTTTATATATAAACACTCTACCTAACTTAAATATGTATAAATAGTGGATCAGTTTATTTATTAGTATAGCAATACACACAGTTTCCACGCTTTTCATGCAAAGATGTACTTCTTGCATGTATACGCTATTAAACGCTTTTTGTATTTTTTTTTTGGGGGGGGAGGGGGTGCTATTATATACAAAAACACATGTGCGTTCCCATTGTGTCTGACTGTGACCTTTTTAGGGTCCGACCTATCTCTGCGAAAATAAATACACACAAAGGCACACACGATGCCTCAAACCAAATGAGGTCTATATTGTCGCTGTGCGCACACGTAAAGCCAGTAGCACCACAACAAATAATGTCTTAAATCCACATTAAGTATTTATTAAAACCCAACTGGCACTGGAATGTTCATTTCTTTAAACAAAACATCACATCATATATATACCAGTAGAACGGGTATAAAAAAGTCGTAAAAGTAACAACCATATAAAGAATAATAAAAAGCATTACAGTTTTTTGTTTGATTTCGAAATTTATTCGGAAAAATTTTAGTGAGAAAATTCCATATTTCACTCGCACAAGCGCTGTAAAAATATAACTTTTCTCACTATCATGAGAACATTATTTCATGGCAATACCGAGGAAGCAAACGAAAGTCATCCACATGTGAGCTGATATTAATTACCGTATGCTATACAATTGGTCTGAAGATTTATTTTATGTCAGAACTTTACAATCTATTCGAC
Organism: Dreissena rostriformis; assembly: GCA_007657795.1. NCBI lineage: Eukaryota > Metazoa > Mollusca > Bivalvia > Myida > Dreissenidae > Dreissena > Dreissena rostriformis. The sequence continues at coordinate 194,838 of VMBQ01000367.1, read as the reverse complement.
TTTTCTCAGTGATAAAAACATATACAACCAGACAACGAATCATTCCGTGGTCGGTGAAGTGGTTTGATTCGTACGATTCCATGATCTCAATGATGAAACCTTGTTAATAAGGCACTTGAAAGGAATATTATCAGCTTTATTTGTGACATTATCCTGTCTTTTAGAGTACATTTTGAACGTGTTATATCAGAAACGTTCCGGACGATGTAGTGGAGAAGTAGCAATGGTACGATGAAAGCTTTTTGAAATATGCAGACGTATGCGTATTAACATATGTTATAAATGCTATTTTTTTGTTTAAAATGATATCCATTCATAATTTAGTTTCTTTCAATATCAAACCTATTTGGTTATATGATAAAGGTTACGATGACGAATATGTTACTTCTAAAACGACTGTTTCATGCAATTTATATGCGATACAGAGAGTAAACTTGTAAAGTTGAGTACTCTGTTGCTTAAAAAATGTCACAAAGTCATTGTTTTTCATGTTAACAAATTAAACATAAAGCTATCTTAAAATTCATTTTCTAAACCAAAAATATATTTGAGCAATAAAGGCGACCCTGGAAGATAAAAGAAATGAGATGATTTTACATGATCTTCATTTATACATTTTAACCAAAAAGTAGGTCATAATATATCACATATGTTTTGAGAATTCAAAACTATCAGTTTTGTTTATGTTACGTGGTTTCGGGATACGTTCATATTATTATACGGTATAGCTATCTTTTTTGGTTTCGATATTTTACTTAAATAATATATAATTGCATAATCCAGTGAATACGCTACTTTTGCCGCCTGTTCCACGACCGTGGAGACGATGTACCTATCACATTGTGGTTCCACATTTTTGCCGCATGTGCTACAAACGTAGCGACTATGCTACAAATATAACTACTACAATAAGGTTCCACATTTATGCCGCCTGCTCCACGAACGTATAGACGATGCTTTCGAAATACATGTTTGCCACCAGGGCCGGGAACGTGGAGACGATGATGCTGCATTATGTTCGGTTAAGTTGACATTATGTTCGATTCAGTTGATACCATGTTCGGTTCAGTTGACAGTATGTTGGGTTAAGTTGACATTATGTTCGGTTGTAATTACGTTATGTTCGGTTCATTTTGATTTCTTTGGTACAGACAGCATAACAAGGCGGATCGTTTCACAAGTGCTCTGATATAATTTGCATAAGTCTGAATGCTTAATTTTATGATTTCAGTAAAACATTTAGTCTGCTTTTGTTGCAAAGCCCTTTCTTTGTCCTGTGACCTAATAACTCAACTCAGCGGATTAAATTTTAGCTATGTTGGTAGATGGTTTCCTGTAAATTTGAATCAAATTTGGCCAAGGAGTATGAGAGTGGGTATTTGAAGGTTTGCCTATATTCTATCGAAAATGTTTATGCTGGGGCGGGACCATTCTTACCACAGGGGCATTGTGTTACCAATCTGTGTAGAGGACTTTAAGATGATGCTACATGACAAATATGAAACTTCAACCCATATAAGTTTGGGCGATTTTTAATTTTTGCATTTTTATTAGCCACTTTTAAAACCTTCCGGCCTTGTCTTTTCGCCCATCTGAACGATTTAAGCCATTTTGGAATAGGGTCACCAAAACATTATTTTAGCGAACTTTCATCAACTTAGGCCAAGCAATATAGAAGAAGTCGTTTTAAGGTTTCCCTATATAATGGGATAAAAAAGTCTGATCTCTGGGGTGTGGCATTTTTACTCATGGGGCATGATTTGAGTAAACTTTGTAGAGGACCTGTACATGATGCAACATACCAAATATAACAACTCTAGACGTAGTGGTTTAAGAGATTCTTGACAGTTTGCATATTCAAAGTAGCTTATTTGACCTTGTGACCTATTTATTCCGACAGAGCGGAATAGTTTAACTATGTAAGTGGTAACCTGATTATCTTCTTGAGAAATTTCATCAAATTCTGTCAAACAGTTCAACATAAGCCAGTATTGCAAAAAGTGGAAAACGGACACCATTATTAAAATACTCACAATTAGCATTTTGTCCTCAGGTGAGATAACACATGCAATGACTGAAAAAAATTACTGACCGCGGCGAGGTAATAGTATTAATCTGCCAAAATGTACATAGGGGTTATCAATACGCAAGTAAAAATGGTCATATTAACAACAGACAAAGATAATGATTTAGGAATTTCATTTCAACATAGTAAATAACTCGAACTAAAATCATGTAACTTTTAACAAACATTTGCAAATTAAATCAGAAAGTCCTATCTTTATTATCGCACGTGTTCATCGATCCGCCACTTCAAGACTTCTGTACCGAGGAGATCGGAATGAACCGAACATAACGTAATGACAACATAATGTCAACTTAACCCAACATAATGCGAACTTAACCCACCATTATGTCAACTTAACCCAACATAATGTCAATTTAACCCAACATAATGCCACCTTAACCCAACATAATGTCACATTAGCCGAACATAATGTCACCTTAACCTAACATAATCTGAATTGAACCCAACATAATGTCAACTAAACCCAACATTATGTCGCCCTAACCCAACATAATGTCAAATGAACCCAACATAATGTCAACTTAACCCAACAAAATGTCAACTTAACCCAACATATCAGTCTCTTTTAACAAAAGGCAATTTTTTCGTTCCATAAATATACACTCCATAGTAAAGCATTTGAGGAACATTACCATTAACATAATAATATCATTTAGTTCTTTTTTTTTTCAAGATTTAGACGTGATGGGTTAATATGGACCCGGAACTATAAGACAGTTAGATTGTTATTCCATATTTAACTTCCCTGAGACTTATATAATAATTATGTATTACATACGTATCGTTTTATCATAAAATGGCACATCTTATGTTAGACATGTCTGGTTAAAATGGTCTTCTCTGAATCTGGTATAATGAGTGTGTATTACATACGTTACGTTTCATCATAAAATGACACACCAGACGTTCTACTGTATCATTTTAGTAAAATATTTCATTCAGTTGTATGTCTTGTTTACGTATATTTGTTACTAAAATCAGGCAACTGAATATGTGTTATTTACGTTTTTATTGTTGTTTTGTTACAAAAAGGGCAATCACAAAAGGAGATTTTATGGCACGTTTAGGCATGCTTTTTTATACGAAAAGTTTGCAATAGTTCACATTTATCTGAAATGCTATCAACCTTTGCAGTCGGATATCACATTTTTAAAGCTCAACATCATTTTCGTTTAATTATAATGTAAGACCTCAGGCCCATAATATAAGCATTACAAGCAGCAATCAATGTAAATGGCATTTCCAGATTTCAGAAAATAAACAATTATTTGAATGTGATATGTTGATAATTTTTCAATAATTATACATATTACACTATGTATACGAACAGTTACCACATCGAGGTAATACAATTGCATACCTGAGCTAATTTTCACAATACTTGCACTATAGTTTTTGTACAGTCAAGTTACCACTACCGGATCATTACCCATAGCGGATCACTTTGATGTTCAAGACTGCGTATCGCGATAAATAGTTGACATTTTAAGATGATATTTTGCACACAGCATCTTCAAGGCCTGTTCTTTAAAACGCATTGATTGAGTCGTAATCGGAGCTACTCTTTGTCAAACAATTCGGTATGTTTTGCTGACATGTATATACGAGTTTGTTGACTTCCGTCTTGTTTCCAAATCGAGGTTGAACATTTTTCGCGGCCACATGCAATAACGCTGTTGGAAAGTAAGAAGTTTACGCATTAATTTAAAGGCCATTTAGTAGTTCACCTACCTGCAAAAGTCCATTACAGTTTTGATTCGTGTTTAAGATTTTGCAACACCTTAAATGAAATGAGGAATTAGGACAATAACGGATCAAGCTTTAATATATGCGTATAGATAAAATATTATATTTAAATATATGCAAATATTGTTTATTCTTACAATAAATGATCTCAATCTTAATGTTTTATTTATGTTCCATGTGTAATATCGATGATAAGATATGATTCAAACAATTTACATGGTTTATAAGATTCCCATATTTTTTCGATCTATTTAGGATTTTCAACAGATAATTCACACAAGAACATTATGCGTAACGTATCGATACACGATCACATATAGAAAACAATTAATAACAAAACAAGTGAATATAATTTATAACTGGCAATGTAACTTGGTCATTGTTAACAACACAGTTAATGTTTCGACAGTTCAAATAGCGCTACTGATCCGGTAATGTTAACTTGACTATATCTTTGTACATACCAAAAATATATCATGGTTGTTTAACTGCCCATTAAATGTTTATGTTATCCATTTCCGGAATATAAAATAGTAGCTTAATTGTTTGTAAAAACCTACACTTCAACGTGACTGATATTTTTTGTATTTTTGTTCAGGCGCCTAACTGTTGTGTCCAGATCCTAAGACATACAACCGCATCAAAACATGAAAACAAATTCGATCAACGTCACTTTAAACGAACTTAGATCACGAGGTAAATGTCGTAGTCAAATTGTGCCAATGTGCCAAGTCCCACTGCCAACTAGATCTCTGTCGTATATGCCTGCTTAAAAAGCTTACACAAGAACGATAACACAATTATAACTCAGTCCGAATTGAGCTAGAATTACTCAATATAAAATGTACCCCAGTCGTCTTTGAGCTAGCATAACTAGGGTTTAAAAATCACATTTTCAGCATTGTCTGCATTTCAGAGAAATTATGCCAAACACAGAACGTAATCATGTGTTTATTACTTCTACCAATGTCATATCTTTTTATTCAGATTGGCCACTCATTTATACAAGTTTTGTTTGCGCCAACGACGTCACACAAGTAGGAGTATTTTACCACTTCAGACGCCACCGTTATACGTTATAGCATCAGACAATAATTTGAGCAACACTTCGCTTCTGCACGTCGTGCGTCTCTGCTTGTAATTTACCGCTCCAGTGCGGTAACTCCAGCTTGAGATATTTTAACACTGGTTTATCTTTGTATGTCGTATGATACTAACTGTTTGATAAAACCACATTTCTTAGATCACGGTGTTCATATGAGTTTCGTTATGTGAAACATGTGTTTAATGCATGTACGTACAAACTAATAAGGAATGATACTTTCCGCTTTAATATGTATGTTTCGTTTAAAGGATTCACTTCTCAGCGAAAATCCAGTTTAGGTGGAAAGTGTTGTCCCTGATTAGTCTGTGATGACTGCACAGGCTTATCTGGGATGACATTTCATGCACATGCATTTAGCACAGTTATCCCAGAACGAGGCTCATATTGTCGTTTTCATTTCTGCTGTGTTTAGAATAACGCCCGCAATCAAAACGCTCATAATTACAACATGAGCGTTCTCTTCATACTAACCTTTCCGCGGTCTTGTTCAAGGTGAGTGCAAGCGCCTATTCTGCGTCGTACACCAAGGTTCATAGTTACCTTTCCGCGGTCTTGTTCAAGGCGATTGCCAGTGTCCATACGGCATCGTTCGCCAAGGTCCATAGTTAACTTTCCGCTGTATTGTTAAAGGCGAGTGCCAGCGCCCATACTGCGTCGTACGCAAAGGTTCATAGTTATCTTTTCGCGGTCTTGTTTAAGGCGAGAGCCAGCGCCCATACTGCGTAGTACACCAAGGTAAAAAGTTACCTTTCCGCGGTTTTGTTCAAGGCGAGTAACAGCGCCCATACTGCGTCGTACACCAAGGTTCATAGTTACATAACCTTAGTCTTGTTCAAGGCGAATGCCAGTGCCCATAGTTACCTGTCCGCGGTCTTGTTCAAGGCGAGTGCCAGCGCCCATACGGCATCGTACGCCAGGGTGCATAGTTACCTTTCCGCGGTCTTGTTCAAGGCGAGTGCCAGCGCCAATCCTACGTCGTACACCGAGGTTCATAGTTACCTTTCCGCGGTCTTGTTCAAGGCGGTGCCATCGCCCATTCTGCGTTGTACACCAGGGATCATAGTTACCTTTCCGCGGTCTTGTTCAAGGGGAGTGCCAGCGCCCATACTTCGTTGTACGCCAAGATTCATAGTTACCTTACCTCGGTCTTGTTCAAGGCGAGTGCCAGTGCCCATACGGAGTCGTACGCCAAGGTTCATAGTTACCTTTCCGCGGTCTTGTTCATGGCGATTGCCAGTGCCTATACTGCGTCGTTCGCCAAGGTTCATACTAACCTTTCTGCGGTCTTGTTGAAGGCAAGTTTCAGCGTACATTCTGCGTCGTACACCGAGGTTCATAGTTACCTTTCCGCGGTCTTGTTCAAGGCAAGCGCCAGCGCCCATACTGCATCGTACACCAAGGTTCATAGTTACCTTTCCGCGGTCTTGTTTTAGGCGAGTGCCAGTGCCCATACGGCGTCATACGCCAAGGTTCATAGTTACCTTTCCGCGGTCATGTTCAAGGCGAGTGCCAGCGCCCATACTGCGTCGTTCACCAAGGTTAATTGTTACCCTTCCGAGGTCTTGTTCAAGGAGAATGCCAGCGCGCATACTGCGTCGTACACCAAGGCTCATAGTTACCATTCCGTGGTCTTGTTCAAGGCGAGTGCCAACGCCCATACGGCGTCGTACGCCAAGGTTCATAGTTACCTTTCCGCGGTCTTGTCACACTGCATCATATGCCAAGAGAGCTTCCGGGTGACCGCCCGCCTGGGAGGTGTCGGAAACGTTCACTATTGCGCCCAACCTCTGCTTGAATCTTTTAGCGGTCTGTGGAAGGAAAGTGTAAATGGTTAGAGCCGATTTTTGGGAAAATCGGGTTTAGTGTATGTGCTTAATGAATGTCGTCCAAGATACACCCGTGCAGTCCGTACATGCTAATCAGGGACGACACTTTCCGTCAAGATTGAATTTTTGTTTAAACGAAATATCCACAAAGCAGAAAGTGTCGTCCCTGATATGCCTGTGCGGACTGCACAAGATAATCTGGGTGATATCTATTAAGCCCAATTTTACCAGAACGCGGCTCGTTCTATTACGGAATGCCCGTACTTTCACCTGATAAGCAAACGTCAATTCAAGAACTCCATAAGTCCATTGTTACACTACAGAATGTTAAATATACCTCTTATGTGGTGTGGTTGTTAAGTTAGTGAATGGCTTGTGTAATGTTATTTCTGCGTGAAGAACACTTATCACATGTTCTAATGGCTGTGAGAAACGAATTAGGGTTCCGTTTATTATTAATCAATGTTTTTTAGTATGTATACTATGTACGCTATTCATTTTGACCGGTGTCTGTAGGGTAAATATAAAGAGCGTTTAATTACGTATTATTCTCTTATTCACATATTCTAAGCTCGTACATATTTATCGTTATCACGTTAATCTAATCTTTATTGAAAAACATTTGTTTTGTATTGATGATGCATAACTAAAGATTTGATTGTTGTTTAAAAAAAAATATAAAAAAGTGCCATTTCATGGGTTTATTTGTGTAATACATATTGTTTAAGCATTCAATTTCTAGTGCACTAAATGCATTTTATTGTTTCAATCTTGACACAAATCGAAAATTTATTCACCGTGCCAAAGCTCATAGAAATCGCATCCGTCGCGACTTGTTTGTGAATGCTTATACAAATAAAATAAGAACACGCTTATTATGCAAATGCTTGCCAATAATGTCCTGCCCTTGGGGCCAATTTCAATGGAGATGAGTACAACATTCTGACCGATATGTCTTCGCAATAAGGTTATTATAATAATTTGCCCTCTTGCGGGCGTCGTACGAGTTTGTCCTGTCTACGCATAGGCCTCACGTAATTTTGAAGCCTTTGATTTCCGTATTACATTAACTAAAATGAAAACTGTCTGATTAAAATGCAGCAATACATTCGAACCCTGCAGCATGACATGACGTATGACCTCGAAACATTTGCTTTTCCAAGGAATGCGTGTAGCACGATGCGACATATTCAAATCTAAGCAGCAGGAGTAAATCTGCTGTAATAGTAAGTCTGATTTAATAAACTATGTAAATGCGTGTGCGCATTGTATGGTTGAGATGATATGTCTGTGTGAAGAAAAATATACAATAAACAATTGAAAATAGTTTTCGTATAGTTATTCAAACTGGAACAGAAACTTTGTTACGTGCACATGCAACTGTATATTAATTAGTATCGGGAACATGTTTATATTTAAGATGAGAACTCTTTAATACAATCGACGACATATCTATCTTTCTCCAATAACATCACAACAACAGATGATTTTATTTGTCGTCAGTGAAGAAGATTCATCTAATTTTTTCTAAGACCACCCAACTAATTGCAATGTCATAGTATTTTTCACGCTGAAATTAAATACAATTTGCTGCCACGAGATGTCAAAATTTGAAAAGCGTTTGAAATAAGGTCACATTCTGACAAGCCGAATTATCATTTATTTGTTAATGTGTACGGTATAATGTGTTTTGCGTTGATCATTACATTTTAGACGACCTAGAAATACGTAAACAATTCGTGTTTTTTATCAAATGAAATACTAGCTTTAGGCTTTATAGAAATACCAAATTAAATTCAATCATACTAGAACATGTTAGAGCAGTCTGAAGCGGGGAAACAAGAAATGAAAACGTGCGGTTTTCCATATGAAAGCTTTGATGTAATGATTGTGTGTGTTTTTTTTTTAAAGTTATATTTCTGCACTGCACTAAAAATGTATTCTGAAAAAAGTGGATTAAACATTCCGTTGACAAACATTGCAAAAACAAGAGACTACATTTCAATAAACCTGCTCACAAGCTGACGTACGAACAGTTATGATCTTCTGTCATGTTGTATATCATGATGATCAGTACAAACGACGCCCCATAAAAGTTGCGGAATATAATTTTTTACAGCAAGTTATAAAATCATTGTTAGTCCGACAAAACCTGAAACAATTAGTGTATACAAGCCTGTGTTTGCTATTATCAGACGTTTTGAAGGCACATGTAAAGTATTATGATATTGTGCATGCACATGTCTTCACTAATGAATCAATTCTTCATAAAATGTATTCAGTGTGAGAGCTCGAGCTATAACCAACTAACATTGCAATACAAATTGGTTTTACAATCATACTAATCAGTATTTATCGTCCCCGTTTTAGGTGCAGTTTATAAATCATATATTGGACGTATACTAGAACGTGTTTCACTTTCGAACCTGTGATGTTTGGTCCTGGTTGAAATTGATTAACAACCGACTTATTTTTTGTCAGATGATGAACAATTATTATTCACAAAAAGAACAAAAACCGTTACGCAACTAAGACAGTGTTTTGTTGTTTGCTCCGTCTGCGCATTTTGTTGCCGGTCGCTGGGAGCTGTACGTATCAATTAATAAAAGCTTAAAGTATTTAAGAAAAACTACCCACACTATTTGAGCTTGACCACTAACTGTTGTTTCGCTAGGCGTAAAATCATGCGCTTTACCGGTATTTTTGTCCTTTCCATAACGACACAAAAGTGTGTCTGCAGTGTAATAGCTCACCTGAGGTTGTGGGTGGCCTTTATATAAAGATTGTTTAAAACATACCAATTGGTTTGAAACGGACCATGCCCGGCTACGCAGGTGAGTGATCAAGGGCCATCTTGGCACTCTTGCTAGTACATGGTTAGAAGAGGTTAAATTCCGTTTGCATAGAAACAATGCTGTTAATGAAATCAATAACTAAATGGGGGTTACCTTGGTAAGTTGCTTCTTTAAAACTATTTACCACGATTTTAAACAAACACACTGAAAAGTTTTACAATAAAAACAAAACTATTTCGGATGCGCAGTTCGGATGTAGGAAAAGTAATTCAACTGTTTATGCTATTTTCATATTGATGTTGATTTTAAAAAATAATTTAAATTGAAGAACACGTTAATTAAAACGTCTATACATTAAAATCCATTCAAAGAACCATTCCTCGGTCGGTGTCGTGGTTTTATTCGCGCTTTTCATTGATCTCAACGCGGCAAAGTCAACGTTAATAAGGCACTTGAAAGGAAAATTACCCGCTTAATTTGTGACAATCCGGTATTCAAGAGTACATATTGATCTTGTTACATCAGACATGTTACGTACAATGTTACGGAACAGAGCAATGGTACATGGAAAGCCATTTGAAAAAGTCAGACTTGCTGACCTGTTGTGGAATAAGACATCCATTAATAATTTAGCGACTTTCCATACAAAACATATATAGTTATATAATAAAGATAGTAATAAAGATTCAAATGACGAATATATTATTCTTGAAAAGACTTCTACGTAAAATGTGTTTGTCATACAGAAATACAACTTTTAACGTTTGGTATGTACCGGTCGTAATACATTCATGTTTGGTTCTGTTCTGTTCTGTTATAGCAAAATGCCATGCTTTAACATTGACCGTACCAAGGCGGTGACCCCAACTTTATTCTACTATGTGTATATGTTGTTTCGTTTTGTGCCGTACTGTACCGTTTTGGCAATTGGTTCCTTGCCATAAATAAAGGACCACGAAGGTGTGTATGATAGAAATGCAATACTGCTGCAGCTTCTGGAGTTTCACTTCTTTATATTGTTTTATATGATAACGATCCGAAAATTCCCTTTCATCATAAAACATGTTTATGATTGTAGAGGTGTATAACTTTAAATCCTTTTACATACATGAAGGTAAATTTAAGAACAAACAAAACCAAGGCATTATAATGTAATACATAATAAGCTGTAACAAAACAAGCTTGCAAGTTAATTTAAAGTCTACGGTGAACATGCGTTCGGGCAAAATATGATGCAAATAAGTAAATATGTTTGAAATCTCAACCTTGATGCACTTATTATATTGTTTGGAATGTTAAATAATCTTAATTTAGTTATTTGCATTTTTATTGTTTAAGACATAGGCATGTGTATTAAATGCGATTCGCGAGGTGATAGGAACTTGTTTGGTAATTCTAGCATTCCTTACAGCAAAGATTTCCAGTATATTGTTGTATTAATATTTATATTCATTTCATAATAGTTGATTAATTTAAATCGAACATCGTTATTTAATATTCTGAATGGATAACTAATTATATATGAAATCATGTAAAACGTATCTTTTTCAAATGTAGTTGATATTTCTAGTATGCTGTTTAAGTCACACCGACATAATGTGTTCACAAACGAATACGATTAAATCTGGACTTCACAGTGCAAAAAAGACAAAACTTATAAACACAAGCCTCAATCATTGGACTTACACGGGTCTGTTCGAAAATTGAGGTCATACAACCAAGCGATTAATCATCATTTATTAAGTCATCATATTGGCAATCCAAATCATTCATTTTGTAATTATATTGGCGATCTCTTAATTAAATGACAATTTTGTGATCATTTTTGTAAAGCAGCACTCGGATAACGAATGGACATTAATTAAATATCAATAATATTGCATCGATATTATTTTTGGAAAGATACAACATGTTTAGATGCGAAATTCGTTCAACAGCATCGTTACATATTTACTAAATTTAGGACCGGTTATTTCACTGGAAACAAAATCTAAAACATATTGAAACATGGTCAAGTCTTTATACGAAGCCGCATTAAGATACCGCCGTGTTCCTTTTATTTTGAGAAGTGATACACATTGTTACATTGTAACCATCGTTGTTCTATTATACATGAACATTCGTCGTTTGTTTAACGCGTTTTATGCAGATTGTATTTATGTTGTTTTTTTCATTTATTTTACTATGTTTGGCATTTACATACATACAACATTGGTTATATAACATATAACATATATTTCGCAATCATCCAGAATTGTTTTGAGATTTACAGAAGTGTAAAACAATCAGTATACAGTGTAATCATTAAAAAATAGTTCACAAACATACAACATATATTGTCAGAATAAAAAAAATATATATGAGAGGCAAACAATATGCATGCAATGATGCGGATTCACACTCGCTGTCACAAACACACCCAAACACACATTCACACACACATGCATGCCAGGAAATTGTTGCGAATGTCAAAAGTCTCTAGGCTCTCCACGTTATTTGTTGTGAAAGGATGCTCCGTGATAAATGATCGTAAAAGATTGCTTGTGGGGAATGATTTATTGTGTGAACATTATTCCTGCTCTAACCTCTATGAGAAGAAAAAACAGGACAAATATTTAATTTTAAGTTAAGAATTGTAGCAATAAACATATATGTATCCGTTGCAAAACTCGTATATACAGAGAATATGTTCCCTTAATCAAGATACTTTCATGTACTATTACCATAATCATGCAGTGTTGTTCAATACAGGAGATTTTCAATATAGAGATGTGGTGAAGATCTACAAAAAAATATATAGTGTGTGTGTTTTTTTTTATCTATTGTTAGAAGTTTAATAGTTGTAATAACTTTGTTGTGTACAATTTACTGTATGGTATATATCAACGTAAGTAAATAGTGCGTTTATTTTCATTGAAGTGTACATAGTTAATGAATATACATTTATGTATGCATTTGTATTTAGATACAGATTGGAATAGAAGCGAGGAACAAGACCGATATAATATTGATGCTATCGTCTCTCGATCTGTATGTGTAACAAAAAGCAATATTGAACATCTGGTTTATCAGAGTTTGAAAATGGTATTGTTAATAATCTCGCGTTTTAAAGTTCCGCGTTCTTTGTGTGATAAATAGGAAATTCCAGACATAAAGGTCAGTTAGCGTATTCATTAAGAAAGTTATAATATCTTTTGCCACAATTGTATAGTCGTTTTCGTTTTTTTTTATTTAAAGAGCATTCGATTGCTCAAATGAAGGATCACTTAGTAAACTCGTCAAGAACATAAATTACGATCAAACGCAACACGTCACATTAGCGGATGTTATTGCATTTGACTCGAGTCTCACATTCATTATTTACTTGCAATATTAAAACTTTTGTACAACTGCACAATTTATTGTCACTGTATTTTAGGAGTTGCACGCACACAAATAAATGTGGTTGCTAAAAAAGTAAAATTCCGCAGCCAAATCTACTTTATCAAAACTTAAACAATTACATTATTTCAAATATATTGATCAAACATACTTAATATATTTGTTTTTCTTTTATTATCACTGATTACGTATACATTACAATTTATATTAAGATAGATGACATCGATGCCATGCATAGTAATTGTCAGCAGTCTTTATTTTTGTATAAAACAATAACATTTTTTCAGTTCAACTAAACCTTCATGTTTCTTTTATAAATATGTTTACAACGTGCCCTTCGCACACCAATGATTGTTATTATTTAAAGTCAAATTATTCATCAAGGCTTCAGACTCAATTTTAATACGGATGTAAGCTGGAATAGCACGCTCATGATAAATGTCTGTACAACAAATTGCATGATTGATTTCACAATACTTCTGAAATTCCCAGAATGCATATGATGTGATGTGAATGTTAATACATAGAATTTAAGCAATTGTCAATATTAATTACCGAGAGACATTGAAATACTTTAAAATAATACATATAAGTCTAACTCTGTGAAAACAATGCTTAATTATTGTGTGTAAAGTGTTGTCCCAGATTGGTCTGTGCAGTGCGCACAGGCTAATATGGGACGAAAATTTCCACCTTCTATATATATATATTTCGTTCATAGGAAGTCTCTTCTCATCGGAAATTCAATTTTGGTGAAAAGTGTCGTCCCCGATTAGCATGTAGGACTGCACAGACTGATCCGGGACTAAAATTCACGCTTGTGCATAAAGCCCCGTTCCGCCAGATATTACCATTGGCGTTAGTATCATATACTAGTGACACAGGCTGGGGGTTATGGCTACTTAATCAGAGTAGCCTACTACGTAGTACCGAACGTTTATTTATTACCAAATACATTCGGTATATTGCTTTCCTCAGTAGTTTGGCGTAGGAGGTTCTTATGATAATACACGTAGTTTGATCAGCAGGCTTCATTTCAAATGCATTTTACATAACAGTGATATCGGACTAGACAAGGCTTAGCACGCATTTAAACCAATCGCAACGCGCATCAAAAGTAACGATTATAAGCCTTAACTAAGTCCATATAATAAGCCTATGACCTACATAGGATTTAATATGTAGGACTAATTTAACTTCAGACGACACACAATCACGAGATAAATTCATAGCACACTTAAAAGAGAATACTAGAGAGGGCCTATAGGTTATTGACAATGCCAAAACATGGCTTCCATTCTCAAAATCTTCTTCGATAAATAAAAACAGGAAAATGTGATTAAACTTATGTTCTTAGTGCTCACTTGGATTACCTTGAAAGCGTTAGTTTACATGTGTTAAAAACGAATCTCTGACATTGAAGCTGTCTGGGTCAACAAAGGTTTCGAGTTTCGAAAATGACGAAATATTGGAAATATTGCTTGTAAAATTAAAGCATAATTTAACAAACGTTTCTCTTAAGTTGAGTAGCTTAGTGTAGTAATAATTATCTGGATTAAGTAAAGAGATATGTCAAATATAGGTATTACAAATTATTGTCACTGATGAATAACATATCTACATTGCATATTTATGCCGAACGTCTTTAAGCAAACATTGCACTAATATTTCTAAGATTAACTATAGATATTAAAAATATGTATATACAAATTATTCCCAGCCATCATTTATAAACAAATATATAACAATATCTCTTCTGTGTACTAGTACGACTGCTGGACATTCAAATACATGTCTTAACAGCAGCTCCATATAACTTGTAGAAAATGTAAATACCATTTTGTTGACGCAAGGCACAAGATTTAGTACCGGGGAGAACATAGATGTTTATCCACGGTATAACTAATGCTCTACTCACCAAAGTTTGTGTATGCATAAATATCACCATTTTCATTTTCGTCCAGTTTTGTTATGACTACAATCCTTTTTATTTATTTAAAATGATTATAAAAATCTATGGAACATATATTTATTAAGTCAAGATAAAAACACTTACTCTTTGTTGCTAAAAATATGTCTCTTTATATTTTGTGAAAATGCAAATGTACGCGCGTTTTTAACATTTAGTATGCATCATATAATGATCGATGTTCGTTGTATTAATTTTGTGTTTGCCAGTGTTTGTGGTAATGTTGTTCTTCCATCAACGGCATGTCATTATCACAACTAATACTTAAATAGAGCTGAGCAACATTTTAAAATTGGTTACCAATGTCGTTCCGATGCTTGTTATCAAACCACTCGGGCTGCGCCCTCGTGGTTAAATTCTTACGCATCGGAATTCCATACCGTTGGTTATTACCGCAATAACCAATGGTTACCCGTCGATTATTTTTTAAGTATATGTAATAGAATTAAACGTGAATTGGGCTGCCCATGCATGCTTGGTCCACATGCTGGTTACATAATATTCCCTGTGCTTCTTCCTTAAAAAGCTGTTATGCAATACGATTGATGATGAACAAAAGATTGGATTATAGTACAACTGTAACGAATATCAACACCAAATCCAAATGCTGGTTACTGCGATTCAAAATGCCAAGACACTCGCGTCATTAACCAGAATGATGTTATCAAGTGATTTTGTCAGAAGGCAAGCGCGTGAAGTTTGGCGATTTGTTTTGCATTCAGTTAAAATAATTAAAACAAACGCTGCATTGATAACTTACGGCTTTCATTCGTTAACGGTGCATTGATTTGAAATGTTAACATTTAATTCATGTATATATCCAACTTTAAGAACACATTAACGAGGAATGAAAGGGCAAAAAAGTAGTCCGCTATGTACATGAAGTAGACATGTAAATCAAGGTGGACATGTAAAGAACAAGTTTATCTAACACCTTGAGCTTCCTTCTATAAAATCATTCAGCTGTAGGATCAAATACCACATTAGAATCGTATACTATAATTTAATAATCAGAAGACAAAAGTAGCGGTGCTTACCATCTACTGTCTGGGTATTCGTGGAAGATATTGTAGTGCTGCCTTTTAAGCAATACTTCATTGATGCTTAAGCACATTTATTAACACAAAGTTATAGGCAAATTAAGTTGGTTAAATATGAAATAACTGCATTTTAATATTACGTTGTTTACATAACAGATAAAGTTGTCAGGTAAAGTCCTTGCCAATGCCAAAACTTAAAGCTACACAAAGGAAAAGATTTAAACATGGGCTGCAAATCGGACGGGAAAATCATGTACTCATCTGTAATGTAAACTAATTTTAAAACAAACGAAAATTTTATTGCATGTTTGGCTTACATAATACAGATACCTCTGTGTATGTGCGTTCTTACAATTAGAGAAGACATTTCAGAATACGCTTACGATTGTTTTCATGTATAGATCTATGAATGTTAATATGGACGCTAACTACATACAAAATTGTTGTCACACTATAGAATGATTTGTTATTTTACACCTCGTTGTCAGCACTCACAACTCTTTACAAACGTTGAGCTTGTGTGCACGCCGGAATTCGAAAAGTAGTCCGCAGTTGTCGCCTATGCGCACTTTCGGTTTGGGGGAGGGGAGGACGGTAGATGATTCAAGGGAGATAATTCGAATGATGTTCAGGGAATTCGAGCTTCTGTGATGAGTGTGCTCTTTCGTGGTGAGGTAACACGTTGACGCATCTTCACTTGCAACTGGACGTTAAGATCTCGTTCATGGGCCTCCATTTACGAAGGAAAGATGTAGACCTTTGAATATTCTTCACCATAATCCCCCCCCCCTCAAAAAAAAAGCACACACCCACACGCAGCTTATAAGCTTATAAAGGGAGGTATTGCTCAAAAGGATAAGCCAGTTGGGAAAGGCTCTTAAGTTTTTTCCATTCACTATTATTGACCATTGTAAGTCAATCACACCCACCACATACCCAAATAAACTTGAAAAGATGTTAGGATCAGAGAGATCAACCAGCCGGGAATGTCTTTGCTTTTTAATGGAAGTTTTTTCAAAGATGGGATTTGTAGATGTGGAAAAGGTATTTAGCTCTGTATTCTGGGGGTATTGAAAATGCATCAGCATTTTTTTTTAAACAGCAGACAGTTTCTATTTGGGAATGATTCGTGTTGTTGCCTGGGAAGAATATTTCATACAGACATTATGTATTTTCTTTACAAAGTGCAATTTCCAACCGATCTTGCCCTGCTTTTCTTAAAGAAGCTCGGTCTAGTCATATAACAACATTAACGGGCTATCTAATTTTACGGGAGGTATTACGCAGCAGCAATATGTTAGCGGGTCACTTGTATTTGGTAAAGGCATTTACCTCGTGTATCTGAACATAACATTAACGAGAGGTAGTGATTATCTTTTCTTAATAGGAAGTATGTCTTATGCTCAAGAGGAAGAGATCTGGGAAGTATGCATATCATTGCGACACCTATAACTAGTGATTTAAAGTTCATTCCAAAACAATGATACATTTAAACACGATATTAATCCTTTGTTACTAATTATCTGACCATACTGCGTGTCTTTTTATTCCACTTGAAGCAGTTGTCGTTAAACTGTTAAGAAGGTCAGTGTCCGTCATTTCGTCTGCATTATATCACTCTGGATCAGCTGACGATTTCGGAGATAGTCGATGTATACAGATTGTCACTATATTACATTACAACAGGTGATGACATAGTTTCCATCCGGTGCAAAACACATTATAAAAATAATGGTCACGTGAATACCTCTGCAATCTGCTTCTTCAGCTGCTAGTTCTCGGTGAGGAGTTTCTGGTATCGCACCTATACCTACTATACCATACCATACCTCTTTAATATGCTTCTTGAGCTGCTCGTTCTCGGTGAGGAGTTTCTGGTATCTCTACTATACATACTATACTATACAATACCGCTGCAATCTGCTTCTTGAGCTGCTCGTTCTCGGTGAGGAGTTTCTGGTATCGCTACTATACCTACTATACCATACCATACCTCTGCAATATGCTTCTTGAGCTGCTCGTTCTCGGTGAGGAGTTTCTGGTATCTATACTATACATACTATACTATACAATACCTCTGCAATCTGCTCTCGAGCTGCTAGTTCTCGGTGAGGAGTTTCTTGTTTCGCTCCTATACCTTCTATACTATACTTTACCTCTGCAATATGCTTCTTGAGCTGCTCGTTCTCGGTGAGGAGTTTATTGTATCTCTACTATACCTATTATACTATACCATACCTCTTTAATCTGCTTCTTGAGCTGCTCGTTCTCGGTGAGGAGTTTCTGATATCGCTAGTGTACCTACTATACTATACCATGTCTCTGCAATATGCTCTCGAGCTGCTCGATCTCGGTGAGAAATTTCTGATATCGCTCCTATACCTACTATACTTTATTATACCTGTGCAATCTGCTTCTTGAGCTGCTCGTTCTCGGTGAGGAGTTTCTGGTATCTCTACTATACATACTATACTATTGCATACCTCGGCAATCTGCTTCTTGAGATGCTCGATCTCGGTGAGAATTTCTGGTATCTCTACTATACATACTATACTATTCAATACCTCTGCAATCTGCTTCTTGAGCTGCTCGTTTTCGATGAGGAGTTTCTGATATCGCTACTATACCTACTATGCTATACCAAGGCTCTGCAATATGCTTCTTGAGCTGCTCGTTCACGGTGAGGAATTTCTGGTATCACTATTATACCTCCCACTTTTAGCTTCCATACCTCTGTAATCTGCTTCTTGAGCTGCTCGTTCTCGGTTAGGAGTTTCTGGTATATCTACTATAGATACCATAGCGTACAATACCTCTGCAATCTGCTTCTTGAGCTTCTCGTTCTCAGTGAGGAGTTTCTGATATCGCTACTATACCTACTATACTATACTTAAGCTCTGCAATCTGCTTCTTGAGATGCTCGATCTCGGTAAGAATTTCTGGTATCTCTACTATACACACTATACTATACAATACCTCTGCAATCTGCTTCTTGAGCTGCTCGTTCTCGGTGAGCAGTTTCTGGTATCGCTACTATACCTACTATACTATACCATACCTCTGCAATATGCCTTTTGAGCTGCTCGTTCTTGTCGAGGAGTTTCTGATATCGCTACTATAACTACTATGCTATATTATACCTCTGCAATCTGCTTCTTGAGCTGCTCGTTCTCGGTGAGCAGTTTTTGATATCGCTCCTCCTCCTCCTTGCCAACAACAGACTCCGTCAGAGAGCACACCTCGTGCGGGTTGCGCTTCGGATTGCGTAGGATCTCCAGAACCTGCAGGGTAAGAATACGCCTGGTCAGTTTCAAACATGCGAATGTTGTCGCAGACAAGTTTTCTATAAAAAATAAACGGGGTTCCGCTTAGGGTTTTGCGGGATCTCGAGAGCCTGTAGGTATTGAATAACCCTGGTTAGTTTAAAAACAAAAAGCTATGTTTCAATTATATGGGTTTTGTCGCTGATCTATTGAAATTTTTAAACAATATACGTTGTTTCCGCTTAGGGTTGCACATGCTATTGAGAACCTGTCGTTATTGAATAACCATGGTAAGTTTTTAAACCAAGTAGCACTGTTTTAAGACATGCGAGATATATCGCCAAAGTTCATGGATTTTTAGCTAACCTGAGAACAACTATCTCATGATGAGCGTTTCTCACAAGCTTTTGCCTGCCTTTCACCATGCGTGTTCCGTCGTCAACATGTACCTTGCGAACTATCTGGAGGTCACAGTTATTGCCCAATCTTCATTAAACAGTTTCAGAACATTTGTCCCAAATAACGTTTTCGCCGAGTTCAAAACTGGGTCACGTAAGATCAAACGCTATTTCACTAGGTCAAATTTAAGAAAACAACTGTAAACACTATAATAGTCAAAATTTAGGTCAATCTTCACGAAACCTTATCTGAACATTCTTTCTAATGATATCTCGGCCAAGTTCGCAAATGGTTCCTGGCCATTGAAAAACATTAATGTTAAGAAGGCGGGAAAGTGTTCTTTTAAAGTGTATGTCGATAATGAAACATTTTGAACACTACCTTTTCTTAACAGTTTAGTTCCAGGGGTCACAGGTGAGTGCCTTATGGCATTATGGTCCGTTTATTCTGATATTAAATGCGATTACTAAGGCAAAGAACGTAACGTGCAAGTATCTTGGGTCCAAATATGAGTCCCATGGAGAGAAAGCTGCATAACGTGATTGCTAAGGCAACGAATGCGAACGTGGCGTCTTGCTGACTCTCGATAATCAGGACTATTGACACGGTGATCACGCACATCACCTAGAGCATGTAGAGATTACACCTGTAGCGCATAGAGAAAACACATGTAGCATGTAAAGAAAACACATATGGCATGTAGATAAAACACACGTATCATGTAAAGAAAAACACCTGTAGCATGCAGAGTAAACACCTGTAACATGTAGAAAAAAACACCTGTATCATGTAGAGATAACACCTGTAGCATGTAAAGAAAACAAATGTAGCATGAAGAAAAAACATATGTAGCATGTAAAATAAACACATGTAGCATGTAGATGGGTACGCATTGGTCATGTAAAACATGCATGCTTGTTGTTATTAATAAAAATGTATTGTTCGACTCAGCGTTGTTTAGTAAGTTTATTAACTACTTCGGAGTTTTGGGCCCGTATTCGCCAACCCAGTCGTACACTTAAGCACACAGAATAGACTATGAAACAAAGAAAAACACAGAATTGACTTAGGAACAATGAAAAGTGTTTGAATGTATACAAGATAAAAATGTTGCTTATTAGATGTGTCAAATTCCATGCCATATTGAAATGTATTATACATTTATAATATAATTATTTATAGTTTAAATACCAGTCTTTATTTTTTTTACTTTAGAATTGGTTGGCGAATACGGGCATAGATGTGTACGAGTTGTATCGCAATATTGTTTCTAAATTGACAGTTTTTAATCATAGTAAAAATGACGAGGAGTTATAATATGTAACTAAATAGATTTTACATATTTGAATATAGAATACATTGATCAAAGCAGACCAATTATTTATTCAATGTTATATTAATACTTTTGCTGATAATGTGCTCACGTTGTGGTCACATTCCCATTTTTGCTTCGAGGAGGAATTTGTGTTTTTACAAAGTTCTTAATCATACAAGCATAACAAAGGCCCGTGGGATGGCGAAACATAACGTAGACAGCTTATTAACTTAACAAGAACATTTTATGTCCCAAAGGCTCACACAAATTGTTCCATACATTTTGAAACACGCACGCGTTACAAATGCACTAAATGTCGTGACAAATGTTTCCGGCGTGGGGCACAATGGTCTCATTATCGTGGTTGGCAATCGGTCAAATAATTTTCCTTGGGATTAATCTTGCCACTGAGCAATTTGCAAACACAAATGACAAATAGGGGCAAACCCTTGGGGTATTACCTCGAGTGAATATGTGACATTATGGTTCGCTCACAACAACGAAGCTTATACAGTAAACATTTTTGACCTATTTTGTATTTAATAATTTATATAAAAAATGTGTTGAACAAATAATGCTATGAATTTGTTTAGAACTTATTTTAAATACTTCTTTATCTGCTTTTAAAGTATGATTTTAATTCTGAAATCCGCAAATAAAAACGACAACATGGAGTTTATTATAAAAAAAACTCTGACTTAGTGTAACAGACACATTTGGTGCAACAAATACATGAGTGTAACTGTGCCATGTTATACATTCAATTAAAACCCGTCTCTACCGCAATATAGCCAAAGATTTATAACCAAATGTATTGATGGATCTTTGTGTTAGGTTTTTTTTTCAGGTTATCCGAAGACATCACAAACAATTATTCTTTGCGTGTGTGTTTAGATTGTCCGATGTATTATATTTCAGCCGTATAATGGCGGTCATTGAACACACCCATTAGTCCTGTGTTTATCATACTTGTAACTGAATTCTGTGTATTTCGCACATTGGAGACGGATGGATAATGGCCATAATATCATTATATGACCAAATTATGGTATCCATACATAATAATGTTACAGGATGTTTTGTCTAGCGCTTTATCAACTTTGCTAGACTTTTTGGGCATGTATTCACCAAACTTTACTTAATCTTAAGTCTAAGAATGAAGATTATTCTTTAATTGGAATTGTCAAGAATGGCTTTAATTTGAGTCAAACTCTAAGTAACTGCCTCGATATACATCATTCTTCATGTAGAACATTATGTTAAGGGCATTATCACCAAGTAGCCTGTATATATTCGAATTATTGACTTATTTTTCTTGGTTCTAAGTCTATGCTTTGTGCTTACCCCTTTGCATGCTGGGAAATTTGTCGTCTGCTAAAATGTCGTCTGCTGAATTTCTAATATGAGCATTTTCTTTGATTTTTTTTCTCAAAGAATACTATTAGAACAGCAAACAGTTTGGATCCTGATGAGACGCCACGTTCTGTGTCGTCTCATCTGGATCCAAACTGTTTGCAAAGGCCTTCAAAATCCGGTTCCAGCGCTCAAAGGGTTAATT
>VMBQ01000367.1:160674-171169 GCA_007657795.1 Dreissena rostriformis | reverse complement strand
CCCTTTGAAATTTTCCATTAACTGTACATATAGTGCAATTCTTGTCCGGGCTATTTCTCAGCAACTAATGACCGGAATTCAATGAAACTTTATGGGAAGCTTCACTACCAAGAGGAGATGTGCATATTATCAGCCAGTTCTGGTCAGATGATTTTTCACAGAGTTATGGCCCTTTGAAATTTTCCATTGTACATATAGTGCAATTCTTGTCCGAGCTATTTCTCAGCAACTTATTACGGACATTCAATGAAACTTTATTGGAAGCTTCACTACCAACAGGAGATGTGCATATTATCAGCTGGTTCTGGTCGGTGCATATTATCAGCCAGTTATGGTCGGATGATTTTTCACAGAGTTGTGGCCCTTTGAAATTTTCTATAAACTGTACATATAACTGCAATTCTTGTCCGGGCTATATTTCTCCCCAACTACTGACTGGAATTCAATGAAGCTTTATGGGAAGCTTAACTACCTTGAGGAGATGCGCATGTTATTAGTGGGTTCTGGTTAGATGATTTATTTAGAGAGTTATGGCCCTTTGAAATTTTTAAGTTGTTAAACCATCCATCGTATTATTTTGTCCAAAGTTATGCCCCTAAGGCGTTTCCTTTTATCTGAATATATAGAGCAATATTGTGACAAAAAAACTTTGGGGAGCATCACCAGTCTCCAACGGTTTCTTGTTTTGCAAAGTCATTGAAGACATGACCAAGGAACATAATTATTTTTTTAGATGATATATATTGTTGTCAAAAAATTTATATGGTGTGCGTTCGTTTGTCCGTCTAGAATGTAACTTCATTATTCAGCATACAATTTTAAACTATTTCTTACAAATGTTTACAAAGGGGACAGAAAACCCTAGATCAAAGGTCAAGATCACCTAGAGGTAAAAGATCAAATGTGTGCATAATACAGATTGTCCTGACTGTAACTTTGTTATTCATCAAACATTTGTAAAATAGTTAAAGATCTTTGTCCCTTTCTAAAAGTTAAGAGTACACTGAAAATTCAATGCCCAAATATGAGCATGATGCCATCATACAGTTTTTGCAGACTGTAACTTCATCATTCACCAGACAATTTAGAATAACTTGTCACAAATGTTCACCGTTTGATCACAGGTGAACGTTACACAGTCATATTTAAATATAGATATCCATTTTGACAACACGCTCGCCATGTTTCTGATTAACATCGTGTCTAATAGTTTAGTAAAATTCCATGTTTTATTCCATAGCACCAATAGTAAAGGCACAAGGGCAAGAGATTGCGGCTCAAGAAAAGGATCATAAAGATGTATGTTAAGTTTTATAATAAATGTGTCGCGCCCATGTAGTGGGTACAGGGGAAATACAGTATCTTTATTCTAGAAAAAGGATGTATATTCTGTCTGTCTGGGCAGATAAATGAAGTCTAGTTGTGTAAAAAAAAAGTTTATCTGGGCATATTATTTGTAAACCCTCAATGGTGGATTTTTATAAAACTACACATAGCTTTTCAGTACCCCATGTCTAGTTCTTCACTGGCATGTCCTGTTTGGCAGATTTGGGCAGAGTTATGGTCCTTTTGTAAAGTGTTTTTACTAAGAGACCTTGTCTACTCTAGTTTTTCATAAACTAAACAAATTGTGAGAGATTTTGACGAAACTTCACTGGATAGTTTTACTTTCTCCAGAATAGTTGAGAATAACTTGTATTTAAATTACAGACTGAATAAAATCTTGTTGAAAATGCAACTTTTGATATTTAAACTATAATATATTATTTAATGTATTTCAGAAATAATATAAGATGAGAACTTGTATAATTACTATTTTCAATGGTTAATTTTTATTATGCCCCGGTAGGGTGGCATATAGTGATCGCACTGTCCGTCCGTCTGTCTGAAATTCCGTCACACTTTGCGTTTAGGTTTTGCGTTTAGGTTTCATTTTTAATTTTTTTCAAAGCGGCGCAGTAGGGGGCATTGTGTTTCTGGCAAACACATCTCTTGTTATTTTAGGTATTGATCGTGATGGTTAATATTTCAAGTTAATAAAAACATGTTTGTTAAAACATTTAAAAAAGTAAGTTTTATTGTATTATTCCAACAAACCACAAGCATATGCACATAATAATGGTATGATAAGACTTGTATATGTGTGTAAAATGTGTGAAATAATGTTTGAACTGTATTGGTGCCCATCACTGTAAAGGACAATCAGAAAGCAGGAGGTGCTAGTCTCCCAACTGCAGAGGGAGACCACAGGGCGAGTGATGATGACACGCAGGTGGTGCCACAGCAACTAGAAGTCTCCGAACAGGGGGATGCTGCCCTCACAGCATGTCAGGTTGGCACAACACAACAATCCAAATCATATACCATTACAGTATGTTATTCAGATAATGCACATGTTGAAACTGCTGTAGTCGCTTACCATTTCTGTATCATAGCTCTCAACTTTTGATATGGACAGGTAGTGGTTACAAGGGCAAAACAAGAATAACCAAATAATTTTTCTTAACAAACTATTTTATAACTATCAATAAAACAAAATAAAAAATAAATAAAAACAAGAACAGGTGGCAGATGGTTCACTTGTTAAAAGCGTACAGTAAATTATCAAAATTAATGTCTTTAACTTTTTTCATTTCTAGAGCTGCTTCAGTGCTTGCCATGTCAAATAGTATAATTACACATAATTACATTCAGAATCGAAGAAATAAAACACAAAACATATTAATTGCTTATTTTTAGTAACAATATATGTAATCTGGCATAACTAGAATAAAATTTAAAACAAGAGCACCGTCGAGCGGATGCCAACGCTTGGCTGTGGGTGCTTGGATTTTGTTTTGTTTTACCTTTGACCTTGAAGGTCATCATTGACCTTGAACTTTTCACCACTCAAAATGTGCAGGTCAATGAGATACAAATGAAAAACCAAAACAAAAAAAACACAAAAACCTTTGACCTTGAAGGATGACCTTGACCTTTCACCACTCAAAATGTGCAGCTCCATGAGATACACATGCATTCCAAATATCAAGTTGCTATCTTCAATAATGCAAAAGTTATGGCCAATGTTAAAGTTTTCGGACGAGGGCTATGAAAACAGCCGAGCTAAAAATGAATATATCAAATTCTCGTATGATTTTAGCCAAAGACACAACCTGCAAAAAAGAAAGAGTTTAAAGTCACAACAAAAGCACCTGATTCTATGACAAAGGCAAGTAATATACTAGGCAAAGCATTTTAGCTCTCTGCAGATCATATATCTATTAATAACATGTATACAATTTTGTAGTTTTATTGCAATGATTCTGAATAGCCACATATTATAATAAATACAAAGTTTCATCTTTGCAATAATAATTTATTTATGTGTTTATTTTATGTATGAAAATTGTCCTTAAGAACAAGGATATACTATGTATATGTTTGTATTTGTATTCATGTCTTTATTACTAGGAAGGCTGATCACTTTCCACATGATTATAAGTATACAACTTGTTATTTTTCATAGAAACCAAAAGAGAAATCTTCTGAAACATCCAAGGAGAAAAAACCAAAGGAGGAAACACCAAAGGGGAAAAAACCAAAAGAGGAAACACCAAAGGAGGAAGCACCAAAGGAGAAAAAGCCAAAGGAGGAAACACCAAAGGAGAAAAAACCAAAGGAGGAAACACCAAAGGAGAAAACACCAAAGGAGGAAACACCAAAGGAGGAAACACCAAAGGAGAAAACACCAAAGGAGGTACGTGATATTATATATAAGGGATGCAACAGGTAACAAAAAATATTAACTGGTATTAACTATTATTGTAACCGGTTAACTGAACAACCTAAACATGTTTAAGTATACTTTAAAAAATGTCATGTTGCTCGTACATGTACTCTCTTAAAAAACGAAAGTAATTTAAGATCGCTTTTGTTGATTACATAAGCAGCCATATCAGTATCTGGATAAAAATGTTTTATACGATTAATTTTAATAAATTTGTAAATGTTTGTTTGATTTTGTATTTATTCATCCTGCGTCAAAGCATATGGGTAAGAAGAGCTAAACAAATTGATTTCATTTATAGAGAGAGCCAGGCAAACTAAACATTGAACCACTGGGAAATAATTAAAAAGATACTGCCAATTTGACATTTAAAAACAGATCACTAGCATAAGCAGGGGTAAATTTATTGGCATGCATTGAATGACAATTTTCAACATGCAACAAGTTTTAACAGAATTATGGCCCTTTGTGTGTTTTTCCATTATAAAATATATAGTCCCCAAATTGTGTGTTTTTAAGTTCTTTAACTTCTGTGTGGATCTTGCTCAAACTTTCACAGTTGAATGACCTTTATGTGTAGATTATCATAACAAAAGGAATTTTGGCTGAAATAAGTCATAGTAGAATTATGGCCCTTTGTCTGTTTTTCCACTATAGAATATATAATCCCTTAATTTGTCTTAAACTCCTCATGATCGTAAAAAAAATATGCTGTGGCGAGTTCTGGCATAATTATGGTTCTTCGTAAAGAAATTAATTTTGAATGTGACCACTCTTGTTTGAGTTATGGCCCTTTGTTGTTTTTTCCAATGTAGAATATTTATTAGATTTGTCAGTGTCCAAACATGTGTTGTGGGGGCATTGGTGTCTGTGACACATTTCTAGTTCTTTTGTATTCAATGAAGTGTTTTTTAAAGACAACATTTACATGTATGAAAAATGATGTTTTCAATTGATAAAGTGTCAGACCCACGTCTGCAACTATGAGGCAGACTCTGTAAGAATATCTTTTAAAGTATGATTTTACCACTAGATCAAACACATTGTGGAATCAATCTTTCTTTCTAGAAACAAGTAATCAATTGTAAATCTTTGTACCATATTTGTGAACCAGCTAGATCAGCATGCTCTTCTTTTTCAGAGCAAACCATTTAAATCTCTGACAGATGAGGAGTACGATGAAATATTTTCAGCAGTGTTTGAATATGTTGAAAATCTCAACATGGATGGTAGGCACAATTTATGCATATATGTTTGTTTCAAACCATTATTTTTCAATTGGACATTAATTTTCGTGGATTGTATTGATGGGCTTACCCACAGATTCAAATGTTGGGAAGGTGTATTTTTCAAGACAGTTAATACACCCATGAAATGCAGAAAAATACTATTACACTTGCACTTATTTTTTATTTATGCTTACTTAGAATGGACACCAAAAGTAACATCACCAGTGAAAGTGAGAGAACCTAAAAAGAAGAAATTCAGCATAACTGTGGGGAAAAATGCAGAGGCTGGGCAAGATACAGGTACATGTAGCAGCGACCAATCTGTGAAAACAAGTAAAATATTATCCTCGAGTGAAACTCTTTCAAAGTTGTTCAAATATTTCTGGTCTTTTGCATATAAAGGTCACTTGAAATAACAATAGATTTTCAGATTGAAAACTGGGGCCACATCCCAGGGGTCACATGAATTATAAAGACTTACATGATAAATCACTCTAAAAATCTTGTATGAAACTTGTCAGGAGTTTAATATTTAGTTAGTAAAAACTCTTTAAGATCTCTAAAATCGCAAGGCCAAGAGATATGGTATTTTGCATGTATAATTGTATGGTGGTCCTGTTCAAATTATCCCCCTGGGGTTAAAACTGGCCACGTCCAAGGGTCACAAGATTTATAAAGACTTGTGTAGTATTTTTAAGAGTTGATAATTAATTAATTTTCAAAGTCTAAACTCTAAAGGTAAGAATTTTGAAGATGCAACAAATTTTAATTTGAAATTACTTTGAAATGCTATAGTCTGTTATGTATATATGCAGATTGACTTTGTATTTATTATTATTTAAAAAAAATGTACCAGAAGAAAGACTTGTGCTATTCTGGTGTTACCCCTCTTTTGATAGCAACTATTCAGACTCTTAAGCACCTGTCAGAGACTAGGTCAGGTCCCATGATGAAAACATTTCTGAAGGTCACATCCCAAACACCAGAGTCTGATAAAGATGGCTTGTTCACTTTTGATTACGAAGGCCACACTATCACAGACAGTGTCGAACAAAGAGCTGAAGCTGAGTCTGTATGCACACAATTCCTGAACAATATGGTCACAAGTCCCAATAGCAGGTTTTCAGACAACAGTTATGGGTCTGTCCTTACAGCCATGAGCAATCTATTTGACCCCAGTATCCCAGTCACAGACATGCACTCAGACATAGACACTAACTCTGACTACTTAGGGACTGTAGGTATAGAAGGCTCAAAGTCTGAACTGCTCTGCTTTGCCAGTTTCGCAAGAGCCAGCCATAATTCTGGAAACAAGTCAGTGAATGATATACACTCTGCTGCAAATTTTGCAATTAAAAATTTCAATTCCTATCCAGCATCAGCAGAAGCTGCTAAAAGATTGTTAGTATCCCCAGTGTCTACAGTAGATTGTAAACAGGGGTTCAGTATTAAGAATGTGATCAAACCTGATTTAAGAAATCGATAGTACATGTATTTATTATTTAATAACCAGTTTTCGCACGTCGACAAACGAAAACTGGTTTGCTCAAAGAAATTTTGGGCCAGCGCTAGCCCTGATATCATGCCACTGGGTTCAATACTTGCTGCAACCCAGGGCTAAATTATTTATAAATACTTGTATAGTAAATATGGATAAACTTAAAAAATCTCTGAAACCACAAGGGTCACGGTTTTGATATTTGGAGTGTAATATAGTATTGTTTGATGAAGTTTGTTCAAATCATGTGCCTGAGATCAAAACTAACCAGGCCCAAAGGTCACATGTTTTGTTTAAACTTATATACCGGTAGTAAAATAACGTTAAAAGTCCTATTCTCTGAAACGGCAAGAGGTCAAATTTGCCCCACTTTTTGGATTACTTTTTTTTTTATTAAATATGTTTTTACCTAAAATAGCATTTAGTTTGTAAAAATTTGTGGAGGCATGTGTTTCTTTCTCTGTTTAATGCCAGCTTAGTTTAATTGCTACAATGTGTTTCAAAGTAATCCACTGGATGTAAACACCAATAGATCTCAAATATTTTAAAGTAAAAGCGATTTTCTGATGTTTCACACGTCTGTTAATTCAAATACAGGTAATGATGACGAAGATAAGTTGCAGAAGAAAATTGAGGTATCTAAAAAGGAGGATAAACCTAAAAAAGTCATCAAGAAGGTCAAAAGTGGCACAGAAAAGAAGAAAGATGATGACAAGCCAAAAGAAAATGAAAAACAAGAAGAGAAAATCAAAGCTGTTAGTGTGAGAGAACAGGTTGTGTCTGACGATAGCAATGACAAAACCGATGATGAAGATTTGGTAAATGTAAAAGAAGCTGAAGATATTTTTGAGGATGATGATCAAAGCTTGGCAAGCAGCAGCGCATCAGAGGAACAAAATTACGGAGAAGTGGATATAAACAGGTTCAAATAACTGAAAGAGCATTTTGCTATGCATTAATGTACTTGGTTTTAGCTCATCTGAGCAGCAAGTGCTCATGGTGAGCTATTGTGATCACTCTATGTCCGGCATAGTGCCGTATGCGTCGTTAACTTTTAGCTTGTAACCACTCTATAGGCAACATATTTCATCCAATCTTGATGAAACTTGGTCTGAATGTTTATTTGAAAAATATCTAGGACAAGTTTGAATCTTCGTCACAAGGTCAAATCTTTGAAAACCTTGTTACCACTCCAAAGGCCACATTCATGACTCAATATTGATGAAACTTAGGTCAGAATGTTTATCTTGACACTACGAAGGCCAAGTTTGAATCAGGGTCATATGCATCACAAAACTAGGTCTCCAGGTTGAATCTAAGAAAAATATAGAGGCCACATTTATGACTCAATCCTAAGGGAACATTGTCAGAATATTTATCTTAATTAAATCTAGGCTGAATTTGAATCTGGTTCATTTGTGGCCAAAAACTAGGTTATCAGGTCAAATGTTAGACAAACCTTGTTACCACTCTAGAGGCCATATTTATGAATCAATCTGGATAAAACTTGGTTGATATGTTTATCTTGACATTTTCTAGGCCAAGTTTGAATCTGTGTCATGTTCGTTCGAAAACTAGTTCACCATGTGAAACCATAGAAAAACCTTAATTACACTCAAGAGGCTTCATTTACGACTCAATCTTTAAGAAACTTGGTCAGAATGTTTTATCTTATCAATATGTGTTTAAAAACTAGGTCATCCGGTCAGATATTTAAAAAAAGCTTGTTACCAGTAACCACTCTAGAAAAAAACACTTATGTCTTATCTTGATGAAATTAAGTAAGAATGTTTATCTTGACATTTTCAGGCTGATTTTGAACCTGGTCAAGTGCCTTCAAAAACTAGGTCAGCAGGTCAATGCACCATGTCATTTCTTTAAAAAATCTTGTTACCACTTTAGTGGCCACATTAATGGATTAATCTTGATGAAACTTGGCCAGATGTTGATTTTGACAATACTGTATTTAAATCTGGATCACAAGCATAAAAAACTAGGTGATCTGGTCTGATGTTAGAAAAACCTTGATATCACTCTAGAGGCCACATTTATGACTCAATCTTAATGAAACTTGGTTAGAATGTTTAAACTGGCAATACTTAGGCCATGTTCGAAATCTGGTTCACATGCGTCTACCATGTAGGTCTCCAGGTTGATTTTTTTTAAATCAAACTACTATATGGGCAATATTTATGACTCAAGCTTTATAAAACTTGGTCAATATGTTTATGTCGACAAAATCTAGGTGATATTGTCTGTCTGGATAGTTGCCTTAATTTCCTGTCTCAGCCATAACTGACATATATTGATGGATAACTTGGCACAAATGTAAACCATCATCAGATGACTTGTGGCTTGTAGCAACCATATCCCAACCTTACAGGTCAAGGTCACCCTCAGAGGTCAAAGGTTTTTGTTATTCAAATTAATGTTTTGACATAACAGCTTAAAAATACTTACTTTTGCCATTACTTTGCCATATATTGATGGATTGTAAAATAACTTTGCACAAATGTAAACTTCATAAGAGAGCATGTTGCATGTATCACATGTATTCGTACCTCAAAGGTCAAGTTCACACTAAGAGGTTTGCCATAAAACAGCTTTTTTTACATTAGTGGAGTTTTGAGAAAAAAAGTGGAATGTGGGGGCATCTGTGTGTTATGCTTAATTGGTGGTTGTCTGCTCAGGTATAACTAAATTTTCCTACACTGGGTACTCTACAATGTATCCCGGGTACAGAAAATACACCTAAAGACACCAGGCTATACTCCAGGGTACTTTTTAGTATATTTTCCGTACCCCGGGTACTTTGTAGTATACTTACGAGTACCCGGGGTACTTTTAAGTAGTACCTGAGCCAACAATGACCAATCGAGCATGTGTTATGGACACATGTCTTGTTTAATGTTTACAAATTTTATACCTTAATGACAGTTGCATATTTAGTTGCCTAAATGTATCAGTATGTTTGATATCTTTCATAAAAATTAATACATTTTTTTAAAACAAAGAATACTATGATTCAATTATATTCAATCCAAAGTACAAAGAGTATGTTTATAATAATTCACTGGCATTCCATGTATTCTTATAGAAATGAAGTTCAACTAAAGAATGAGCGTACCCCAGTTGCTAGTGTAACTGATACAGATGAATTACCAGTTGTACAGAAGAAGACAAAGAAGATAAAAAAACGAGAACATCTAGAACCCAGGAAATTGCCTTTTCAGAACCCTTCAGGTAATAACTGCTTTTCCATGTCATGATGTGCTTTAAACTGCCGATAAATACTTTAATATTTATAAATTGATTTATAAAGTATTTCAAACATACATTATTAGAGTGTGTAAATAGAAAATATTAGGTAAGTGTCTTTGTGGAATTTAATTTATCCGATAAGTGGAAGAAAGGTTTACACAGCAAGGCTCCCCAAGCTGTTTAAGCCTTTCTGAGACAAGTTGGATAAAGTCAAATGCACAAAGACATTAACCTTATATTCTATATTCTATCTATCTTGTTACATTTTCTTTAATTTTGATTTGCATATAAAAATTGAAAAATGCATTAAATTAATTGAATCTAACCTTGCATAGTTATGTCAAATCTGTGTGTGATCTTTACCGGTTCCGTGACTGGAAATAGTTGTGAAAAATTCCACACAAAAGCAGTGAAACAAGACATAATATCTCTATAATATGCCTCAATTTTAAATAAATCAGATTGTCAAATATTAAGAAATAAAGTTCTGAGAACTAGATTTAAATGTTTTGTTCAAACATAAATTGTTTCACAAAAACAAAAATGGCAGCCAAAGAGGTTAGTGTACTTGATGGATCCAGATTAACTACTCTATAGTTGATTGTTATTATTAGTCTATCAACCATTCTGTTTGGACGCAAAAATCATTTGACACACTATTGCTTACTGGCATAAACATATATCTAGGACTTCTACTTAAATAGCCCTACTCGCCAAAGTACCAGTAGTTGAAGCACT
>VMBQ01000367.1:147023-159911 GCA_007657795.1 Dreissena rostriformis | reverse complement strand
TCTTTTTCCTGATAGCGCAGTAATATGGGACCTATATGGGACCCATATATGCATTCCCATATGGGCTAGCCCATATAGGTCCCAAATGACTCCCATATGGGACCCGTATGGGACCCATATGGGCTGCATATTATTTGCTAATGCATTGATTTTCTATTTTTGGGTAAAATATTAGCAGTTTATATCAAGTTAGTCATACATACGTTTTAAGAAATGAGTTTTTAATCAAATAAATAAAAGTTTATATCTTTTTCCTGATAGCGCAGTAATATGGGACCTATATGGGACCCTTATGGGCATTCCCATATGGGCTAGCCCATATAGGTCCCAAATGACTCCCATATGGGACCCGTATGGGACCCATATGGGCTGCATATTATTTGCTAATGCATTGATTTTCTATTTTTGGGTAAAATATTAGCAGTTTATATCAAGTTAGTCATACATACGTTTTAAGAAATGAGTTTTTAATCAAATAAATAAAAGTTTATATCTTTTTCCTGATAGCGCAGTAATATGGGACCTATATGGGACCCTTATGGGCATTCCCATATGGGCTAGCCCATATAGGTCCCAAATGACTCCCATATGGGACCCGTATGGGACCCATATGGGCTGCATATTATTTGCTAATGCATTGATTTTCTATTTTTGGGTAAAATATTAGCAGTTTATATCAAGTTAGTCATACATACGTTTTAAGAAATGAGTTTTTAATCAAATAAATAAAAGTTTATATCTTTTTCCTGATAGCGCAGTAATATGGGACCTATATGGGACCCTTATGGGCATTCCCATATGGGCTAGCCCATATAGGTCCCAAATGACTCCCATATGGGACCCGTATGGGACCCATATGGGCTGCATATTATTTGCTAATGCATTGATTTTCTATTTTTGGGTAAAATATTAGCAGTTTATATCAAGTTAGTCATACATACGTTTTAAGAAATGAGTTTTTAATCAAATAAATAAAAGTTTATATCTTTTTCCTGATAGCGCAGTAATATGGGACCTATATGGGACCCTTATGGGCATTCCCATATGGGCTAGCCCATATAGGTCCCAAATGACTCCCATATGGGACCCGTATGGGACCCATATGGGCTGCATATTATTTGCTAATGCATTGATTTTCTATTTTTGGGTAAAATATTAGCAGTTTATATCAAGTTAGTCATACATACGTTTTAAGAAATGAGTTTTTAATCAAATAAATAAAAGTTTATATCTTTTTCCTGATAGCGCAGTAATATGGGACCTATATGGGACCCTTATGGGCATTCCCATATGGGCTAGCCCATATAGGTCCCAAATGACTCCCATATGGGACCCGTATGGGACCCATATGGGCTGCATATTATTTGCTAATGCATTGATTTTCTATTTTTGGGTAAAATATTAGCAGTTTATATCAAGTTAGTCATACATACGTTTTAAGAAATGAGTTTTTAATCAAATAAATAAAAGTTTATATCTTTTTCCTGATAGCGCAGTAATATGGGACCTATATGGGACCCTTATGGGCATTCCCATATGGGCTAGCCCATATAGGTCCCAAATGACTCCCATATGGGACCCGTATGGGACCCATATGGGCTGCATATTATTTGCTAATGCATTGATTTTCTATTTTTGGGTAAAATATTAGCAGTTTATATCAAGTTAGTCATACATACGTTTTAAGAAATGAGTTTTTAATCAAATAAATAAAAGTTTATATCTTTTTCCTGATAGCGCAGTAATATGGGACCTATATGGGACCCTTATGGGCATTCCCATATGGGCTAGCCCATATAGGTCCCAAATGACTCCCATATGGGACCCGTATGGGACCCATATGGGCTGCATATTATTTGCTAATGCATTGATTTTCTATTTTTGGGTAAAATATTAGCAGTTTATATCAAGTTAGTCATACATACGTTTTAAGAAATGAGTTTTTAATCAAATAAATAAAAGTTTATATCTTTTTCCTGATAGCGCAGTAATATGGGACCTATATGGGACCCTTATGGGCATTCCCATATGGGCTAGCCCATATAGGTCCCAAATGACTCCCATATGGGACCCGTATGGGACCCATATGGGCTGCATATTATTTGCTAATGCATTGATTTTCTATTTTTGGGTAAAATATTAGCAGTTTATATCAAGTTAGTCATACATACGTTTTAAGAAATGAGTTTTTAATCAAATAAATAAAAGTTTATATCTTTTTCCTGATAGCGCAGTAATATGGGACCTATATGGGACCCTTATGGGCATTCCCATATGGGCTAGCCCATATAGGTCCCAAATGACTCCCATATGGGACCCGTATGGGACCCATATGGGCTGCATATTATTTGCTAATGCATTGATTTTCTATTTTTGGGTAAAATATTAGCAGTTTATATCAAGTTAGTCATACATACGTTTTAAGAAATGAGTTTTTAATCAAATAAATAAAAGTTTATATCTTTTTCCTGATAGCGCAGTAATATGGGACCTATATGGGACCCTTATGGGCATTCCCATATGGGCTAGCCCATATAGGTCCCAAATGACTCCCATATGGGACCCGTATGGGACCCATATGGGCTGCATATTATTTGCTAATGCATTGATTTTCTATTTTTGGGTAAAATATTAGCAGTTTATATCAAGTTAGTCATACATACGTTTTAAGAAATGAGTTTTTAATCAAATAAATAAAAGTTTATATCTTTTTCCTGATAGCGCAGTAATATGGGACCTATATGGGACCCTTATGGGCATTCCCATATGGGCTAGCCCATATAGGTCCCAAATGACTCCCATATGGGACCCGTATGGGACCCATATGGGCTGCATATTATTTGCTAATGCATTGATTTTCTATTTTTGGGTAAAATATTAGCAGTTTATATCAAGTTAGTCATACATATGTTTTGAGAAATGAGTTTTTAATCAAATAAATACAAGTTTATATCTTTTTCCTGATAGCGCAGTAATATGGGACCTATATGGGACCAAATGACTCCCATATGGGCTTACCCATATGGGTTTGCCCAGAAACAGCCCATATGGGACCCATATATGCATGTTTGCTGGGTAAAACATCATTGTCGTCAAGTTTCATTACGTTACGTATATTGAATGATTCTAGCTTCCATGATGAGTTGTAAATCCGCACACAATACTATCGATACATTTTTACAATATCAATATACAATATACCTTAGTTTTCAATTTTAAAACAGTTGTTGAAAGCGGGACTTATTCTTTGTGGATAAACAGTTTTTGATCAACGATCAAAGAAACTTCTTATTGATCAAAGAAACTACCCTTTAATTTGTGTTCACATTCCATCAAATTCAAGACTTTTTAAATTAGATTTAACACAATGTTTTGAACAGATTACACTGTACTTAAACCATTCCATTCTACATTATTAACGCAAATCTCGATTCAATCTCACTTAGTTTTCATTTCATACACCCTGTCATTCAATTTTTATTATTACAAGCCATCAGAAGCACACATTACTTGTGGCGTATTTGAATCTGACTGTGTTTCAAAATGGCCAAACACTCACCTATAGCACTGAATGATGCCATATTGATACATGATTATGTCATCAGACAGGAACATGTGGTTGAATGCCAATTTGTTTTGCATTCAGTAAAAAAGAAATAAAAATGCTGTAATGGCTTGATAGCAGATATTCTTATACTCTACATTGTGTATATATATAATATGTAGATCTATATATTCAAATTTAATTATATATATTTATTTATTTTTACTTCTATTAAAGATTCATTTTAAAACAACCCTTCATCACACATTTACTGAAATAAGTAGTCTGTCATGCGGGATAAGTTTTGGTAGGCATGAAAAGCCCATACCGGTAGTTATCAGACACTCAGAGTTTCCTTCTATAAAATCATTTAGCGGTAGGATAAATGTGTTTTCAAAATACAGTATTGTAGCAGGAATTATTTATTTATATATTACTACAGCATTTGTTTTGTTATTAATATTTATCTGATGTCCAATCTAACTTGTATTTGAAGCCTTTCTATCCTTGGTACCAGTCTATTTTGATCTACATTCAATAACTGTGCATTAGTTCCTCATGGACTTAATGATATTTACTGTTCACCACTTAGAGGCACATATATTTATTTATGTTGGTATTAAGATTATGGTGTAAAATTGTTATCATGTGTTTTATTGTCTAAAGTTAAGGCAGGGCCTCTAAATTACATGAAATTCTCATGGGATTCATTGTTTAAAACAGTATAAAAGCCACTGTGTAGAGTGTGAAAATTAAGTTTGTTTTGGCTCAAGAACACCAGAGGTAATATATGTATCCTGGAAAAAAACTACTTTTTGGAAAAACCCACTAATCTGCTGGTACAAATAAAGCTGACCCCATCTATAATCCTTTCAAAATCACACACCGTATCAACCCTAATGATTTAAAGTGAGCTATCATTGGTTGATATAAAAGACCAGCGTTGTTTGTACCAGGGTGATGAGTGGGTTTTTCTAAACTCGTGTTTTTCCGGGATCAGTCTATTCTTACCTACTTTACAGAGCAAAAAGTCACTATCTTATCTTTCTGATTTATCAGCTAGATAACTATATGAGTTATAAAATAAATAACATGTCATGGTGAATGATTGTTTCTGTTTTATTCAATCCCGGGAGTAAACATGGAAATAAAATAAGGCTAGTTCTGTTACAGTATAACAGTTGCAGCGTGTAAATTTGTTATCACCTTTCTTGAGTATTTGTAAGTTTTTAAATTTGAAATAGTTTTTTAATTTGATATTGAAGAGTATTTAAACTAAAAAGCAGTTTCGACCTCTTCTAAAACATCCTGTAATGTTTCAATTTCATTGTTTGTGTTTTTTTTTATGATTCTAGCTACAGTTTCAATGCTGGACCAAATTAAACAAAATAAAGCTAAAAAGGTTAAGGAGAGCCGGAAAGCACCAAAGTTGGAGGATGAAACCCCAGAGCCCACTAAAAAAACAACACTTGAAGAGAGCACACTTAAGAAGAGAAAGCCAGAAGATAACAGCGAAACAAGAGAATGCAAAAACAATGTTTCTAAGAGGAAGATTAGTAAAAAACAGAAAATGATGGAAAGAGATCTTGACCTTGCAGGTAATGCTAAATACATCCAAGTGTGAATTTTGGCTGGTCGGATTTACAATGAATAACATTTTGTGAATGAAAATGTGCTATTCTGACCAATAAAGTACTTTTTATGTCCCCTTTTTAAAAAAAAAGGTATATATTGTGTTTGGCCTGTCTGTCTGTCATTGTGTGTGTCTGTCTTTCTGTCCCAAAACTTTAACCTAGGTAAAAGTTTTGTCATAACTTTTGCAATATTGATCATAGCAACTTGATATTTCGCATGCATGTGTATCTCATCGAGCTGCACATTTTGAGTGGTGAAAGGTTAAGGTCATCCTTCAAGGTCAAAGATCAAAAAAAAATCAAAGCGGCGCATTAATAGGGGGCATTGTGTTTCTGACAAACACATCTCTTGTTATTATATAAGTTTTAATGACATTCTGTGTAATTTCATATATTGGTATGCCCCCCTTCGAAGAAGAGGGGGTATATTGTTTTGCTGGATGTTGGTCGGTCAGTCTGTCGGAAGACCAGTTCGTTTCCGATCAATAACTTGTGAATGGATTGACCGATTATGGCTCGATACTTCCCATGTGCATTGGCCTTTGACAGTAGATGACCTCTATAGAAATAGGGGTCACTAGGTCAAAGCTCAAGGTCACTGTCACAATAAGGGTGAACATCGTTTCAAATCAATAACTCGTCAACGAATTGACCGATTGGCTTGATACTTCCCATGTGCGTTTGCCTTGGACAGTAGATGACCCCTATTGAAATTGGGGTCACTAGGTCTAAGGTCAAGGTCACTGTAACAATATGTGTGAAATCGTTTCCGATCAATAACTTGTAAACAAATTGACAGATTGGCTTGATACTTCACATAAGTGCGAAAATCGTTTCTGATCAATAACTCAACAAATTAACCGATTGGCTTGATACTTAACATGTGCATTGGCCTTTGACAGTAGATGACCCCTACTGACATTGGGGTTGAGTGTTTTTGTTATGGCCATTTCGGGGCCGATATTCGGCCCCATTCCCCACAAGAAAAAGTATTTATTGTTCCCCGATTTTTTTTTTTAAATCCCCTCCAGAAGTGTTTTTTTTTGAGAAAGAAGTGTCTTATGCTTAAGAAAAAGGACATAGACAGTCAGCTGTGAATATAACATCCATACATACATGTGTATTCATATAATAAATATCATAACATATCAAAGTGTGAATTTTTTATTTCCCCTTTTCCTTAAAAACAATGCGATTTTCCCCTTTGGACAGGCCCCGCCACCATTCCCCTATAGGTGAAAAAAAAACTGGGGTCACTAGTTCAAACGTCAAGGTCACTGTGACATTAAGTGTTAAAGTGGTTTCCGTTCGATATGTCATCAAAGGTAAGTTTTGTTGCAAAAATTCATGTGTCAAGGCCCTGTTTTGGAGGCATATGTCTCCGACCGCGTAACTCTTGTTATGATTTATTTACAAATTGCTATTAGTTAATACATTGCACCAGAACTCCAGCACATTCAAGCTATTCAACACAACAAACTGATGTCTTTATCTACATTTTTAATTGGTTTTCATAAATACTTTAAAATTAGAACTTGTTTCTGACAAATAAGTGTATTGTATTTCCAAGTAAAGAAAATATTGTTTCCCCATTATTTCTAGACAAGTTACCTAAAATTGTGTTAATCAGTGCTACATAATCTCCTGCGGGTCATTGTGTGTGTTACAGGGACCTGGGTTCAGTGCTGCAGCAGTTCTTGCCAGAAGTGGCGTCACCTACCTGAGGTCAATGATCCGTCAAGTGTACCCGAAAACTGGACATGCTCCATGAATAAGCGTATGGAATCAATATTTATTAAAGCATTGGTTAAGCTGAATTCACATATGTAAAGTTTCTTACTGTAACACATCCTATAAAAAGTCTTGCAAATTGTCATCAGTCCCAAAATCACCATCTTAAATGATTGACACCTAAATTGACCCAGTCAGCAGTGTGTCAGATTGATTGATTGAAACACTTCCATATGCTACAGTCATACAATTCAAATTATTTTAATGAGTTTTCGGTTTTGAAGTTTGTGAAATATATGGTACAAACTCTTCTCCAGTAAATGGTTCAGGATGCAAATCAACCACCAGGTCAAGGTCATAATACAGCACAAATAGGGTCAAACCTCTTGTAATTTCAATTTTAAAGCTGTATATGGAGATATTACCATAATTATTAATCGCCTTCAGTGATAGTTCTAGTTCATATTTATGGATTTAGGGTTAAATCTGCTTTGAATAATTGTGACAAGTTCTTATGTTTTACTCAGGAAGGTAATTTTGCAGATACTGTTTGTTTTTTTTTTAATTGCAAAATGCACAGATCTTTACAATTTCTGCAATAGTGTATTTGTGTTGGCTTCCCCACCCCTGTTGGCTGGATGGTTGGTCCTTAGACCATTTAATTTCCGCCCAATATCTAGAGAATGCTTTTAAATTCGTTCATGAAAATAGTTATTTAAGAGGAAATAAAGATGTCTAATAATTTTGAGGTTAAAGGTCAAGATCACAGGGCTTTTTACACGAATTTCTCCTTGACCATTAGTCTGAGTGTGACTCACAGTGACAAAATTTGCTATCATGAGCTGTTGTGATGGTGATGTTGCTGGTTTGGTAGGTGAGGAGTACAACAGCTGCAGCAAGCCAGAGGAGAGCTATGATGAGAGCGAGCATATCTACACCAAGGTTACTGAGGGATCTGTGGTCTGGGCAAAAATGACAGGTTATCCATGGTACGTATATACAGGAATATGGATTTTTTTTTAGGTTACTCAATACTATATTATCATCATTTCACTGTCTTTCATAAAAATATTTTACAAGAATTCGCCTTGAATAAATATTTTTTTTAAAGGGCTAACTCTGCCATTTGCCAGATTAGCTATTTGCTACTAATTAGTCAATTGGGCTTCATAAAAATGTATTCGGCTACAGCTTTTTATGTCCCCCAGTCTATACTGGTATAAGGGTATCACGTTTTAACGGTCACGTTTCGTGTTTTGCTAAAAAACGTTTACAAAAACAGTAAACGTTTAAACGACAGTCAATATCAATATAATAAATATTGGGGTGCAAATAAGGTAGACGACTAGCCATACGAAGTATATCGATTACGACCTGCGAAATTCGGATACTTGCGGTAAATCCCGGCACTACCGAATTCGGCAGTAGTTTATTTCTGATTGGTTAGCGGATGGCACGGACATGAACGGAAACTTACGGGAAAATCTTCACTACTTTCCGAAAAACTTTCAACTTGGCAACGAAACAGTGCATAATATGCCGCCATCTTGAAATATTTTAAGTGATTGATTAGCAAAGTAAAGCACTGTGGTAGGCTGGTAGCATGTTGAAAAGCAATATTTTAACCAAATTATATACTGATTACGTTTTTGCTAGTTAACTGAATGTTCATTTCCTGCAGTCAAACGATGTGCACATTGTATTTCATGTGCATAATACGTACATTTTTTTCGGAGTGTTGTTTTCGGATACAGTATGTTTCGTTGATTTTACATTATTTTCGATGTTTTATAAATTGTTTTTATAGAATGACGAATACACATGTGGTGATATGGATGGTCTGTTTTATAATATTTTAAGGTTTTAATATGACGTCATTGCGCGAATGGGATATGCACTGAATATAACTTCCGAAAATAATTACTACTTTCAGTTTGGACATGCGATAGTACTGATGCTTTTTAAACGGACATAGCTCTACCGTTTAACGGTAACGTTTCGTTTAATTCATTTCGTTTAAACGTTTAGAAAAATCTGTAAACGTGATACCCTTATACTGGGGGACATATTGTTTTTGCCCTGTCTGTTGGTTTGTTGCTTTGTTGCATGGTTTGCACAAACTTTAACATTTTGCCATAACTTTTGCAATATTGAAGATAGCAACTTGATATTTGGCATGCATGTTTATCTCATGGAGCTGCACATTTTGAGTGGTGAAAGGTCAAGGTCATCCTTCAAGGTCAAAGGTCAAATATATGGGTCAAAATCGCTCAAAAGGGGACATAGTGTTTCACAAACACATCACTTGTTTATTCATTAAACGATCAAAATAAGAATAATTTATATATTTTGCAGTAAATTTTGCTACTTTTTAGCCAGATCATGCATGGAGCTCCTGGAAAGCATATCATAGAATACACTTAGTTATTGAACAAAAAGACTTATTAATATACCCAGCGGTGGCAAAATAAAAGGTCTGTATTGTCTGTTTTGTCTCAAAACGTGTATGGACAAGGGAACATTTCACAGAATTGCTATATTATTGCTTTACGAACAAGCCTCAAATAGCTTTTACAAAAACAGACAAGTAAGCCAATATGAGGTTTTGCCATCCCTGATTATCCGTTTATCTCATATGGTTTGTTTTCAGGTGGCCAGCCATGGTGGAGATTGACCCTGATGCAGAAACGTTTTTCTCTTTGAAAGAAGAGGACTCAATGACACCAGTATATCTTTATATACATTTAATATATTAAAATGATAATACAGAATGAGGAAACGATGCAAAAATTATTAACTCGCCATGCAAAAATTATTAACTTACCATTTTATCATAGAAATTATAATGGCTGTATTTTTATAGCAAGATATATTTTTCTGAGCATTTAACCTATCGACATATGACACTTCTTGTCCATAATGTGTGAATTATAATTAATGATTAAATGTTATTGGTTCTTTGAAAAAAAGAAAGCAGGCAGATTTAAGCTATTTGTTAATT
Organism: Dreissena rostriformis; assembly: GCA_007657795.1. Lineage (NCBI taxonomy): Eukaryota > Metazoa > Mollusca > Bivalvia > Myida > Dreissenidae > Dreissena > Dreissena rostriformis. The sequence continues at coordinate 150,001 of VMBQ01000367.1, read as the reverse complement.
GCAATTTGTTGACAACAAATTTCTGTTGATCACTATTTCAGTCCCACTATCATGTGGTTTACTTTGATGACCGTGTGTCGAGATGTTGGGTGAGAGCCCAGCATGTATTGCAGTTCTCTGCAGATGCGGAAGATATCTTAAATACAGTATGTGTAGTTTTTATTGTGGAGATTTTCCTTTTCTTATTTATTATATTGTAATGCCAGTCCGTCTGTTGGCTGTCATACGATGCCAACACTAAAAACTGAAAGCTAAATACATAAAGCAATAAAAATGAATATAAATTTCAACAATATTTATTTAATAAAATATCCTATTGTTTTCATAACTTGAACATTTTGTTACGGGGTAATGCTTGTCTTTGTCTAAACAACCTTCTTGGTAAGCAACAAAACGTTGACTGAGGTCTGACGTTTGGTTCTATTAATACTAGTTCTAAGATGATGTCATTTCCACCTTTAAATGAATGACATAACAAATGCTGTAAATATCCAACATGGGGAACAAAGGAAACTACCGCAAAATATATGAAAGATTAATGTGATTTATAATAATGTAATGAATTAGTTAATAATAATCATTGAAAATATCAATATATTAATAAATACAACTTGATATTTAATAATAAAAAAACAATAATTTACTTTATTTACAATGTTACTCAATATACATTGTAACAAAATAAGCTTAGTGATTTAACAACAATAGGCAAGGTCAAAGCAATACATTATTAACACATGTAATCATAGCAGTTTCATTAGTTCAGTGGTAAGGTGTTCTATTTGTTCAGTATTTCATACTTAATGAATGCATATATTCTTAATATGTTATTTTGTGTTTCTTTATTTTGTTATTAAGTGCATTTATATTTTTACCTGCAACTGTTTTGTTCTCTGCTACTCAGTTGTCTCCCTTAGGCAATAAATTAATATGCATGCATTATATTTGCAGTATGTTTTATGTACCAGTATGCCAAAAAAAATTGCTCTGGCTTCTTGGTTTTCTAAAATATAACTTTCATTTTGATTATAAGACACTCGTTGTTTGTCTGACAAAATGGTGGAGATGAATTATAACTGATTGACTTATCAGTAAGTTAAATTGAGAGCTGGAAAGTGGTCAATTTAATCATTGAGTTAAATACAATCTATTGGTTGTAGATTCCAAAGAAGTTCCAGAAAGAGGTTGCTGCAGCCAAAAAGAATGCACTAAGGGCCTTGAGCTGCACTCTTAAGGTGGGAAAAACCAGTTAAAAAATGTTTATGACGCTAGCAAAAACATATTAAATTATTTGAAGTATAAATTCTGAACAGAAATGTTTAAAGTATTTTTGTTTGCTGTGATCTTTTTTAGGAACGCATTGAGTTGTTTGGATTTGCAGCAAGATTCAAGGGTACATGGGAACACAAGCTTGTTAAAGGTCAGTTAAAAAGTTTTGTAACTATTAAATAGAAAAGTTAATTGACTAAAAAGGTTAAGAGAAATTAACTATTATAAGGTAGATTATATATCTTCCTGTAAAAGCAATAAAATCAGCACAGTTGAAATTATTCCATATCATATGTATTTTAGCAAGTATTTTTGACTAACATTCTTGTAATACTCATTACAGGTAAAGCTAAAACAGCAAAGAAACCCCCCACTACTGTCACTGTATGTCAGTCAGCTAATGAAGATCTAGATGAGGCAACTATTGATGATGTCCTGGACAATGCTGATGAGATACTGGACAATGTGGAGGAGATGCTGGAATCCATGCACAGTCAACTGGATGATTCTGATGACGGTATACCCATTTCCAGAACCTTAAGGTTGTGTAGAATTTGTTAGGTAAACTCATAACAATGTATGAGTGGTTTGTGTATTAATTCATATATTCCATAAGATAATACCAGATGATTGTGTTCCCATTTCCTTCTTTCTATGTTGAGCAATCCCCTGCTCAGAAGTGGGAGAGGGTTATATGAATACTCTTAATCCATCTGTCTGTCAATTTTTTTTGTCCCCTTCATATCTCTTATATTACCAATAGAAGGATTTTCATAAAGCTTGGTAAAAAATATAAGTGTTTTTTTTTTAACATATAATGTGCAGATGGCTTTTGATTCTTCACACATGTTCTAGGTAAAGGTCATACTTGAAGGACAACAAGTCATGGTGGGATATAAAGTTGTCTTTTGGTCTGTTATTATCATGTCATTATTTACCCATGAACACATTTATATTTATTTTAATATTTATTTACTTCCAAAATCATGTTATTATTTTCTTCTTTTTACAGATCCTGAGTTTGCCCCCACTGAGCTTGTTGTAGTGGAGAGAAAAAGAAGGCAAACAGGTACATCAGAATGATTTAGGTGATCCACACTTGATTATGCTGCGACATGTTTCACACTATCATAGATTTTTATACACTTTAATTGTTTAATTTTTGGTTATTATGCTCCCCATATATATATATGGGGGAGCATATAGTCGCCGCTTCGTCTGTCCATGCGTGCGTCCGGATTTTTGTCCGGGCTATTTCTCAGCAACTAATGACCAGAATTCAATGAAACTTTATGGGAAGCTTCACTACCAAGAGGAGATGTGCATATTATCAGCGGGTTCTGGTCGGATGATTTTTCACAGAAGTATGGCCCTTTGAAATTTTCCATTAACTGTACATATAGTGCAAGTTTTCTTATCCGGGCTATTTCTCAGCAACTAATGACCGGAATTCAATGAAACTTTATGGGAAGCTTCACTACCAAGAGGAGATGTGCAAATTATCAGCGGGTTCTGGTCGGATGATTTTTCACAGAGTTATGGCCCTTTGAAATTTTCCATTAACTGTACATATAGTGCAATTCTTGTCCGGGCTATTTCTCAGCAACTAATGACCGGAATTCAATGAAACTTTATGCGAAGCTTCGCTACCAACAGGAGATGTGCATATTATCAGCCGGTTATGGTCGGTTGATTTTTTACAGAGTTAT
>VMBQ01000367.1:115057-145107 GCA_007657795.1 Dreissena rostriformis | reverse complement strand
TTTGGAGTGGTGAAAAGGTCAAGGTCAATGATGACCTTCAAGGTCAAAAAAACAAAATCCAAGCACATTGGCCATAACTTTTGCAATATTGAAGATAGCAACTTGATATTTGGCATGCATGTGTATCTCATGGAGCTGCACATTTTGAGTGGTGAAAGTTCAAGGTCATCCTTCAAGGTCAAAGGTCATAAAAAATAAATGTTTTTCATGTGTATCTCATCGACTTGCACATTTGGAGTGGTGAAAAGGTCAAGGTCAATGATGACCTTCAAGGTCAAAGGTCAAAAAAAATAATCAAGCACCCACAGCTGAGCGTTGGCACCCGCTATGGGTTGCTCTTATTCACAGAGTTATGGCCCTTTGAAATTTTCTATAAACTTTACATATAGTGCAATTCTTGTCCAGGCTATTTCTCCCAAACTACTGACTGGAATTCAATGAAGCTTTATGGGAAGCTTAACTACCTTGAGGAGATGCGCATGTTATTAGTGGGTTCTGGTTAGATGATTTATTTAGAGAGTTATGGCCCTTCGAAATTTTTAAGTTGCTAAACCATCCATCGTATTATTTTGTCCAAAGTTATGCCCCTCAAGACGTTTCCTTTTATCTGAATATATAGTGCAATATTGTGACCAAAAAAAACTTTGGGGAGCATCACCCGTCTTCGACGGTTTCCTGTTTATAATTGTGAACAAATAATAAAAAATGTTTAAGTGACTGATATGCTTCATGTTAAAATGATTGGATCATTACGCCTTTATTATCTGCCTGTTTGAAGAAGGAAATACATGTATATTATGGAAACGCCCCTGGCGGGCAAGCCTGTTGTCTGTGTAAAAAGCTGTTCAAGAGCATTTATTTCTCCAGCATGGATCAATATTTAAGCATTATGCGATGAAGTGTTGCACATGATAAAGAGGTCCCTTAGTCCAAGTGCATATCACAAATCAAGATAAAAGGTTCAAATGATAAAAATTATCCCTAAATACCTTGTTAGGTTTGATAACTTTGTCCAGCATAGATGGTTATTCAAATAACATGACAGAAATGAAGAGAGTGGTGAAAGAGAGAAACTAAAGCAAAACCAGCTCAAAGGTCAAGATCACAGACCAATATTATGGTCAGATTTAAGCCGTTGTTCATAAATACTTTCTAGAATGTACATTGGGTTCGAATTAGTGGATAATCAAATAATTTTGCATATGTTTTAAACATGGTGAGATATTTTCCTTTACAAGAACCATTCTACTTATTAGAATGTCACAATTCAAGGTTGATTTCAATAAATCAATCAATTGCATGAGATGACATGTTGCCCACAGGTCAGTAGTTCCAAGAAAAGGTCAGAATTCAAATATCAGATGTAAGAAATTGAGCCTCAGCACTTTGATTGGAGCATGTGTTTGTGAAGCATGTATAGGATTTCAGATAACTTGACAGCAATCTTGACCATAGTGTTTCCGTATTCAGTCCCAAGACCCAAGGTCAAAGCGATTATTTGAAGTCAAGTATCAAAAACCTTTATTATAAATCAATGCGTCAAACTTTGTCCAACACATATCTTTGTAAAGCATTAACATAAATTCAACTTCGCAGAAATAATAAGCCTGTAGTGGTATGTTGTTTGAAAAAATCCTGTCCTTAAGTAAGTTTCAAGAATTAATCACAATTATAACATGAGGAAGTAGGCCACACATAAACCATATAAAATATAGAGTTAAACAAGTATAGAGTTAAAAATTACCTCTATGATAATTTGTAACCCCCCCCCCTCCTTTAGCAGATAGCAGTCGCAATATGTATTGTGTAACACCTGTCCCCCTACCTCAATGGCCAAAGTCATCTCAATGGTAAAAGTCGTTCTTAGAGGTCAAAGGTCAAATTTGGCTATAAAAAAAGTCATGGTGGGATATAAAGTAGAATGTAGGGGCATTTACAATATACGGACAAATGTCTTGTTTGACCTATTGCTATTGTAGATTTTAGAATATATATATATTGTTTAGAATGGGCACTTCTTAAATAATGATGCTCTTATTGATTTATTTATTTAATTTACATGATGACCATCTTTAGGTAGAAATATGAATGCAGAATTAAAGAAAGCGAAAATGTCAAGCCCCAAAAAAGCTCCTAAAAAGAAATCAGAAAATGAAAATGATAGCGACAGTGACGGCTGTGAAGATAGTAATAACATTGATTTTGACGACAGAGCCAAAGAAAACGGTCCTGCAAAGAAACTCAAGTTTGACCCAGAAATATTTACAATGGATATGGATCACGGAAGTGAAGATGAAGATCCTGCAGTGTTAACTGATGAAAGCAATGCAAATAAATTTGTTAATTCCAAGAAGAAGTCATCAACTGTAACAAAGAAGAAGTTTTCAAAGGAAAAAGCTGAACATCAAAGTCGTGCTATTGACCAACCTGAGCTTAGCACAATGAACATTAAAGCTACAAAAGATGATAAAACAGAAAACATCAGAGTGAAGGAATCCACAGTCAGTGAAAATATTACTTCCAAGAAAATTAAAGTGGCTTCTGAAAAAGAATTGGTACAACAAAAATGTGATGAACCTACCAATGTTTATCAAGATTCACAGGAAAACAGCAATGATGATGATGAAATGGATCTTTTTGATTTACAAACATCAGAGCAGGATAAAACAATGAACTTTAAATCTACAAAAGAAGATAAAACAGAAAACATCCGAATTAAAGAATCCACAGTCAATGAAAATATTACTTCCATCAAAACTAATGTGTCTTCTGAAAAAGAATTGGTACAAGAAAAATGTGATGAATCTTCCAATGTTTATCAAGATTCACAAGAAAACAGCAATGATGATGATGAAATGGATCTTTTTGATTTACACACATCAGAGCAGGATAAAACCCCAGAACAACTTCTAGCCATGAATGTCCGTGATGATTCAGACAGTGAATTAGATCTGGATGACGAGTCCATGTATGATGACAATACAGGGGACAGCAAGCTGATGGAGAGAGGTGAACTGTATGTGCCCATAGTAGTACACAGTGAGGTACACACAAGGGTGTCAGATGAAGGGAATGATAGCGACCCTTTCGATCTTATTGAGGAGTAAGGGATTCTGGCGGTACCCATAGTGTTTTGTTGTGAACCACATGTTTGACTATTTAATCTCATAAAAGAATAGTTGATCTTAGTGTTACTGGTTGTGATATGTTGTGAACAAATGTGAGCTTTGTCCATTTGATCTTATAGACGATAAATGAATTTCAGAGTTTACTTCCATTGTGTACAAAAGCGTGTTGTTTTCGTTTGGTGTGTTGCAGAAATAAGTTCCATTTATTGTATGCGTCTCCTGTTGCCTTTCAAGACTTAAGTGATGCGATTTTTGGTAAAATCTTGTGTACAATTGTGTTTGTTTTGTTTTGTCATTGGGTTTTAAGTGACATATGATATATTGAAATTTGAGCTGTGATATTTTAATTGATTATTCATGTATTATATTATATAATATTCAACATGTTTTTCTATGAGACCTTCCTGTAAAACATTTAATTATAAGCCCATTATACTTCAGGGTTGCGACAAAAGTATCTATATAATATATTCATGCGTATTCATGTTTGTCAAATACCCATTGGTTTAATTATATCTGTGATTCTTGTTACAATTTAAATACCAGTACTCTGTTTCTTTTGACTATGATGTATTCGTTTCAATATCTAGTTTATGATTGTTAACATGTTTACTTGTGAGTCATTAAACAATATTGTTCAGATTCACGTTTGTCTCTTTCTCGTGATCCATATTGTACTTACAAGTGATCATGATCCGACCACGATTCTCAAATATTCTTAAACTTGGTTAAAGAATATTTGGCCAGTCATTTATTTCGTTGATTCGTATTGCTACTTTTGGGTTGATGGTGTTGTACAAAACATTATTATTGTTGTTTAGTTAACATATTTTTTAGCTCACCTGCCACAAAGTGACACGTTGAGCTTATGTGATCATGTGGTGTCTGGCGTCCTTCGTGCGTGCGTGCGTCCATCAACAATTTGTTTGTGTAGACAGTAGAGGTCACAGTTTTCATCCAATCTTTATGAAATTTGGTCAGAATGTTTATCTTGATGAAATCTGGGTTGGGATTGTATTTGGGTCATCTGGGGTCAAAAACTAGGTCACTAGGTCAAATCATAGAAAAACCTTGTGTAGACAATAGAGGTCACAGTTTTCATCAGATCTTAATGAAATATGGTCAGAATGTTTGTCTTGTTAAAATCTGGGTTGGGATCGAATTTGGGTCATCTAGGGTCAAAAACTAGATCACTAGGTCAAAGTTTAAAAAAAAATTGTGTAGACAGTAGAAGTCACACTTTTCATCCAATCTTAATAAAATTTGGCCAGAATGTTAATCTTGATGAAATCTGGGTTGGGATTGTATTTGGGTCATCTGGGGTCAAAAATAGGTCACTAGGTCAAATCATAGAAAAACCTTGTGTAGACAATAGAGGTCATAGTTTTCATCTGATCTTAATGAAATATGGTCAGAATGTTTATCTTGATAATATCTTATTTTGGATCGTATATGGGTGATCTGGGGTCAAAAATTAGGTCACCGGGCCAATTCTAGTAAAACCTTGTGTAGATGAAAGAGTTGACAGTTTTCATCACTCGTAATGAAATTTTGTCAGAATGTATAAATTGATGAAATCTGGCTTGGGATTGTGTATGGGCCATCTGAGGTCATAAAGTAGGTCATCTGGTCAAATCATAGTAAAACTTCCTGTAGACGATAGAGGTCACAGTTTATCAGATCTTTATGACATTTAGTCAGAAAGTTTATCTTGATTGAATCTGGGTTGGGATTATATATAATTCAACTCAATTCCTAAAAATGAATTTATGCACTTTCATGACCTTCAATTTTTGACCATTTGTGCAACTTAATTTATTGATATGAACTATACGAGTTATCAAGTTGATAAAGGAATTATTTATACTATATGTTCTGTGAATGAGAGATTTCATTACTTAACATACAAATATCTTTACTTTATTTATATTTTAGTGGACTATGCGAAGAAGGTCAGCCGTAAACGTTTTGGGATTCTTTCGAGATGATGTGTTACATCTCATCTTATTCTGCATTATGTTTGATTTAAAATGACCTAAATGAGATGTTATATTCAACAAACATTATGTATGTAACTCACAATCATGCCAAGTTACCAAAAATAATTCTGACCATTAACTTCGATTGATTCATTTCTCCTCAGGTGAGCGAACTAGGGCCGTCTTGGACCTCTTGTTCCATTAAAGCTTGGATATTATTTTTAAGAAAGTAGTGTACACTTCATTATAATAAGAAAAAGAGGTGAATTTAAGATAATCATGTAGAGGCGTCAGAATTTTGAAGAAATTGGGACCAGGATATCTGTGTCCGTATTCGCAAAGCTCCTAGGGGAAAACTGAATGAATTAAATGAACAATATTCTTTTACTCACGTCCTTTTTCGGCGTAGCTGTTTAACCAAGCCTTTCACCTTAAATGACCTTTAACATAACGCCAGCAGACCCGGATGAATACATTTCATTTATTCCATTGGCTGATTTGAGCATAATCTCCCAGAACATTGGGAACATCACCGCGTCTTTGTAGTATAGGGTGTTACACTGATCAGTGTAGAGAGATGCGGACTACTCTCTGCATGTTCATACGAAACATAGATGCACATGTTGGTCTAGTTACAATTACGCATTGCCGGTAAATTCCATCCCCAAGACTTTCAGGGCCAGAGCTGGGTCAGTAAATCGTCAGGGGAAGACGGAATGGAATGTACTATCACTAAGCGCCTTATGTTGATTACACAGTATTGCTTTCGAGATATCAAATACCGGTTACACGAATTTTAGGGGGAACAAATAATAAAAACCTATGAGTAAATGCCATTTGTATTGTATTGTGAGACTAAACTACCGAAATAGTGTACATGATATAAGGGAAATCGTGTAATTATCTAGCCACACATGTGTGGCGTTTGCAAGCCAGAACAGGCTATCGACATTTGCCAGTTTGCTAAAGATAAAACAGTGTGACTTCAATTTTCTATCGGATAGTATCGTGGTTAGATGTTCCATTTACAAGACGTAATGGGTTTTTAAAGACCCGCGTCATGCGAAAATGGGTATTATGCAATATGCTGCCGACGTAGCTCCAGCCCAGCCTTCGCATCCGCGCAGTCATGTCAAGATATGGATTCTGAATAGGCTACTCTAGAGATACCACGTAACCTTGCGTGTTTTTTATAGCGGAAAGCGTATCCCCTGACCTGGACTTGAGCTTCGCTGGCCGCATAGTCCATAAGACCAATGTTCGCATGAGGCGGAATAACCAGTGTTATTTGAATGTGTGGAAATTAAACTGCGTTTTAATAAAAAAAATCAACACACCAAATGTTTCGATGATGAAGAAATCATTTCACGTATGATGTGGTTTCGCGTAGAAATATTTGTATCTACGAACAATATTTTGTGGTTTAATATACGTGTACTTCATAACAAACATTTCATGCGGTGGATATACGACTATTTAGTGAAAAAAAGAACACAAAAATACTAAAACCTTTGTTTTAAATTTATTAACTTAGAAACGTCAATTTTCTACCTTTATTTCAAAGTCAGGGTATACCCCGAATATTTGTATGCCCCCTTCTTCGAAGAAGAGGGGGTATATTGTTTTAGGCCTGTCTGTCCGTCATTGTTTCTTTCTGTGTGTCTGTCTTAAAACTTTTACCTAGGGTCATAACTTTTGCATTATTGATGACAGCATCTTGATACTTGGCATGCATGTGTATCTCATGGAGCTGCACATTTTGAGTGGTGAAAGGTCAAGGTAATCCTTCAAGGTAAAAGGTAAAAAAAAACAAAGCGGCGCATTAGGGGGCATTGTGTTTCTAACAAACACATCTCTTGTTTTTAAAGATATTTGTTGTTTGTGCTGATTTCTTTTTACATAGAAGGTTTTAAACGAGTAAATATTGTTGAAATGAATACTTTGTTTCTGTTTGTTAACAGAAAGATTTGATCTGCCGTTTACACTTGAGTACAACTTCAGTTCTCTGAGGAGCATGGTGAATACCGGCCCCGATGCTACAATTTCCCATACTAAAATTGCACGTAAAATTTCCTCCAAAAAATGCACGTTTAAAAACGAGGAACCGCGCGCCCCAAAGATCTCTGCGTATACTCACAATGCATTTTGAGTAATTTTTATCGAATATTACGTTTTGGTTCGCTGCTACGTCCCGACATAAAATTCCAAAAGGCGTAGAGATAATTACGATTCTGCAATAAAATGTAATTGTGAACGGAAAGTTCATACTTTTGTAACGGCAATAACTAACGTTTTTTACGTGTAAGAATATAAAAAAAAATATAATAATATTCGGTTGAGACGCGTAAGAAATTAGCCGTATTGATATACGGGCACCAGAAACGAACAATCGAATATTGTACAAAGGTAACTGTTAGTTTTCTGACGATATAATACTTCTAGAGTCATCTGAATTTCATGTGAATTGTTTTTTAGAGGCTAAGAAAAACATCCAATGAGGCAATGCGAATTGTGAACGTTTATCACAGGACCCAGTAAACAATTAGCCAGACAAGAGATTTAATATCAATCAGCAGTTTACTTTTCAACAAGCATCTCGTTTTGAAGTTTTTGTGTTATTAGAACAACACCTGTCGACGTTGTTGTTGATGTTTATTTCAGTAGTAAGCACTTTGATAAGCTTGTAATAAGATAATATGGTTGAGATGAAAGTATAATGTTCGAACTACAAGAAGAATGTTAACATTATTCCAGCCGTCAGTGTTATCAATCTACTCTGGACAGATATACGAGCTGATGTATAGCTTATGCACTGCGTTGTTTGCACATCAAAGGTGAAAAACATGCTTTCATGAAATTTTATATCAGCAATATATCGATTGTTCAAGCGGACATGGTGGCGGGCCCATTTAACAGTTCCTTTAATAATCCAATAGTCATTTATTTGCAAACGATAGCTTACACTTGCGACTGTTAAGAATATTTTTGTATTCTTGAATACGGTTACCGCCCAGTATAATGTTTAAACGTTTCATTCAGATTAATAGTCACGGGTAGAAGTTATTAGTACATACCAAAGTGGTTCGTCGTAATGATAAATAAAGTATCAATCGAAGAACCAACATCCTTTGTAAATAACACACATTTGTTATTAACTCGTTTACATAATGTAGCTTTTACTGCAACCGCATGTTAATTGTTGCGGGTACATATGAACTTTATCAGCAAGCATAACTGCAGTGTCCGTAATTAATATAATCTTTTTGAGTTTCTTGCTGTTTGGCCATTATCAATCAGGTTAATTCATTGAATCTTTTGGGAACCGGATTTCATGGTCCTGTAAATGCAATATGTATGAAACACATCCTTAAAATGAAAAGAATTCAAACAACATCATCTTTTGCTATCATGTTGAACCCGTGTTCTAATGTTTTGCTGATGTCTTTTTATTTCTCCTGTGTACGTATATAATGATCAGAAGAAGAAACACGGACTCGTTAGTAGAAAGTGTTTTACTAAAAAATAAATCATTATTGTAATACATCCTTCAAAGATTTCGATGTTGTTTTTTTTTATATCATGAGTAGATAATGACGCTTAAATATATAATAATGATTTATGTGGACTTATTGGTTATGCCAGACATCCTTCATATCAAATTTATATTCTAATGTCTACATACATATATAGGCAGATTGTCTGGACATTACAATGGGTACGCGAGTTTCAGTTCACCATCACACTGAAGAATTCACCGCTACTGGATATTTATTGGATTTGCGCGCGCGTACAAAGCTATTATTAATAGATATTCATGTAATAAATCACTTCTTAAAAGAAACAGCAAGTCGATTGTTTCAAGTAGAACGTTAAGTATGTTTCTCTTGTCACAGAAATAATATCACAATATGTTTTATGTTTCAAAATCATAGTTTTTTCAGAATTTCTATTCTGTTTTACGTAGCACTTGAGCGGTACCGCTGTTTGCAGATGAACACTGCGTAAGATAAACTTGCAAATGTATCTCTCTAGAATCATGAATTATTCCTCCTGCGTTTATCTTTCTTCTTATCTGAAACAATACAAATGCCATATACTATTACAATGTACATGAAACATTGAGATAATATACTGGACAGTAGTCACAGTACATCTTAATTTGATATATATACCGGTAGCTGAAAGTGGATGTATTTAAAAAAAAAAGTTCTTTGTACTTTATTTTGAATTATTATAACTAAATAAGCAATTTCTATTCTGGTACCTCGTTTTTTACTGGACCGTGATCTGGATTTCGGTTTTACATCGACGTTATTCTTTCTTTTTATTCTTTTACACGACAGGTATCCACGTTTGCAGTGACTGTAAATGAAACATTTATTACACAATGTATAATTATTTAAATAGATCTGTTTACAGATTAAAGGGACTGTAAACCACGAATGAAGAAAAAAGAAAAATTCTAAAATACCGTATTGTTTTACAATTATTAGTCTATATTGATAACAATATCACGACTGGTATATTACATTACTTGAAAAAAGTTCATATTTTCAGTATATTCGGTAATAAAATTTCGCGATGTGAAATCGAAAGAACATCGCGCAAAATAGATGACATAACGATATACACACTATAAATAACGCAATTTGATTGATCATTTTATATATAAAATATATACAATTCACTACTGGTAGTTACCTGGTATGCATACCCAGTAAAAATAAATAAATTAAAAAAAAAAAGTAAAAATACAAACAAAACTTTTTTCAAGTAATGTTATATACCAGTCGTGATATTTTAATCAATATAAACTAATAATTGTAAAAAAAAAATACGGTATTTTAGAACTTTTCTGTTTTCGTCATTCGTGGTTTACAGTCCCTTTAACAAATTGGTTATTATCAGACTTTCTCCCACGTATTCCAACATAAAAGTACATGTATGTACAGGGAGCGAAATAAAACTGTTGCGTAAATGATACAGTTAAAATTATTATTGAGTTATCGTCCCTTGACATAAATACCACCACACAGTCTTAAATTAATTAAAAACTAGAAATGGCGCGGCAGAGGCCGACGCGTATCCCCACACCAAATGTTTGACCTAGATGTGCCCCAGGGTTGGTAATGGGGCCATGCATAGTCGAGATTGACCGTATTGTCATAGAGAAGTTCAGTATCAATTAGAAGTGAATTGGTGTAGAAATGAAGAAGTTATAGTAAAGGCAATTTTGGGTGGGTGTGACCTATGTGGGCAGGGCGCCCCAGGGTTGGTAATGAAGCCATGCATAGTTGAGATTGACCGTATTGTCATAAGAGAAGTTCAGTATCAATTTGAAGTGAATCGGTGTAGAAATGAAGAAATTATAGTAAAGGCAATTTTGGGTGGGTGTGGTCTATGTGGGCGGGGCGCCCCAGGGTTGGTTATGGGGCCATGCATAGTTGAGATTGACCCTAATGTCATAAGAGAAGTTCAGTATCAATTTGAAGTGAATCCGTGTAGAAATGAAAAAATTATAGTAAATGGAAATTTTTGGTGGGTGTGGCCTATGTGGGCGGGGCGCCCCAGGGTTGGGAATGGGGCCATGCATAGTTGAGATTGACCCTAATGTCATAAGAGAAGTTCAGTATCAATTTGAAGTGAATCCGTGTAGAAATGAAAAAATTATAGTAAATGGAAATTTTTGGTGGGTGTGGCCTATGTGGGCGGGGCGCCCCAGGGTTGGGAATGGGGCCATGCATAGTTGAGATTGACCCTAATGTCATAAGAGAAGTTCAGTATCAATTTGAAGTGAATCCGTGTAGAAATGAAAAAATTATAGTAAATGGAAATTTTTGGTGGGTGTGGCCTATGTGGGCGGGGCGCCCCAGGGTTGGGAATGGGGCCATGCATAGTTGAGATTGACCCTAATGTCATAAGAGAAGTTCAGTATCAATTTGAAGTGAATCCGTGTAGAAATGAAAAAATTATAGTAAATGGAAATTTTTGGTGGGTGTGGCCTATGTGGGCGGGGCGCCCCAGGGTTGGGAATGGGGCCATGCATAGTTGAGATTGACCCTAATGTCATAAGAGAAGTTCAGTATCAATTTGAAGTGAATCCGTGTAGAAATGAAAAAATTATAGTAAATGGAAATTTTTGGTGGGTGTGGCCTATGTGGGCGGGGCGCCCCAGGGTTGGGAATGGGGCCATGCATGGTTGAGATTGACCGTATTGTCATAAGAGAGGTCCAGTATCAATTTGAAGTGAATCGGTGTAGAAATAAAGAAGTAAATGTAAAATAACCTAAAAAAATGAGTGATAATTTCTGACGCGGCCCCACCCCAACCCCTATAACTTTTGACCCAGGGGTCAGATCAAAATTCCAAATAGTGCAGGGTCGCACATATGCTCATAGCTACCATGTGTGTAAGTTTCAAGGTTCTAGTGCTAATAGTGTAGGAGGAGATATTGGCCAGGACGGACGGACGGACGGACGGACGGGCAGACGGACGGCGGAGATAACCACAATATCCCCACCTTTTTTTCAAAAAGTGTGGGGATAAAAACGGGTCCGGAACGCCGGGGTTTCTGTTTTTTTCCTTTTTTGCGACCTTTGGTACAGTCTTGTTGCCGTATTTCATGTCATAAAAAGTCTTTAAACAAATATTTGAACAAATCACTTAAAGCCAGGAGAAAACCAAGTCGATACGTAAACAACCCGTACTCAATCAAACACTGGAAATTCCCAAGGAAATTAAAACTAAAATAACACACACATAAATCCCACGGGACATATACCAGAGCGCGGCTCATATATTTATACACTTGCCATGTTTTCCGGTGCAGTCGTATACTGGCCCCTTCTAGCAGGCGTATATTGTCGATGGTGCATGTATTTGGCTGTTTGAGACCCGCCGTTAAAACGATTTCTTCATTCTTCTGGGAGTCTGCCAAACATCATACGAAATATGTCAAGATTAATTTAAGAAAACGACGAACTGCTATTATTTATATAAAACACGAAAATCGCCTGTCAGATTTGTGGCAGGTTATGTGTTTTTTGAATACTTATTACTTAAATAATGTCACATTTTACACAGAAAAGCCTAATTATACATTATACCAGTACACATACAAAAGTAGCTTTCGTCAACGCATTTTTAAATGAAATAAATATAGTTAAAGTTTATGATTTCGGTAAGCAAACGTGATTTCTATTCTTTACACTGTCCGTCCGTCTGTTTCACGCAGTATCCGCTGTTCGGAATGCCTCGGTGCGGCTTAGCTTGCTCGGTCACGTGACAGAAGTAACCATGGGGACAGAGCAGCGGGTCCTCGTCCGGGTCAGGGGGCGTCGTGCTGCACGGCTCTCCTGCAGGAAAACATGGGGTTCAGAGGGCTGAACGCAAACACCTCTCGGTGGTTACAACCCCTATGGGTCAACAGTAGCCACAGGTCAAAACCTTCCAAATCTGGAAGGATTATCGGTTTATAACTTTCTTTCTAATTTAATGAAAGCAGGGCAATAACCTACTAAATGGCAATTTTATGTATACTTTTAACACAAAATGTAAAAAAAACAACGATGTAAAATCATGTATTATACAAATTAGATTTGATTCGACGATCATCACATTGTGAATAATGATTTGATACCTGCCGTGTCGGAACCAGTCAGATCTCTGTCCGGGTTGAGCGTGAGGCAGGTAAGTTATAGGGATACTATATATTATTTAAGTGTTCGGCTCCCTTTAATTTCTCAGTTTCTATATAGATTAAATTTAGAATACTTAATTTTATTTTACTATGATACAATGACCTTTTCAGCATGTTTAGTGTTAATAAAGTGTGATTTGCGTTATTAAAGCTAACCGTTACCACGTTTAATTAATTCCCTGTTTTATCCGTTTACATTTGTTTGATTAAGTTAATTTCCATTTTGAAATACGTGCATAAATAACTTCGCATTACTGCTAAATATATACTATCTTAAACATACATAATCGCAAATGCTGTCAATGCATGTTTGCACTCCTATGTTCTATAACATTTTTTCATTTGCTACCAACTTCTGTTAATGTTCGACCTATGTTGTAATAAAACATACCACCATTAAAATATGTTCAACATCAGTCGTCGGTCTTCATTCAAACTTAATTAACTGATTGGTGTTCACAGCATATAATATCAGACTGCAGGTGGTCTAAAATCTTAACGTACTATATCTTTCGACTAAAACACAACATACACGCAAAAGTGATCATCTTCTGAAATTCCCAGACAGCCCACGTGGTAAAGCTTAGAAATAAAANCGTTTTTTGTTGCTAGTTTGTGGTGTTTTTTTTTCGCATTGCGCATGATATAGAACACACGGTTTCACTTCAACGTATTAACGAAACTTCACAGATATGCATACATGTTTTATATCGTTGTTTTTCTGGTTATAAATAATATCGCAGAGTAAAATCGTTTACTAAACTTTATAGTTTGAGCTATTTAAACGGGACATAATCACATTGTACATTAGTTTTTTTATTTCAATTTTGAATGTCAAAATTACGATGCACTAAACGACCAGTCTGTATGATTCTGCATGAATAAGAAGTTAACTCCATATAATTAATGTAAGGACATATATACCTTCAATATAATTAATGTAAGGACATATATACCTCCAATATAATTAATGTAAGGACATATATACCTCCAATATAATTAAGGTAAGGACATATATACCTCCAATATAATTAATGTAAGAACATACATACCTCCAATATAATTAATGTAAGGATATATATACCTCCAATGTCCAATGATGGCTTTCCCTCTATAAGCCACGAGATCCCTGTAATGAGAATATATACCAACCGGTAAAACTGGACATTTGAAACAATCGAACGCGTCCTCAAACATTCATCATACCTGCATTCGTGGTAATATCCTGAACCAAATAAAGACAACCGCCAAACACCATTGGTAGTCACTGATCTACACCAAAAAATATAATATACATTAAACAATCTAGGAAATGTTAAGAAGTTGACATTTAAATTACTAAGCCCAACACAAAAACTAACACGTATTGAACATTTTTGTATAAATCGTGTTTTTATACATACATTTGTTCTTTTATGTTCGATATTCCGAGACACAATAACCAATGTCCAATTGCGTCTATGTTGGTAATACACTGATATGAATGTCCTATTGCGTCTATGTTGGTAATACACTGATATGAATGTCCAATTGCGTCTATGTTGGTAATACACTGATATGAATGTCCAATTGCGTCTATGTTGGTAATACACTGATATGAATGTCCAATTGCGTCTATGTTGGTAATACACTGATATGAATGTCCAATTGCGTCTATGTTGGTAATACACTGATATGAATGTCCAATTGCGTCTATGTTGGTAATACACTGATATGAATGTCCAATTGCGTCTATGTTGGTAATACACTGATATGAATGTCCAATTGCGTCTATGTTGGTAATACACTGATATGAATGTCCAATTGCGTCTATGTTGGTAATACACTGATATGAATGTCCAATTGCGTCTATGTTGGTAATACACTGATATGAATGTCCAATTGCGTCTATGTTGGTAATACACTGATATGAATGTCCAATTGCGTCTATGTTGGTAATACACTGATATGAATGTCCAATTGCGTCTATGTTGGTAATACACTGATATGAATGTCCAATTGCGTCTATGTTGGTAATACACTGATATGAATGTCCAATTGCGTCTATGTTGGTAATACACTGATATGAATGTCCAATTGCGTCTATGTTGGTAATACACTGATATGAATGTCCAATTGCGTCTATGTTGGTAATACACTGATATGAATGTCCAATTGCGTCTATGTTGGTAATACACTGATATGAATGTCCAATTGCGTCTATGTTGGTAATACACTGATATGAATGTCCAATTGCGTCTATGTTGGTAATACACTGATATGAATGTCCAATTGCGTCTATGTTGGTAATACACTGATATGAATGTCCAATTGCGTCTATGTTGGTAATACACTGATATGAATGTCCAATTGCGTCTATGTTGGTAATACACTGATATGAATGTCCAATTGCGTCTATGTTGGTAATACACTGATATGAATGTCAAATGGCGTCTATGTTGGTAATACACTGATATGAAAGTCAAATGGCGTCTATGTTGGTAATACACTGATATGAATGTCCAATTGTGTCTATGTTGGTAATACACTGATATGAATGTCAAATGGCATCTATGTTGGTAATACACTGATATAAATGTCAAAAGGCGTCTATGTTGGTCAAACACTGATATGAATGTCCAATTGCGTCTATGTTGGTAATACGCTGATATGAATGTCAAATGGCATCTATGTTGGTAATACACTGATATGAATGTCCAATTTTGTCTATGTTGGTAATACACTGATATGAATGTCAAATGGCGTCTATGTTGGTAATACACTGATATGAATGTCCAATTGCGTCTATGTTGGTAATACACTGATATGAATGTCCAATTGCGCCTATGTTGGTAATACACTGATATGAATGTCCAATGGCGTCTCTGTTGGTAATACACTGATATGAATTTCCAATGGCGTCTATGTTGGTAATACACTGATATGAATGTCCAATGGTGTCTATGTTGGTTATACACTGATATGAATGTCAAATTGCGTCTATGTTGGTAATACACTGATATGAATGTCATCTTGCGTCTATGTTGGTAATACACTGATATGAATGTTCAATTGCGTCAATGTTGGTAATACACTGATATGAATGTCCAATTGCGTCTATGTTGGTAATACACTGATATGAATGTCCTCTTGCGTCTATGTTGGTAATACACTGTTATGAATGTCCAATTGCGTTTATGTTGGTAATACACTGATATGAATATACAATGGTGTCTATGTTGGTTATAACACTGATATGAATGTCCAATTGCGTCTATGTTGGTAAAACACTGATATGAATGCCCAATGGCGTCTACGTTGGTAATACACTGATATGAATGTCCAATTGCGTCTATGTTGGTAATACACTGATATGAATGCTCAATGGCGTCTATGTTGGTAATACACTGATATGAATGTCCAATTGTGTCTATGTTGGTAATAAACTGATATGAACGTCAAAAAGCGTCTATGTTGGTAATACACTGATATGAATGTCCAATTGGGTCTATGTTGGTAATACACTGATATGAATGTCCAATTGCGTCTTTGTTGGTAATACATTGATATGAATGTCCAATTGGGTCTATGTTGGTAATACACTGATATGAATGTCCAATTGCGTCTGTGTTGGTAATACACTGATATGATTGAGTCTGTGCTACTAACCTGATCGAGACCGCCGGGGCTCCTTCTTCCAATCCACAACTGAAATGTCGAATATTTAAACTACTTGAGTCTCGCGCTGGGTAAATGGGGTTTAATGCATGTTTGTAAAGTGTCGTCCCAGATAAGCAGTCCGGACAAGCTAATCAGGGACTTTCCGCTTAAATTGAATTTTTCGTTAAAAGGAAGTCTCTTCTAAAATAAATCGTGTCTATGCGGAAAGTATCGTCCCTGATTAGCCTGTGTGGACGGCACAGGCCAAATCTGGAAAGGCACTTTACGCACAAGTATTAAGCCCCATTTTACCAGAGCGCGGTTAACTTATAGAACGTTTTGGTCATTCTGACCTTCTAATGTAAATGAATTCTGAAGCACACTTTGGGAACTTCAGTTATTCGAAGTATAAGTTCGCATGAAACATAATTAAGATTTACGCATAAAGCAGGTGACTCATTTAGATTTCTGTTCCATGCTTGCCACTTCCTACATATACTTTTAACGAATAGGTTTGCTGTTTTATCCTATACACTATCTCGCAAAATTAACGGGCCTATAGTTAATAATTAAAGCAACCTGTACACACATAAAAAAAACACACACAATTAAAATATGTCGTAGATTCCAACAAGAAAGTACATAACATTTAAACAAGACAAATAAGACTATTGACTGAGAACAACGGTTAAATGTTGCGCATTTGAAACGGGGTTTTCAAATCCTACTTCTTGATATTTTTAAATTTATTATCTTTAAATTAATAAAAATATTATAGTTATGATAGTAAAAATCTTAGATGACATTTTTCAAAAATACTCAAATCTGTGAACATTTTTTTTACCGGTATTTGATAAAATTATCACTAGATTGCAAGTATAAGTTAAATACTCACGGGCGGCGGGTTTCACTTCCGGGACGCAGGTGAACACGCAGCCATTGTAACAACACCGAAAGTTCGCGCTGCATTCAACGTTACTGCTACACGTTGTAACGTTGCAGGCCTCGTCTGCCCTCAGATAGGCCGGCGGACATACCTCCTCCGTTGTCATGGTAACCGGGGCGTCCGCCTGGTAGTCATCGTAGAATATCTGCGAGAGATAGTCAGTATGGACAAGGTGCAAGCTATAACCATACGTAAAATATCTGCGAGAGATAGAGTCAGTATGGACGAGGTGCAAGCTATAATCACACGTAAAATATCTGCGACAGATAGAGTTAGTATGGACAAGGTGCAAGCTATAATCACCCGTAACATATCTGCGAGAGATAGAGTCAGTATGGACAAGGTGCAAGCTATAATAATACGTAAAATAACTGCGAGAGATAGAGTCAGAATGGACAAGGTGCAAGCTATAATCACACGTAAAATATCTGCGAGAGATAGTCAGTATGGACAAGGTGCATTAGCTATAATCATACGTAAAATATCTGCGATAGATAGAGTCAGTATGGACAAGGTGCAAGCTACAATCATACGTAAAATATCTGCGAGAGAAAGAGCCAGTATGGACAAGGTGCAGGCTTTAATCACACGTAAAATATCTGCGAGAGATAGAGTCAGAATTGACAAGGTGCAAGCTATAATCCCACGTAAAATATCTGCGAGAGATAGAGTCGGTATGGACAAGGTGCAAGCTATAATCCATCGTCGGATACCCATGGCTGCTGATTACGCTCCTCTCATCTAGGAATGGAGAGTTACGTAATGAATAGACCGGGGATGTCCGACGATGGCTATAATCATACGTAAAATATCTGCGAGAGATAGAGTCAGTATGGACAAGGTGCAAGCTATAATCGTACGTAAAATATCTGTGAGAGATAGAGTCGGTATGGACAAGGTGCAAGCTAAATTCGTACGTAAAATATCTGTGAGAGATAGAGTCGGTATGGACAAGGTGCAAGCTATAATCCCACATACAATATTGTTAAAAGATATTTAGAAGTTGTTTTTTCATTTAACATCCTTATCAACGGGAAAAATAACTTGTGTTCAGTGAAAAAAGTTAACGACAAGATGTCCAAATCCCTAAGGCGCTCACCAAGTGACTAAACAGTTCTGCGCAGGTAAGGTTCACACGGTTTCACAATAGACTTATAAGGAAAAATGCCTTGAAAACTGCCATCTTTTGAACAAACCACATTCATTTTCGAACTCAGTCCAGGTCTCATAACAACACACTTTTGTAATGGTCAGAGGAAGTTTCATGATGAGTTGGTTAACCATGTGAGTTCTAGAGTGTTCAAATGGTTTTACTATAGCCACAGAAGGGAAAACTTCCCCGTTTCATGTCGGCCATGTTTTTAACGGACCAGAATTAAATCTCACTCGGCGTAGAAATCATAAGAACAAATGTTCTGATCAAGTTTCATGAATACTGTGCCTACAAATTTTACTTCTATAGTGTTCACAAGCATTTTTTTTATTTGACCTTGTGACCTAGCTTTTAACCCCAACTGACCTAGTTTCATACTCGGCCGAAATAGCATGGGGATAATGTTCCGACAAAGTTTCATTTTGGCCGGTCAATAAGTGTGGCATCTAGAGTATTCAAAAGTTTTTTTTGCAACTTGA
The DNA here is from genome assembly GCA_007657795.1 of Dreissena rostriformis. Taxonomy (NCBI): domain Eukaryota; kingdom Metazoa; phylum Mollusca; class Bivalvia; order Myida; family Dreissenidae; genus Dreissena; species Dreissena rostriformis. The sequence goes on along the minus strand of VMBQ01000367.1, from coordinate 126,084 downwards.
CCAAGTGACCTTAGTTTAAACCCCGCGAACTTTTTTTCAAACTTGGCCAAGATATCATTGGGTCAACTATTGTTATCAAGTGTCACGAAGATTGTAGAATAAATATTGCATCCAGAGTGTTCATAAACCTTTTCTTTAATTTGACCTTGTCATTTTGGCCTTAACCCCATGTGACCCAGTTTCAAACATGGCCTAAATACCAATTGGGAAAATCTTCTGACCAAGTTTCAAGAAGATTAATAGCGTTCACAAGCTTTTTGTTTAATTTGAACCATTAACCTTGTTTTTTACCCCACGTGATCCAGTTTCGAACTCGGTCGAGATATATATCATGATATTTGTATCTCACGATATGCAGTAATTTTTAATTATGTTGTGTACCATGCCATATGTTTTTTACATACTGCAATAACTCTATCTTAATCTATCTATCTATCTATCTATCTAGATACCTTTTGTACAAAATGTTCTGACTAATTTTCATGAAGATTGGACTAAAAATGTGGCCTCTATTGCGCTGACAAGGCAAACGTTGACGATGCACGACGGGGACAACCGACGGACCAAAGCGATCACAAAAGCTCACCGTTAGCACGTTGTGATGAGGTGAGATAAAACAGAGTTTGCAGAGTTTGGCCGACCTACCCTATTTTTAGAGATGTTAGTAAAAACACACATTTTTTGCTTTATATGAGATTATAGGTATGTGGGCGCAATATTGGAAGTCAATTGGGTACGCCATATGGATTAGCAAAAGGGCTACTGTTTGTTTCAAATGGGCTTGCCTCGAAACAGCCAACCTGAGACTCAGCTGGGGATGTTGGCTGTGATATAATTGCATAAAATCGCTTTAATAATGTAAACAATGGTTTATTATTATACAATAAAGAACTGCATGGCTCACACATGCGTAAGAGTCGTCTGTTATTTCTTTTGCGTGCAAAAGAACATGATTAAATGGTGGAGATTCACCAGAAATTACATTTACATTGGACAAATTGTAATTTTAATTATGTTCGGCGCTCGTCCAGAGAATATCATAGCAACATTTTGCGTACAATTCGATAAAACGTAGTATTAAGAGAATGGGATTCAATCTCGGCTCGATCAAAGAAGTTAAACGAAAATACATTAACATGCATGTGTGCATACCATTATCAACACTCATGTTGTAATAATGTTATGATCGTATCCTTGAAAAAATACCGAATCTAATGTGTACTTTTTGTGATGATTTTACCGCTGATATTTCCAAACATAAAGTATTTTGATTAGTATGATAAACACGTGAGTAAGACAGATTTATATAATGTATACATTACTGGAATCAGACATAATACGCAATTGATGCTGATTATCTTCATAGATGCGTTCATAATACCTGTTGCTGGCAAACGAAAAAGTAATTAACACTGATTGTATTTGCATTTAAAACGGAGAAATAATCGTATTTGCTGCAGGTATCATGTCTAAGATCACGAAGAATGCAGATTTCATTTTCAGACAACACATACTTTAAATGATTTTGGAATTAGGAATTGCGAACACCTGTTGATGATGATATAAGAGTTAAATGGCAAAAGCGTTATCTCAGCTGATTGTGTGCAACAAAAAAAAACAAAGGTAACAAAGATTTAACAGTTAAACTCGACATGTGTCTGTAGTACAGGCAGACTGCGCAGTATAACACAGTTTGTATGTGTTTAACGCTTTTAAAACTGTATAAACGTGTCGTGACTGTATTGTGTTTCTCTATTACCATTTTTCCACAAAGTCCCTGTCGAATCAAAATGAAAATAGCCATTCATTTCATTGACACATATCAATATCAAGTCTATCATTCCCATAATAGGTGTTTTGTGGAAACTGGTAATTCATCTGCGAATCTTTTGCTGTGGATGACATCATAATCTTCCTACTCCTCCTCTTCATCATCATCATCGTCGCCATTATAATCATGACAATAATCATCATCATCACTGTGACGCTATGTTTTAATTTTCGATGAATCTGGTTGTTTTTGTTGTAGTTTTTTAGTTAAGTTTTTATTAGTATTTCAGTAATATCACGGCGGTCTAAATAACCAAATCACTCTTTCTGGATAGCTGTTTTACTAGTACTAAGTTCACAAACTTATGCCAGTCACTCACAACTGCCCAACTTGACTAAGAGATAGGGGAAGAATGACCGTTGAACGGATTTCATGACCGATCCACACAAATTGAGGATCGTACCTGAGATCCTCTGATTTATAGCTCAACTGAGCAAGCCGGTCCGGTCCTTAAGCCCAACTATACTGTGCAACTACACTGAATATTTTCCATCGAGCAAAGGCGGAACACTTTTATCCAAGGAAATATACTTTTTTCTCTGGTATAATGTTTCCAATAACTGACAAGAATAAATAAGTAACATATGTTTATTGGCACCCGATGGGCAGCTTGATTTTATTACAAGGATTTACCCGTTATTCGATATCAAACAAACAAATGGGTATTCGCACTCTGTATACTGGCACAATTATGCACACGAATTTCGTGATATTTTATGCGAGGTTTTGTTATGCAATTTTCAAATGTGAAACCTTTTATTCACTATTCAGTCTATAATAAGCATGCATCACATTAAAATCGTATCATATAATTAGTTGGGATCAAAACGCGTGCACACCTTGCAGCTCTGCATACATTCTGACAGTTACTTCAAACTCTATAAATGGTTGTTTAACTTTTCAGAGTAACTTTAATAAATTGTTATCGAGAAGAATGATTGCCTCATAAGTGTATATGCCTCTAGGTACGTGCAATACATATAAGGTTCGCTCCACTGAATTGCACTTACAAATAAAACCGCCAATCCATTTAATAAAGTGAGTACGCTTACGTAACTGTAGAGGAGTTTACAATATAGCCATGACAACCGGTGATATAACAGACACTTAATCAGGATAAAAATAACTTCATTACCACTTAAAACCCATATTATCATTTGTTTACGTTTTAGAAAACTATTAATCCGAGAGTAAGAAAAATAGCATATGGTGAGAATAAAACAGTAGGGGTGTACCAACACAAACATTTAAGTTTAAGACAATTTGCCGTTTTTTTTTTAAAGGTTTAACATTTAAGAAAAATCTACTGTTTTCATTATAAATTCATGTGCGCACTTGTGCTTAGTATATTGATGATATATGAACTACTATAAACTACAGATCATCATAGTTAATTAAATTCTACTTAGTATTTCTCAAGGAACACCAAACTATATTACAACGACTCATACTTTTCTGTCATATTCATAAACTATAATAAGGCGCTCTGATTAAAATGTCAGAAACAAACACTTTAGAAACGCTAAATATAAAAAGAATTTTAAACGGTCAAGTTGGGTTCATTACAATTAAACGTGCAGTGTTAACTTCTTGTGTAAGAAAGCGGTTATTATAAAGGTATGACGGACCTATTATATAAAGGTATGACGACAGCTGATGCTTACATCCGCCGTCCGACGGCGGTCAGTGTTTTCGTTATCCAATAATTAACAAGCGAGCGCGTGCTTGCAGACACATTGAAAGTGGTGCCAACAATCACAATACGCCAAATTAACGCCTAACTGGATACAATGTGATTCCGCCATTTGCAGATTTCCTGGAATTATAAAGTCCATGAGTTAAAGGAACAGGTTCACAGATTTTCGTATGTGTAAGCGTCATTAAATGTATTCACTTATATATAATATATGGAATAGTCTTCAATATTTATAATAGCCTGACAAACCAACAAGAGCCGTCATTGGAAATGACAAATATCCCCACAATAGATAATTTCAAAAAGGTTAAAAACTTGAGTATTATTAAAATTTATCTCAAAATAGTGTCATTCGCTTCTTCACATTTATCACACACAAAAACAGAAAGCTTCGAGTTGATGGCGCCGGGAACTGTTTTCAGTATCATTGCAGATACCTCATGTATTTAAAGACGTATACATGTCTCAGTAATGATTGTAACCTTTCGGATATATCTTACAAACACTAGTAATTTTAATGACATCGAGGTGGAGGTAAATTTCTGTCATGTTAGTAAGAAGGCGCATACAAGTATTCCGTTTCTTTCAATTGTGTCGGATTTTACCACGGTACCTACGTTCGGTGATATGCCCTATTGCAGAGCGCTTTCGTGTGGACCAACCTTGGGTGTTGTGCACCAAACTTCGCTGACCTAGAAGCGCACTTTGGTGTCAGCCAGTTATTTGTATTTACACCAAGGTGAGTAAGACGTTTGGTGTGAGCGACGAGTACATAAAACTGGGTTCTCACCTTTCTCTCCGTCTTAACCTCATTGACTTATGAAATAAAAGAACCTGTCTGACAAATTGACCTCACGCCGCAACCTGATAGACGATTTGCTGCTAGGTGTGATATGGAACGCCGTTCGACCGGTGAGCACGTAGATTATGTCACGACGACTTGACCTCTAGCGCGGCATGTAATCTCGAATAAAATTAAACATCGATAGATATGCACGAAACACTGATAAGCATTGCTCAACGCGTTCCTATTGATTGCTGGAGGTTTTGACTTCGATGTATTTGCGATAGAAGAAACTTGAAAGAATCGAACTCAGATTTCAATTGTACAAATATAATTTATTTTACACAATAAATTAAATTAGTTTCTAAACCACGTGCGCTATATATTATCAAAAATGCAAAATATAAACTATTTGAATTAATAAGGCCAACTTGTCTAGATCTTTTGTATTTAAGCAAATCACTGACGAGCGCGTCGGCCTTGCGGCATTGTTAATCAGGCCAGGTCACTAGGTGATGGTGCATGAGCTTTCGCCAATTGTCTTGTCGATGATTAACGGTAATGGAGAAATGGCTGAACTTCATCGGAATTAATTAACGTACGTCGGTTATTATAACTGAGAAGTCACCGCCCAGTGTTATGAAATAATGCGTTCATGATNTTATTATTATTATTATTATTAGTATTATTATTATTAAATTATTATCATCATCATCATCATCATCAACAACAACAACATTCAAAATGTTACTTACAGAATCTACCATCCATTTTTCTTTCTTTTCTGTCCGGTTATGGTCCTCCTTGTTCTCAGGTGGGCCACTGGGGATTTGATAGGACCCGTACTGTATACGGGCCCCGGATGTAAGTCCCATAGCGCACGTGCAAATGCACAGCATAACATGCCTTAATTCCATAACTGCAACGTAACTAAAGATGCATAGGGTTAATAGCGCGACGGCTTGGTTTTAATTCCATCCACTCACTCGCGTATTTTTGTGGTCCGTCTACAAACACACGTGTGCTATACCTTTGTAGTATTTCAAGTATTTCACAGACGTCCCGAGCTTGATTTATATTCCCCAGACGTGAGACCACATGGGTTGCCGGAGCGCACGTTAGTTAAGTTTAAGTTAAATAACACAACTCATTATGCAGCTCTCGTGAAAATATAAATAACGATTACATTATTTTTTCTTAAAACTGCAATTTGCTGAACCAAAGTTCAATTACCTACATTATTAAAAATGCAGAAACTATGTTACCGCAATAATCAAAGCCAAGTCACCAACTGCCGTTTCCATAATCAAACAATTAAAGATATTCCTTAAACGCGTGCGATTTTCGAACATCGTCGATCAAAACAATTATGAAACTAATTTATGTCAATCTGCACTTAATTAACACTCGAGATAAATATCAGCGTACAATAACGCGGTTAATTTAAACTTTCTGTATGTAAACTCATGTTATTCGGTTCATGTTTGATAATCCACGATACGTTGAACATTGAGCCGATGGCTGACGTAGAACTCTGCTCACCTGTGAGGCACGTGGACTGAACTGTCTACGGCATAACACCGGAGATTATCCCGTCACTGTCTGGTATATCGGACATGGGAGGATAGAATACCGTAATTACTCTAGGGTTTCGGACGCTTAAAAATCATTCAATAGTTTTGTGTCCGAGCATTTAGATACATGTACATACAAATATTCCCAGAAGTCAGTGTCCGCAAATGTAGAGACCCCCTTTAAATAGACCATTTGGCATGCATGGACGTGTGGATATTCCGCGATATGACGGCACTTGTCAAAATAATAGCGTTTAATGTGAGGCACTCGGGAGCGTTTAAATGAACCTCAGGCTTTATTTTAAACAAAACTAAACTAGGCTACACGTGTAACCATGCTTGCCTTGTTTTAAGTCATTACACATAAAGCGCGTGTGATTTCCGTGGTTTCAAATACATCTAAAGTGATAAAAATTAAAAAAAATACTTATGTTTAACGTGAAATCACATGGTGATTCGATTCCGTTTATACTCTGGTATTCATGCTTGTTGAGGATAATGCCGTCTGAAGTCCAAACGCCATCGACTTTGACAAAATGTTCACGGACTTTAAAGAGTTGTTCGCTTCCTTGAGATATTCGTCCACGTACGATCCGGCGTAGCCAGATGTTCTAAGTTTGGATCGGAGATAATTAACTGTGTGTGGGGCTCGGCCGCTGTTGAACTTGATAATACTAGTAGTTTTATTTTTTGGCACTGATACACAAATCATGGTGAGATACAAACAAATAGATAAATACTAACAAATACTGGGGAATGACTAGTTAAGTAATACATGTCATAATATATCAAATATAAGTTCAAATAAATAAATATTACCATGAAATGCTAACCATTACCAGGGATAACACAAAAAAGTGAAAATGATTTCACTTATTTCCATTGTGGTCCCAGATTTTCATTGTGGTCCCATTGTAATGCCACGGAGTCGTGGGTTTCCGAGTTGCTTTTGGATGTCCAAAGTCTGAAGTATCAATCGATTTCGTGGATACTGATATTGACGCCTATGGCAGTGAAAATCTTCGTGACAGTTCCCTCGGTGTTTTCTCATTGGTTCTCGGACATGTCCGATACGCGCAGACATTCGCGGCGACTATACTAGTTTTGGCGATGCCTGCCACTTTGTATTCTTGCTGATTTACTCATTTCGTAATGTTTACTTTTCGGACCTCAGGTCAGCTATTTCTGCGTTGAGGCTACCGAGAACGCCAGTCACTATGATGGATAATAGTGTCGTGTTCTGAGAAAACTGGGCGAAATGCTTGTGCGTAAAGTGTCATCCCAGATTAGCCTGTGCAGTCCACACAGGCTAATCCGGGACGACACTTTCCGCCTAAACTGGATTTTCGATAAGAAGAGACATCATTTAAATGTAAAATTCCATAAAGCGGAAATTGTCGTCCCTGATTAGTTGGGACTGCACAGGCTAATCTGGGATGACAATTTACGCACATGCATTATGCCCAGTTTTCTCAGAACACGACACAATATGTCTGAGATTTAAGATTCGAAGTACTGCTTCAATACGTCGCTAACACGAGTAATGTCTTCATTACTGAGACCGATTATGTTTGGTTGGTTAGAAATGTTTAGTCGATAATCGATTTGGCTGGATTTTAATTGAGTGGGGTGAAACTTAAATTAATAAAAAAACAACACTTTCAGCCAAATATTTCTGTTTAAACGTAACGATTAAGATTAACAAACAGGTCAATACTTACAGAAATGAAGATTTGGAACGAGAGGATTTTTAAGGAGACTGGTTAAATATCACCAACGAAATGCTTTTGCTGGTATCAACACATTTACAATCTTCGATAATTAAAGCACCCTCGATCTGAGATTGTTTATGATTATCTAATTTCTTAGATTTACTGTGCCATATTCAAGATCGGATAATGTAACTGTCGTTCACAAGTAATTTTGTTGGGACATTAACCGCAGAAATCTATTTTTATGTAATTTTAAATACAACAAATAAATATGTTAATGACTGTTCATACAACAAACAGCTTCCCCGGGAAATGGAATTCAAGCAAAGTTATCGTATGAGAATGACGAGATGTGTTCGATACTGCGGCTCGCTACTGTCGGTAGGGATTGCCTTCTGTGCTGTTTCTGCTAATGTCGGAGAACCGCTGGGTAGTTACTCTATTAACTTAATTATTTCATTAGCTCGCACAGAGATTTGGCATCATTCTGTTCATGGCTCTGAATTAATGGATCACCGCAATCGACAGACCCCAGAAAGTGGCTGTTCTAATGGACATATTGAACACATATATTTAATGAAACTAATATAAGTAACGACACTTGCAAATAAAAACAAACGAGTATACTTATATTGAATAAAATAGGTTATTTTTATGTTTTTAGTTTTTAGTGTCGGTTTTGTTATTTTTTCGTCTCCCAGCCCTGCCATACCATGACTGCCCTGCCCTGTCCGCCCTGCCCTGTCCATCCCAGCCCTTCCCTGCCCATCCTTGCCCATCCCAGCCCTGCCCTGCCCTGTCCGCCCTGTACTGCCCATCCCAGCCCTGCAATGCCCTGCCCATCCTTGCCTATCCTAGCCCTGGCCTGCTCTGTCCGCCCTGCCCTTCCATGCCATGCCATGCCATGCCATGACATGGAATGCAATACCATGCCATGCCATATATGTTGTTTTGCCTTTCGACAGACATGTTCTTTCGTCCTCCCAACTTTGTATCTGAGATTTATGTCGTTTTCTGTTTCCCTCGACCCTTCGTGCATTGGCGTGTTTCTTGTAACTTGGCTAAGATATTTGTTTAGAGTCAGATTTTCAAGCGATAAGTATAGTAATAATGCACTAAGAATCTATGGAGAGATACTCAGTAACTAACAACTGCCAGATCTGTCGGGAATGCAGACACCTCCTGATGAAATGACCGCGTGCCCTTCACCTTCGCAGCGTGAGCAATTGATTTTTAATGAATCATTAACGAAACAGAGATAGTGTATCTATATAACCAACGGGATGTATCTCCAAGTTGATTTCAAATTAATCCAACTGTAAATTCCTGCTTGTCGTCGCTCAGCTGCATTCCTTAAAGTAAATGAGCCTCGCTCTGGGAAAACAGGGCTTAATGCAGATGCGTAAAGTGTCGTCCCAGATTAGACTGTAATGAATGCACAGGCTAATCTGGGACGACACTTAACGCGTCAACTGGATTTTCGCTTAGAAGGCACTTCCTTTAAACGATAAATACTGCAAACTGCACAGCCTAATATGGGACGACACTTTACGCACACGCATTAAAAACCATTTTTCCAGAACGCGGATCAATTATATGTTCTACATTTTCGGGCACCCATACACTGAGCAAAATGTCTATTTGGTCACCAGATAAAGGTAAAAAAATAAATGCATACACGTCAAAACCAAAGCAAATAATAACACATATATCGAAGAAAACTTCATTATCAGTTGTTTGTGGAAATTTTGTTAGAAAATATCATAAGACACACAAGTGCTATCGCTGTATATATTTTTATTTTAACTCCTTATAAGTCTGCACATTTTTGGCAAAATCTGGATGAAACTTCTTCAGAGTGGTCAACTTGAAAGTCTAGGCTAAGTTTGAATCTGGATCAAGTGGAATACAAAAAACTAGGTCAATCGATCAAATCTTAGGAAAGCATGTGACAACTCTAGAAGTCTCATTTATGAATCAGTCTTGCTGAAAATGTGTGAGAAACTAAATCTCAACAAAATCTAGAACAAGTTCGAATCTGGTTCAAGTGAGGTAATAAACTAAATAACCAAATCGAATCTTAAAAAAATCTACATTTATGACTCAACCCTGATGAAACGTGCTCAGATTGTTTATCTAAACAATATCTAGGTCTTGGTCAAATTCTGGGCAATTAAGGTCAAAACTATGTCACAAGGTCAACACACATAGGAATACTATTATTGCGAGCACCATATTAACTTTTTTAAGAAGAGCGGACGTTCCAAATGCAAAATGACTCCATTTGAGTAATTTGACATGTCCACACACAAATCTCTAACCGGAAATGAAAAATGACCCTCCCGTTACGAATCAGTGATTCTGTTGAAGCTTATTGAAAAATAATAACACGAATCGATAGTAAGACACATTTATAGGATAAAAATATCATATAATACCGTTTTGAGAAATTTTAAAATGTAAAGATATAAACAAGACGATTTGTTGAGAGTATAATTAAATACAATCGCGAACGAGTTTGACCAACACACATTATTTTGACTCTAGGTTTATTAGTGATAAAACGTACTATAGAGTTATATAAACACAGATCCGGCTTAGTAATGACCAACATGTACTTGTAGTAACATTTTGTAAGGCTTTCAATATAAAATATACGACAATGGATTTCATTGTCGGGTTAACTTTTTAATCTGTAATGTGAGAGTAGATTTACGTGAAAGAATTACTTCCCCTACTGTTAAATTCAAATTGCTCGAACAATTTGACATCGCGTGCGAATACAACGCAACTTTTCAAAAACTTAACAAGCGTGATAGAAAAAGGCCGTGATGTGTCGTTGACATTTCACATTTAAATTGTACTTTGTTCAACTAAAAATTAGCAAAATACACTAGAAATTAATTGTTATATCACGGAAGCACTGACAATGTATTTTACATCGTAACTTGAGGGTTTGGGGGGTTTATAGTTCATTAATACGCCATTATAATTTTCAGCACCAGCATGCTGAATAAAATGTTTCTCAGCATTATTCGCACTCTATATTTCTTAACTGATCAATAATTCACTTATACAATTCCAGTAAGATGGAACAAGAAAAATGATTGTTTCGACCTTTCGATTTAATGCACATTTGCAGCAGATAGTTCTCAGGAACTAATATGTTAACTACGAGTATTCTACTCTGCCCTGTCCGACATATCAGACAGTGACGGGATAATCTCCGAGGTTATGCCGTAGACAGTTCAGTCCACGTGCCTCACAAGTGAGCAGAGTTCTACGTCTAGCCATCGGCTCAATGTTCAACGTCTCGTGGATTATCAAACATGAACCATATAACATTAGTTTACCGTACCGTTAGTTTGAATTAGCCGCGTTATTGTACGCTGATATTTATCTCGAGTGTTAAGTGCAGATTGACATAAAT
>VMBQ01000367.1:99523-114545 GCA_007657795.1 Dreissena rostriformis | reverse complement strand
TTTTTACAGAAATTCCTCTAAGCAAACAGCGCAGACCCTGATGAGAAGCCGCATCATGCGGCGTCTCATCTGGGTCTACGCTGTTTGCCAAGGCCTTTTTTCTAGATGCTAGGCATAAATGGGTTAAGTTCATTATGAATGTATGTAGTCCAACTTGTTGACGCTCTCAAATATTAAGCTACTTTTTATATGGGTAATATTTGGAGCGTACAACGGGCGAACGATTCAAAATGTGGTGGAAAGTTTTCCTTCTTTGTCTATATTGATGCGCAAGGAATTTGGTGCGCAACATTCAAGCCCCGATATCAGACAGTTAATATCAACGGATTGCAATAATATTTACATACCTGTGTAGATAATTCATTTCTCGATAATGTTCCGTAAGAATTATGTAATGACTCTTTCAATTTTGCACGCCTGACCAATTTAAATCAACACACTACTCACATTTTCCATTTGACTCGCTGTAAACCGCTGTATACCGCAGATAGATTTCAATCGATAACGCAGCCTATTACACAGTAATGCCTTCTTCTGATTGGTTGATATTTAAATATTTCATAACATGGCGAGAGGTCAGTGATTGTATTGCGATTTAAGCAGAAGTTTAACTGAAACAAATTATGCCTTTTAACTTCAATTCCAAGATATTCGAGGTAAAAATGGATTTCTGAACTAAAACTGTATGAGTTGGTAATGTTATTTTGCAATTTTAATTATATTGATGAAAATTTAAACTTTCTGATATCCACCACAAATTGAATCGTTTGCCTTTAAGACGTTCCAAAGAATTTAGCCCGTATAAAAAGTATCTCTTAATTCTTGGCAACGTCTTATAAATAAGACTAGCTGCACAGGACATACAGCCCATTTTCGTATTACACGGCTCATATGTCAATATTTATAAGATCATATAAAAACTTCAAAAAACAAAAACTAATCAATATGTGTTTACATGGTATCATTTTAATTACTAACTACACTATTGAACAGAAAGCAATATGATTACATGTATGTATGCATTAAAATACAACAAGGACATTTCACACATTTCCTGAATCCTATTAAAGGCCTCTAGTAAAACTGTGTAAAATTGTGTCACCATTTTCAGTCATTTTGCGAAATTCCTTAAAAAATTGGGCATTTCCTGAAGTCCCTAAGTGAAACAGTCATTTTACAAAAATCATTAGCTTTAATGGACTTGTTTACAGATTTTCATATTTTTGAATATCTCATGTAATATGTTTACTAACAAATCTATTTGTTTAATAGTCTAAACTCATTTAAATATAAGGGAAAAAAGTTGAATACAAAATATACCCTTCCCCGGGATTCAATCAAACACAGGAACTCTGGAAGTAAAAGCTAGTGCGGTACCGCTGCGCCACATATGTTGTTGGTTTCAGTGTTATAAAGGCTATGCTAGTTATACAAGTATTGTCCAAGTTACTAAACTATAATCCTTCAGTAACCCAATAATGTTATTATGCATCCCATATAAAATATTATTTATTAATAATTTCAATTTTGATGTAAGAAAACAATAGTTTTCAATTACACTGGGAAATAATTCAATTTGCTTATTTCACATTGTTTAGTAATTTAATATTGTTACAACTTACAACTATTAATTTTACATTGTTTGGTAACTTTACATTGTTACATAATTGTGATTCCCAGACTAGGCCATAAGGGTAATTTGCAAATAAATGTCATTGTTTTAAAATAGATAATTGTAGTTTGCTAAAACTGTAACCTTAGGCCAGTTGAAAAGATTACAGCTTAAAATTTTCATTTAAATTACTATTAAAATATATTTTCCACAATAGTACATAAAAGTAGATCTTTCATTATCTTCTGCCAAAATTCCCTTTGGCAAATATTAATGTTCAATTGTATGTACTTAAAAGATAAAATTGACACCTCATGTCATATTATCATTTTGACACTTGGGAGGAACTAAGTATTTAAGGACATCCAAACTCACAATGCAGCAAAAGAAAATGTAGCTGTTCAAATAAACTATGACATTTACTGTTGTCCTCCTTTCCTCTACAGGTAAGACATGTTATTGTATTTTTGTTTGTTTGAGATAAAATAACATGTTTTCTATTCTTGTAAGGGTTAGATGATTACTTTTCTAGTTTGGCAATTTTAGATTTATGCAAAGTAAGTTCTGTACATTACCTTATATGTTATGTGTAGGTTAACAAAAATTCACAATTGGAAATATTACATTTTCACTGTTCATTAATGTAGTTCTTTTATGAATACTGAAATTGGTTATGTTATTAAAAGTTCATTTTTAGATAAATGACTTGTATGGAAAATAAGCTATACAGTAATTTGAATACATGTATTTGCATATCAAAAATATTACTTATATAAAATATATTAATGTTATTGTTATATATAAGCAAAAAAGGCAGTGTCTGTTACCGGTATTATTGTATCTGTTTTGATCAACAATTAGTATTAGATATTGTTTTGATGAAATTTCTTTTCACATTAAAGTGAGTTCTCTCCATAAAAGCTGAGTTACACCAATAACAGATCTGTAATTATGAGAAAATGTTTAATTATTGAAATTGTAATGTTTTGATGATTCTGTTGTTATATGAAGAAANCTGATTTCGATTCTTTCACGTTTCTTCTATCACAAATACATCGAGGTCAAAACCTCCAGCAATCAACATGAATGCGTTGAGCAATGCTTATCAGTGTTTCGAGCGAATCTATCGATGTTTAATTTTCTCCGAGAAAACATGCCGCGCTAGAGGTCAAGTCGTCGTGACATTATCTACGTGCTCACCGGTAGAACGGCGTTCCATATCACGCCTAGCGGCATATCGTCTATCAGGTTGCGGTGTGAGGTCACTTTGACAGATAGGTTCTTTTATTTCATAAGTCAATGGCGTTAAGATTGATATTTATTCAAGAAATCATTGATACAACCTACAAGGCAATTTAGTACCGGACTTGAGTGTCAACGCAACATCTTTCTTCAGCACCTAAGTGCGTTCGCTTTTTAATCAACACCAAAGTGCGTTGCAGTGGTAAAATATGAGTGAATAAACGGGACGTTCAAAGAACCTTATAAATCCTCCACGTCCTCCTCCTCATCCTCCTACTCCTCCTCCTACTCCTCCTCCCCTTACTCCTCCTCCTCTTACTCTTCCCCATCCTCCTCCTCATCCTCCTCATCATCACCATCATTGTCAGCAGCAGCAGCAGCAGCAGCGGCATTTTCATCATCATCATCATTGTCATAAGGATGAAGAGATAGGAGAGAAGGAACGAGATGATGTACCACTGTAACCCAGTTTTATGTCATGGTCGGTCACACCAAACGTCTTACTCACCTTGGTGAGCAATACCAAAAACTGGCCGACACCAAAGTGCGGTTCTAGATCAGCGAAGTTTGATGCACAACATAATAATGCGTAACGCCAAAGGTTGGTCGACACCAAAGCGCACCACAACAGGGCATTACACCGAACGTAGGTAACATGGTAAATCCGACAAACATGTAATTCATCGAAACGGGATACTGATAAGCTCAGACGCCTAAACTGTATAGAAGTCATGCGCGTCTTCTCACTAATCTCACAGAAATTTAGAAAACGTCAACATCGATGTCATATTAGTTACTAGTGTTTGAAAGATATATCCGAAAGTTTACAATCATAAATGGGACATTGATACGACTTAAAATACGTGAGGTTTCTTCGGTGTTATTGAAAACTGTTCTGTTCCCGGAGCCATCAACTTGAAGCTTTTTGTTTTTGTGTGTGATCAATGTCTTTACAGCGAACGAGACAATTTTGAGATACATTTTAATAATATTCAAGTTTTGAACCTGCTTGAGATGAGCTATTGCGGGGATATTTGTCATTCCCAATGACAGCTTTAGTGGGTTTTATTTCGTGCTATTATAACTATTGAAAATTTTCAAAATATTATATACATGTATATATATATGTATGCGAATACATTTAATTACATAAACTTCGATAATCTGTGAACAAGTTCCTTTAAATCCTGGGCTTTACAATTCCAGGAAATCTGAAAGTGGCAGAATCACATTGTATCTAGTAAGGCGTTAATTTGGCTTATTGTGGTTGTTGGCATCACTTTCTATGTGACTGGCAACGCGCTGGCTTGGTAATTCCCGGATAACGAAAACACTGTCCGCCGTCGGACGCGCTGACGTCATACCTTTATATTCTAGGTCCGTCATATGATGATAGTGAGATAACCAAGGGCTATTTATGCATGTAGTTAATAACCGCTTTCTTACACAAGAATGTAACGCTGCCAGTTTAGTTTAAATAAACCTAACTTAACCGTTTTGAATTCTTTCCATTTTGAGCGATTCTAATTTTTTTCTGACATTTTAATCAGAGCGCTTTATTTTAGTTTATGAATATGACAGAAAAGCATGAGTCGTTGTAATATAGTTTGGTGTTACTTGAGAAATACTATGTAGAATTAAATACACTTTGTTGATCTGTAGTTTAAAGTAGTTCATATATCATCAATATACTAAGCACAAGTGCGCACATGAATTTGCAATGCAAACAGTAGATTTTTAAGATGTTAGACCTTTTAAAATCGGAAAATAGTCCTGAACTTAGATTTTCGTGTTGGCACATCCCTGTTGTTGTCGTAGATTTTTCTCACCATAATGTTATTTTTCCTACTCACGGATTAATAATTTTCTAAAACGTAAACAAAAGATAATATGTGTTTTAAGTGCTAATGCAGTTATATTTACCCTGATAAAATGTTTGTTTTATTACCGGTTAGTTCATGGCTCTATTGTAAACTCCTCTGCAGTTACGCAAGCGTACTCACTTTATTAAATGGATTTGCGGTTTTATTTGTAAGTGCATTTCAGTGGAGCGAACCTTATAAGTAATGCACGTACCTAGAGGCATATACACTTATGAGGCAATCATTCTTCTCGATAACAATTCATTTAAGTTATTCTGACACGTTAAATAACCATTAACTGAGTTTGACGTAACTGTCAGAATGTATGCATAGCTGCACTGAGTAGTGCACACGTTTGGATCCCAACTAATGATATGATACGCTTTTAATGCGATGCATGCTTTTAATATTGTAGACGGAATAGTTATTACAAGGTTTGACATCGGGAAATTGCATAACAAAACCTTGTATACTATATCACGAGTTTCTGTACATGTTTTTACCAGAGTGCGAATAATTATTTGTTTGGTTAATGTCGAATAACAGGTAAATCCTAATAATAAAATCAAGCTGTCC
Organism: Dreissena rostriformis; assembly: GCA_007657795.1. NCBI lineage: Eukaryota > Metazoa > Mollusca > Bivalvia > Myida > Dreissenidae > Dreissena > Dreissena rostriformis. The sequence goes on along the minus strand of VMBQ01000367.1, from coordinate 109,253 downwards.
ATAGGGTGCAAATACACACATTTTGCTTATTTGTTTTTGTCAGTTATTGGAAACATTATACGAGAGCGAACGTATATTTTCTTAGCTAAAAGTTTTCCGCCTTTGCTCGATGGAAATATTCAGTGTAGTTGCACAGTATAGTTGGGCTAAAGGACCGGACCGGCTTGCTCAGTCGGTAGAGCGCTGTACTACAAATCCGAGGATCGCGGGTTCGATTTACAATTTGTGTGGAGATCGGTCTTGAAATCCGTTCAACGGCCATTCTTCTCCTATCTCTTGTTCAAGTTGGGCAGTTGTTAGTAACTGGTATAAGCGTGTGCACTTAGTATACTGTTCATCTGTATTCTCGCGGTAGTTTCCCCTTAAACACACATTAAAGGCAAATGCTACTAACTAAACTTTTTCTTTCAATTATATGCAACTATTTTAACTTTTCACGAAAGTGACAAATGTAATGAAACAAATGAGTCAACAGTTTCCTCAAAAACTCCTATTATGGGAATTATATTCTTTATATTCACTTAAGTTACTGAATGTGTATGTTGATTTACCATGAACTTTGTAGATAAATAGATATAACGAGAGAAACACGAAACAGAAATGAGACGTTGAACTTTTTAAGCGTTTAACACATAAAACATGTGTATACTCCTCTATTATTGTCGTTCTCTGTCCTTCCGTCCATCCGAACATAAACGTATGTGTGTTAAAACACCACGCACGCATGGATGTGTAATAACCGTAAACGTTCGTCTGATTTTGTGCGTGTCTCTCGCAACTTGAAAAGTATTGTTCTTACAGTGATTAAACTTTAACAAATATCATGATGAACCAGCAAGTGGGTATTTTAGTTATTTTTTCGACACTCGCGAAGTTTTGAGAAATATTGGAATTAAAGGACATGGCTGTCTTATGGACACTTGTCAAGTCTAAGTGTTTAATCTTTGTTACCTTTGGATTTTTGTTGCACACAATCAGCTGAGATAACGTTATTGCCATTTAACTCTTATATCATCATCAACAGGTGTTCACAATTCCACATTCAACCAAAATCATTACAATAATTTGTTGTCTGAAAATGAAATCTGCATTCCTGATGATCTAAGACATGATACCTTCAGCGCATCTTATTATCTATCAGTGTTACATGCAAATACAATCAGTGGTTATTACTTTTTCGTTTGCCAGCAACAGGTATTATGAGCGCATCTATGAAGATAATCAACATCAATTCCGTATTATGTCTGATTCCAGTAATTTATACATTCTCTAAATTGCGTAACTCTGTTTTACTCACGTGTTTATCATACTAATGAAAGTACTTTGTGTCTGGAAGAATCAGCCGTTAAATACCACAAAACGTTCACATTATTTTTTCTCAAGGGTACGAAGATAAAATGATTATACAATAAACAAAAATCATGGTATGCACACATACATTTGAATGTATTTTCGTTTAACTTGCTCTGACCATTAAATAATTGTGTTGTTATGATACCTGGGCTGAGTTCTAAAATAAATGTGGTTTATTTAAAAGATGGCAATTTAAAATGCAGTTTTCCGTATGAGTCTATTGTGAAACCTTGTGAACACTACCTGCGCAGAACTGTTTAGTAACTTGGTGAGCGCCTTTGGCATTTGGCTATTTTTTTCGTTCGTTTTATTTTTCACTATTAAATGATTTTTTTTTTCTATTTAATAAGGATGTTTGATGAAAACAAAACGTCTAAATATCTTTTTTAAATATTTTACGTGGGATTATAGCTTGCACCTTGTCCATACTAAGTCATCTCTCGCAGATATTCTACGACGACTATCAGGCGGACGCCCCGGTTACCATGTCAACGGAGGAGGTATGTCCGCCGGCCTTTCTGGAAGCCGACGAGGCCTGCAACGTTTCAACGTGTAGCAGTGACGTTGAATGCAGCGCGAACTTCCGGTGTTGTTACAATGGCTGCGTGTTCACCTGCGTCCCGGAAGTGAAACCAGCAGCCCGTGAGTGAACAACTTATTCTTCCAATCTAGTGATACTGTAATCAAATACCGGTAAAAAGGACTTGCTCATATATTTGGGTATTTTTATGTCATTTAACGTATTTACATCAAACAATAATATATTGATGAATTTAAAATAACAATATAAATATCAAGAAAAAGGAGTTGAAAAACCTGTGTCCAATGCGCTACAAAGGACCGTTGTTCTTAGTCAAGAGTCTTATTTGTCTTGTTTGAATGCTATGTACTTTCTTATAGGTCTATGACATTTTTTTCTATGTTTGGACAGGTTGCTTTAATTATTAACTTAAGGCCCGTTAATTTTGCGAGAAAGGGTAAAGAATAAAACAGCAAACATATTCGTTAATAGTATGTGTAGGCAGTGGCAAGCATGGAGCAGACACCTTTATGAGTCACTTGCATTTTTGACGATGCTGCTTCAAGTTATCATACCATGAAAAAATCAAAGCGCTGAAGGCACTGAATTTGTTCGCTATTGTATAATCTTAGAAGCAACTCAGTTTTGCAACTTATGTTATAGCTTTTTATTTTGCAAGTTTGAAATGAACACAACCCATTCAAATTGTAAAGAGTGTGTCTTTTGTGCGACTGTTTATCCTCATTTTTATGTTATAGAGATAACTTAGACAAAATAACAACAATATGTCTTGTAATTCACAATTGGTCGCTGCACTGGCAACCATCTTCAGAATTGTGGTTGCCTTGCTTAAGAATAACAACCCTATAATCATGTACATGTCGTGATATGTGTATCTAATAATTTATCTATTTTCTTTAAATTATTGAGAAACAATTTTGCCCACATGGCAGACTTTTAATGCAGCATTAAGCCCCGTTTTCCCTGAAAGCAGCCAATATGTACAGATGTCAATGATAAACTTACCAATGTCATCGCACAAGCTGTTATAAACACTAGACTGGACAATATGTTCCACAAGCTTTTAAACCTATTGTTTACACAATTACAGGCTGTCGTCTGCTGCAATGAACCAGTTAAGAATAAACAGAAACGATTTAAGCATTTGTCGTCTGCTAAATTTGACTGGAGTTATACACAAAGGCAGTCATGGGTTACGGGCCTACCGTAGCTAAGGCATAGTGATTTGCAAAATTGCGCTGCATTATTTGTGAGCTTCGCTCACGAATAAAAATCACAATGGCGACCTACCTAAAAGACCGAGAGTTACAACATTTTCTCAATCGGCATACCTCGCTGATTATCATTGAAATACGGGAAACAACAACAACAATTGGCAAATGCACAATAAAATGGTTATTAAATATGTAACAAATTGACAAATAACTATTCTTTTCACAAGTGTTGATTTCTATGATACATCATAATAAAAAATATAACCAGATTGCCATAAATTTCATATGTTCTGAGCCTTGTTCTGAGAAAACTGGGCATAATGCTTGTGCGTAAAGTGTCGTCCCGGATTAGCCTGTGCAGTCCGCACAGGCTGACTGCGAAGGCTATTTTTTATTATTGTTTTACTTTTGGAATAAAACATGATGGTTAGGCATAATTATGCGTAAAGTGTCGTCCCGGATTAGCCTGTGCAGTCCGCTAAGGCTGACTGCACAGGCCTATTTTTTTAAATAAAACATGAGGGTTAGGCATAATTGTGCGTAAAATATCTTCCCGGATTAGCCTGTGCAGTCCGAACAGGCTGACTGCACAGGTTGTTTTTTTTTCATTAAAACATGAGGGTTAGGCATAATTGTGCGTAAAATGTCGTCCCGGATTAGCCTGTGTAGTCCGCACAGGCTGACTGCACAGGCTATTTTTTTTACTAACACATGAGGGTTAGGCATAATTGTGCGTCAAATGTCGTCCCGGATTAGGCTGTGCAGTCTGCACAGGCTATTTTTTTAATATTAAAACCTATTTTTGACGATGCTGCTTCAGCGAAGCAGCTCGTCTAAGATATCATACCATGAACAAATTCTTCACAATGGCGACCTATGTAAAAGACNCATAAAATTCTTCACAATGGCGACTTATGTAAAAGACCGAGCCAGTCCGATTGAGTTAGCTAAATTTTCTCAATCGGCATACCTCGCTGATTATCGTTGATAAAGGTAAAGGCAGCTTGGTTCCCGTCCTCTTTCAAATTTATCGAGAGGTTCGGGACAGGAACCAGACACGAAACTGCCAGGTGGCACTTCAAACGCTGTGACGCTGGGAAAACCCCAAATGTAGATATTTTTAGATTTGATCGAGAATGTAACCCGCCTCCAAGTTTCGCTGAACGGGTCAAGTTCCCCACGGGTACTACTTCCCCGTACCCCCATTTTTTTTTTCGTACCCAAATTTTTTTTCGTATCCAAATTTGTTTTCGTACCCAAATCTTTTTTCGTATCCAATTTTTTTTCGTGCCCAATTTTTTTCTTCGTACCCAAATTTATTTTCGTACCCAAATGTTTTTTTTAGCATAATATTTTCGTACCCAAATTTTTCGTACCCACATTTTTTTCGTACCCAAAATTTTCGTACCCACATACACAATTGTGGTGATGTAGATAAACTTAAATTGATGCTTTTATATCCATCCCCTTCAAAAGCATCGTCACACCAGTACTGTCAGTACTTTGATTTGTTAATTTTAACCATGGTTCACGTGAACTAATTCCTCGAATAACAGCAGTTCGCATAGTGTGCTTCATAATTTATCCGCCTCAGACGGTCAGAATCAACATAAAGTTCTATAAATGAGCCGCGCTCTGGGAAAATCGGGCTTAATGCATGTGCGTGAAGTGTCGTCCCAGTTTGGTTTGTGCAGTCCGCACAGGCTTATCAAGAATGACACTTTCGCCTAGACTCAGTTTTCGTTTAGAAGAGACTTCCTTTTAACGAAAAATTCTATTGAAGCGGAAAGTCCCTGGTTAGCCTGTGCGAACTGCACAAGTGCACATGTCTGAGACGACACTTTACGCACATGCAGTAAACCTCTTTTTCCCAGAGCGAGACTCAAGTAGTTTAACTATTTGTCATTTCAGTTGTGGATTGGAAGAAGGAGCCTCGGCGGTCTCGATCAGGTTTGTAGCCAAGAATAATTCAAATCAGTGTATTACCAACATAGACGCAATTGGAAATTGGTCATTGTATCTCGGGATATCGAACATAGAAGTACAAATGTATTGTGTTGGTTGTAGTGATTATTATGCCACATGCATAACATTTGATAAATGATTATTCTTTTTTGGTGTAGATCAGAGACAACCCAGGGTGTTTGGCAGTTGTCTCTTTTTGGGGTATGATAGTGCCACGAATGCAGATATGTTCAATGTTTGAAGACGATTGAATCAATGCTCCAGTTTTTACCGGTAAACTAATGCCATTGGTATTGATACGTTTCAACGTATGATATTTTCTTATTACAGGGATCTCGTGGCTTATAGAGGGGAAGCCATCATTGGACATTGGAGGTATGTATATATGTGCTTACATTTATTATATTGGAGTTATATATATGTCCTTAAATTATGTGGTGTTAACTTCTTATTCAGGTAGAATTATATGTCCAGGTCGTCTAGTGCATCGCTAATTTGACTTTCAAACTTGAAATAAAAAAACAAATGTACAACTCGATTATTACTTTAAGTACTTAAAACATTACCGTAGGTATGCCTGATTGTGAAGGTATGTAAATGTGTTGACGTGAAACCTTGTGTAAGAAATCATGCGCGATGCAACAAAACAACAAAAACACATGATGACAACAACAGCAAACACACTTAATTAAAATAAAAAAAATGTTCGAATGCGAATGTTTTTACTACGAGCGTTACTCACGTGCATCAAAACGATTTTAAACGCATTATCGTTTACTGCACACTGCATCGCCAGCTTGGCATGGTAAATGAATTATTACCAACGGGTTAATTATTTGAGATTTTTATTTCTAAGCTTCACCGCGTGGCTGTCTGTCTGGGAATTTCAGAACTTGATCAATTTTGTGCGTTTTTAGTTGAAAGCCTGAGTTCAGATTTGCGAGACCACTTGCAGTCTGATATTATTAGTTTTGAACATCAATCAGTTAATAAAATTGAAATGAAGACCGACGGCTGATGTTTAACACATTTTAATGGTGGCATGTTTTTATCACAACATAGGTCTAACATTAACAGAAGTAAGTAGAAGCAAATGAAAACATGTTATAGAACCTAGGGGTTCAAACATGCATTGACAGCATTTGCAAGTATGTATGCTAAAGAAATTATATATTAAGCAGTAAAGCGTATATATATATATGCACTTATTTCAAAATGGATAATTAATAAATCAAGCACATAAAATAAATATGATAAAAAGGGAATAAATTATACGTTGTAACGGTTAGCTTTAATAACGCAAATCACACTTTATTAACGCCATACATGCTGAAAAGTTCAGTGTTTCATAGTGAAATAACATTAAGTATTCTTTTCTTGCGCTCTTAAAACTTGCGTAAGTGCGAAATGTAAGGGCGTCGAACACTTAAATAATATTAAGCATCCCTATAACTGACGTGCTCAACCCGGACTGAGATATGACTGGTCCCGACATAGCATGTATCAAATCCCTGTCGCCAGTATTCACAATGTGATGATTGTGTAATCAAATATCATTTGCATAATACATGATTTTAAAACGCAATATATGTTAATTTCTGTGATAATGTTTTTGATAAAAAAAATACTATATATAAAATTGTACTTGAGTAGAAAATTGCCATGATTTTCATTGAATTATTAACCGATAATGCTTCCAGATTTTGAAGGATTTGACCTATGGCTTCTGATGACCCATAGGGGTGGTAACCACTGAGAGTTGTTAGCGTTCTGCCATATGCAACCCTTGTTTCCCTGCAGGAGAGCCGTGCAGCACGACGCCCCCTGACCCGGACGAGGACCCGCTTCTCTGTCCCCATGGTTACTTCTGTCACGTGACCGAGCAAGCCAAGCCAAGCCGAGGCATTCCGAACAGTGGATACTGCGTGAAACAGACGGACGGACAGTGTAAAGAATAGAAATCATGTTTGCTTACCGAAATCTTAAACGTTCACTTTATTTATTTCATTTTAAAAAAAGGTGAAGAAAGCGTCTACTGTAGGTGTACCGGTATCGTGTATAATTAGTTATTTCTGTGTGAAATGTGACACTTTTTAAGTAATTAGAAGTCAAGAAACACATTTACATGCCGAAAATCTGACAGGCGTTTTTCGTGTTTTATTTAAATATCAGCAGTCCGTCGTTTACTTAAATTAATCTTGATATATATTCAAATGATGTTTGGCAGATTCCCAGAAGAATGAAGAAATCGTTTTAACGGCGGGTCTCAAACAGTCCAATACATGCACCATCGACAATATACGGCTGCTAGAAGGGGCCAGTATACGACTGCACCGGAAAACATGGCAAGTGTACAAATATATGAGCCGCGCTATGGGAAAACGGGGCTATATGCATTTGCGTTAAGTGTCGTCCCAGAATAGACTGTGCGTTCCGCACATGCTAATCAGGGACGACACTTTCCGCTTGATTTTTGCTAGGTAGACACGTCCTTTAAACGAAAAAAATCCATAAAAGCGGAAAGTGTCACGCACATGTATTAAGCCCCGTTTTCCAAGAGCGATGTTCATATGCATGATATAGGCTTTAAAGTGATTGTAATCGACTGAACAGGAATCCTGACTAGTATACTAATAAATTCATGCTAGTGGCTTGAAAGGGTCAATCCAATATTAAGGAATGGAACTTTTTTTCTCTAAAAACCGGAATTACAAAACAGGAATAGGAATCCATTAAAGTTGTCATCAGATATCAATTATGAATTTTTATATTAATATATTAGGATATTCTTACCACGGCACATTTTACGTGTGTAATTTGAAGGATTTTTTTAATCAATTCATTTTTATAAATTACAGCCTTGAAATGGTAAAGCGTAAATATCAATTTCGGCTGTTGTTGCAGTTCCCATGTATTTCGGATGTTGGAAATAAAATATTGACAGTTACTTGGATGCGAAATTAGCAGGGAGTTTGGCGTGAAGCATAACACAGCAAATGCTTTTAAGAGATGGCGTGAACGGATATACCTTTTAGTACATCGTTTTGCATCAAACTGTTTAAGCGTTTAATGTTTTTCAAGTGTAAATCAAACGTATTATGTTGCATACCGTACGAGTGCTATATTATGACGTAGAGAGCAAGCAAAGCGTACTTGTGCTATATTATGACGTAGAGAGCAAGCATACCGTACTTGTGCTATATTATGACGTAGAGAGCAAGCATACCGTACTTGTGCTATATTATGACGTAGAGAGCAAGCATACCGTACTTGTGCTATATTATGACGTAGAGAGCAAGCATACCGTACTTGTGCTATATTATGACGTAGAGAGCAAGCATACCGTACTTGTGCTATATTATGACGTAGAGAGCAAGCATACCGTACTTGTGCTATATTATGACGTAGAGAGCAAGCATACCGTACTTGTGCTATATTATGACGTAGAGAGCAAGCATACCGTACTTGTGCTATATTATGACGTAGAGAGCAAGCATACCGTACTTGTGCTATATTATGACGTAGAGAGCAAGCATACCGTACTTGTGCTATATTATGACGTAGAGAGCAAGCATACCGTACTTGTGCTATATTATGACGTAGAGAGCAAGCATACCGTACTTGTGCTATATTATGACGTAGAGAGCAAGCATACCGTACTTGTGCTATATTATGACGTAGAGAGCAAGCATACCGTACTTGTGCTATATTATGACGTAGAGAGCAAGCATACCGTACTTGTGCTATATTATGACGTAGAGAGCAAGCATACCGTACTTGTGCTATATTATGACGTAGAGAGCAAGCATACCGTACTTGTGCTATATTATGACGTAGAGAGCAAGCATACCGTACTTGTGCTATATTATGACGTAGAGAGCAAGCATACCGTACTTGTGCTATATTATGACGTAGAGAGCAAGCATACCGTACTTGTGCTATATTATGACGTAGAGAGCAAGCATACCGTACTTGTGCTATATTATGACGTAGAGAGCAAGCATACCGTACTTGTGCTATATTATGACGTAGAGAGCAAGCATACCGTACTTGTGCTATATTATGACGTAGAGAGCAAGCATACCGTACTTGTGCTATATTATGACGTAGAGAGCAAGCATACCGTACTTGTGCTATATTATGACGTAGAGAGCAAGCATACCGTACTTGTGCTATATTATGACGTAGAGAGCAAGCATACCGTACTTGTGCTATATTATGACGTAGAGAGCAAGCATACCGTACTTGTGCTATATTATGACGTAGAGAGCAAGCATACCGTACTTGTGCTATATTATGACGTAGAGAGCAAGCATACCGTACTTGTGCTATATTATGACGTAGAGAGCAAGCATACCGTACTTGTGCTATATTATGACGTAGAGAGCAAGCATACCGTACTTGTGCTATATTATGACGTAGAGAGCAAGCATACCGTACTTGTGCTATATTATGACGTAGAGAGCAAGCATACCGTACTTGTGCTATATTATGACGTAGAGAGCAAGCATACCGTACTTGTGCTATATTATGACGTAGAGAGCAAGCATACCGTACTTGTGCTATATTATGACGTAGAGAGCAAGCATACCGTACTTGTGCTATATTATGACGTAGAGAGCAAGCATACCGTACTTGTGCTATATTATGACGTAGA
>VMBQ01000367.1:71582-93620 GCA_007657795.1 Dreissena rostriformis | reverse complement strand
GCATTCAAAAACACGACTCTTCGCAGATGATTGCATCTTATACCGCCAAATAAAGTCACCAAACGACCAGCAACTCCTGCAAAAAGATCTGGACACTCTTGCATCATGGGAAAAGAAATGGGGCATGGATTTTCACCCACAAAAATGCAGCGTTCTCAGAGCATCAAGAGGAAGATCACCCCTTAAAGCAAAATACACACTGAAAGGAATAACTTTAATGGAGGAACACAGCACCAAATATTTAGGCGTCCAACTACAATCAAACATCTCATGGAAAGACCATATCAACATCAAGACGAAAAAAGCAAATAATATGCTAGGTTTTCTGAGACGGAATCTAAAAAACTCAAATAGCGATACTAAGACGAAAGCATACATCTCAATGGTAAGGCCCCATCTCGAGTACTGTTGTACAGTCTGGAGTCCTCACCAACAAAACCAGATCAAACAAGTTGAGATGGTGCAACGCAGGGCAGCAAGGTTCGTCTCCAATCGGTACAGAAACACAAGCAGCGTACAAGACATGCTTACAAACCTCAACTGGGAAAGCCTTGAAACCAGAAGAAAGAAAATACAACTTACCCTCCTGTATAAAATCACCAACAACCTCATAGATATTAATCCCAAAGACTACCTACAGAAAACTAACTCTAGGACAAGAGCGTCACACCAACAGAAGTACCTGCCCTACTCCACTAAGACAGATTGCTACAAGCATAGCTTCTTCCCAAACACCATACCTCTCTGGAATAGACTCCCAGCTTCAGTGGCTGAGGCTCCTTCATTGGCATCTTTCAAGAAGGAGCTATCGAACCTTACCTTCTAACGGGGACTCTCTTCCAGCTGCAAGTAAATTCAAATGATGGGTTCGGGCTGGACCGGCGGGGCCTAGTGCCCCTTAACCGCCACGGAAGCCGGAGAGGTCAGCCTTGATGAATCGAAAGCAGCTGATAAAACTTTCCTTATTTCTGCCTGTATCTATATGTCGCTCCGTCGATTCTATACTTCTACCTTTACTTTTTTCTGTTTAATCTCTTTTTCTTAGCGCACCGTTGAAGGATTGTCAAGTCTGACAGATCAACGTAACGATGTAGATGTAGATGGATCACGAGAAAGAGACGAACATGAATCTGAACAATATTGTTTACAAGCTAATTGAAACGAATGCATCAAAGTAAAAAAGAACAGACTATTTGAAATGTTAACAAAAATCACATACACAATAAAACCAATGAGTGTTTAACAAACATGAATATGTATGTTTATATTATATAGGTAATTTTGTAGCAATCCTGAAGTACAATGTTCTTATAATTAAATGTATTTACAAGAAGGCCACATACAACTTAGCATAGCTTAACCCTTTGCGAATGTTATAAACTATTTAGTTATTAGTTCAATGTTAGGAACATCAACAACTGTCAACAAGATTGTTATTACCAAAAACTATTGGATGCTGGTCAAACAAGGATGTAAAAACTTAAAAGTTTGTACTTCCTGGGTATATTCAGCTCATTAAATTAAATGTTATTGTAAACCTCCATTTAATGAATTAATAAATCAATCCACGTCAGCACTGGATGTTATTTTCGGTTAGCGGATATTCGGATATATTTTACAAGCCGGTAAAATAATATATAATATATACATGTCTTTCTTAAACGTTCGATGCCTAAGATTTGAATTGAATTCAGAATATATGGTGGTATTTTAACCTTATATTTTTTTTATAGGAATTGAGAATCTTGGTTATTAGATTTCAAGCTTTTTGTGTTATTCATAAGCAGTAGCTGAATATCTGATTCATCTGGCTGCGAAACCTACATGGTTCTCCCACCCAACTAGTTCTAAAATTCACCTTCGGTAAAACTTTTATTTCTGCCTCATCTTAACAAAGTGGCAAGGGGAACTACTGCTACAAAATGGTTACTTTACAACAATACAATTTAGAACAACTATTTACAAATCATGCCTAATAGATCTTAACCAGTCATAATAACAGATACTTGTCCCCTTGTGATTAACTTCTTTTTCCAAATACCGAAGAACTGCATATTACTTCCACAAAAAACATAAGCACATATTTGTTCTCGAATCACTTTTTAATCACTTTTTATGCAGGTATTGTTCTGAAACATTTATTGGTTGCATACATGCAGTCCTTGATTTGGATTGCATTTGGGAGCAGTTGGATTAAGATCAAGGTCACTTACTTAAATAAGAAAAACTATTTTTTGCTCTATCAGTTGAGTTCTACATGTAATAGAGGTATAGGGCTGAAATTGTGTGTGTATGTTCTTGTAGCTTACATGCAGACTTAGCATGGATCGCACAATTATTTTAATTTAATTGGTAACTAAAACTTTGAAAAGTTGGTTTTATGGCCTTGTTGTGTCTTGTTTTACCTTTTGGTTGTTTCTTTTATTTTTATTGATTGTCAGAGGGTTGTTTTGTTTTTGCTTTGTTTTTTAGATGTCTGCACTTTGTGGATTGGATATCATGTTTGATCAAGTTATAAAGAAGTGTCATTAACCTACGCTGAATGAGAACATCAACCATTCAAGATTTTTCTAGAAATTTCAATTGAAAAACTTCATATATTTTTTTCTACCCCAATACTTAATTGTGTAGCCCCAAAATGAAATGGCAGTACTGCAGTGAAAATCAAAAACAAAAGCTACTGACAGTGGTTCTTAACAGAACTTAAAATGTGGTTATATTAAATTATATATATGTTTATATATAATATATTATTTTTGATTTCATTAGATATGTAATGTATTAAAAAAATAATGTATGATACTAGTAATAGTATTTTTTAACCTCTAACAGTACCAAATTAGCTAATATACAGTAAATCATAAATAAAATCTGTAAAAACGTGTAAATCCAATCACAATGGGCTCTACCATAATGCTAAAGAAAAGTGACTCTACCCATGCTGTGGACATGGTACTGGAGAAGGCCAAATTCATCCCGGCAACCGACACCATCATCCTGGACAGCGGTCTGACAGAAGAGGAGAAAAAGGGACTGATGAACCCTCGGGCGCTTCTCTTCCTGGCCATCTGGTATTTCTTCAGCGCTTGTACTCTGTTCCTGAACAAGTACATCCTTACCACGCTGAAGGGAGATCCTACACTCCTGGGTATGTATTCAACAGTTAGCAGTCAATGTTGATAAGTGATTTCAAGTATGTATCATTTATGCCAAGGGGCAGGGCATTTTTCCTCATATGGCTATATTTAATCTTACAAACATGCAAGAAATCTCATTTTTATGCCCCCTTTAAAAAAAGGGGGTGTATTGTTTTTGGCCTGTCTGTCTGTCTGTCTGTCATTCTGTCTCTCTGTCCAAAACTTTAACCAATATTAAAGTTTTGTCATAACTTTTGCAATATTGAAGATAGCAACTTCATATTTGGCATGCATGTGTATCTCATGGAGCTGCACATTTTGAGTGGTGAAAGGTCAAGGTCATCCTTCAAGGTCAAAGGTAAAAAAAAAATACAAAAAAAATCAAAGCGCATTAGGGGGCATTGTGTTTCTGACAAACACATCTCTTGTTTGCCTTGTTATCATTTAACTTGCAAAGAATATTTGTTCTTTTACCATTAAGGTAGAGTTGGAAAACGGTTCGGATCTGTTTTACAACCTGGCCAGGGGCTGGACATTTTTCTTTATGTGGCTATAGTGAACCCTTGTGAACACTGTAGAAGTCACATTTTTGTTCAATATTCATGAAACTTGTTCAGAACATAATCTTTAATGATACATTGGCTTTAATTAAAGCTTGTGAAAACTTAAAAAGTCACATTTTGTCCCCAATCATTATTAAACTTGCTCAAAACATTTGTTTTAATGATCTGGACTGTGTTTGAAAATATTTTGGTAAAAAAACATGGCTACCAGGTGCTTGCCAGTTTTTTTAAATGGCTAAAGTAAAACCTTGTTAAAAAAAAACTATTGTAGTGACATTTTTTGCCCAATCATTACGAAAATTTATCAGAACTTTTCTTCTTATGATATGTGTCGAGTTAGAAAATGTGTCTGTTATAAAAAGAACTGATGTGGGTGGGCTGGAAGTTTTTTTTTATTTGTGAGACATTATCAGCTTGGAACAATTAAGTTTATTTAGGTCACAGGTGAGCGCCTAGGGGCTTTTGGCCTTCTTGTTTCTCTTATACTCTTTATAAAACTGCAACATAGTATTACAAAAAAGGGCCTATTTCCATTGTTCTTGTTTATACCTGGTATAAATAAATAATTAATATGTTCAATAAATTATACTTTAATTCACAGTAGAACTAAAAATCATGTTTTACTTATTTATTTTATTATTCATTGAAGGTGCAATGCAGATGGTGATGACAACTTGCCTTGGCTTTCTGCAGATGTATATGCCCCTTGGTTTCTATAGTAACATCAAAAGGAATGGGAAACCACCAAATTTCTGGAGGAACATGGTCATTGTAGGAACCATGAGGTACTAGATAGTTTATTTGAAAAAGTTGTTCTAAATCAGCTGTACTGTTTGACTGAACTCCAATAGAGATGTACCAGTCTTTCAAGGCCGTAATATAGTGTCATTAATGATATTGACTCCATGTATTTATATTTTTAATATCTGTTAAATAATGATGTGAAGATTGCCATAAGGGCTAATTGATGATTAACCAAATTGGTTTTTACATGAAATGCATTGTTTATTATAAATGAATATATGACTACTTAAAATCTAATTGTTTTAAATAAGGAATACCGGTATTAAGTTGTGTTGTGTGAGCATAATGAATACTGTGACCATATGTTTAATTTTATTTCAAATCTATTTAGCTTGATTGTATCCAAATCCTGAAGCTCTTAAGTCTACGTCTTGTGTACAATTAGTACATGGTGTCTTTGGAAAAAAATCTTTAGAAAGCTCCCTAGTGGGGAAAAAACTGACCATGACCATGTTCAAGAAAAAATGACACTTTAAATTTCTATTTTTTACTCTCTTCTCTGTTCATATAAGTCCATGAGAGTAAAACTCTTTAACACCTCAATAACGATACTATTTTCATCATCCATACTTACTGTCAAAGTTACATTTTGGCCTCCTTTTACCATGTTCTAATGTTTACAGGTTTTCCAACATAGTGCTGGGACTTGTTGCTCTGAAGTTTGTGGCAGTGTCCTTCACAGAGACTGTGAAAAGTTCTGCACCAATGTTCACAGTGGCTATAGCCTACATGATGCTCGGGGAACAGTCTGGTGTCTTCACAGTGCTTAGTTTGATCCCTATCATGTTTGGTCTGGGACTTTGCTCATCGTATGAATTGAGTTTTAAAATTGAAGGATTTGCAGCAGCACTAGCTGCAAATATAACAGAATGGTAAGACGCATCGGAACTTCATTTGCTTTCCTGTCTTGCTTAAGGTTTAAAGCTCAACTATTCACTGAACAGTCTAGCTATACTTCCAGGTACTCACCCACTTTTTGCCCTCCATTTCTTTGTTTCTACTACAGGCATCAAATTCAAACTTCACACATGTGTTTTTGGTCATTGCATGAGGCGATTGACCAAGTTCCAGAACTCTCACGGGAAATTAAGCAGAATTATGCCTCTTTGGTTCAGACAAAATTCATGTTACAGCATGCAAGTTCTCCATAAATTCAGGTGAAAGCTTGCGTGCAACTGCTCCATATCTCCGTATTTACTACAGATATTTAAATAAAACTTTACATATGATTTCTGGGACGGTTCTTGTTAATGTGAATAGTTTTAACAAGTGCCATTATGCTTAATGGATTAAACATATTTTTCTTAACATAAAAACTTGCTGAGAAACTTTAAATAACTAAGGAAAAAACACTTCAACTTTATCTTATTGCTCAGTAGTATCACAGTAAATCGCCTTTGAGACAGAGTGAATGTCCTATATTTTTCGAATGTTTTTTTACATTTTTTATTTCTTGTGTTGTTTTTTTCAGTTTACAAAATGTGTATTCCAAGATGCTGATAAGTAGTGCAAAGTACAGATACAAGTAAGTTATGAATGTGATGATGGGCAATGCTGCTGCAGATGATAACTGTTTGTAAATGTCATACACTCATAAAAACACATATAAATATGATATTGCTATATGTATATGAATTGCGCTTTGAGAAAATGGGGTTAAATGCATGTGCATAAAGTGTCGTCCCAGATTAGCCTGTGCAGTCTGCACAGGCTTATCAGAGACGACTCTTTCCGCCTAAACTGGATATTTGCTAAGAAGAGATTTTCTTTAAACGAAAAGTATTATATAAGTGGAAAGTGTCGTCCCTGATAAGTCTGTGTGGATTGCACAGGCTTATCTGGGACGACAATATGCACATGCATTAAACCCGCTTTTTACAGAGCGAGGGTTCAATACATTAAAATATTGTAACAGTAAGAACAGCAAGAGACAGGAACATAAACAAACACGGTAGTACCAAACACGGTTGTACATGTATCTGGTATAATTTAGCAATTCTAATTAATTCATAATATCCTTTACTTACTTGCTCTGTTTTATTGATGTCTTAAATTGTTTATATTTGCTTTTCAGTCCAGCCGAGTTACAGTTCTTTACAAGCATTTCATCTGTGCTCGTACAAATCCCTGCCTGCGTTCTCATGATAGATTTCCAGCAGGCGAGAAGCACAATGGACCTCACAATCTTGACAGCCTTCATCTTAAATGGCATCTGTTTCCACTTCCAAAGCATCTCTGAATATGTGTTGATGAGCTACATACCTCCTGTGACTCATAGGTATGCTGTCTTACTAAGCCTTTCATAAAACTTGTGAACATTTATTCAGTCTATTGTTATACTAAAAGCCACCCTTTTTGTCGAGTCTGCTCGATGCAACCGATAAAATGGTTTGAGTATATATGTGTGTGTACATGCATCCTTCCAAGTTTATTGGCATGACCATTCACTGCTATTTCATCATGCAATTAAAAACAAAATCACAAATATTCACCATATGTGTTGCATGTATTACCCATGTGTTGCATGTATTACCCATGTGTTGCATGTCAAGGTCGCTCATATAGGGTTTTTTCTTCAAAATTTTGGCATAATACAGCTTTTTCAGACTTAACCTTCAACATTCATGATATGGTTGTAAAACAAGTTTCCACAAATATTCACCATGTGTAGATGACATTAAGCAGGTCAGATTTCACTCCCTAGCTCAAATGTCAAGGTTTCACTTATCGGGTCAAAGGTCAATCATGCAGCTTCTCTGGACCTAAACTTTTTGATAGTCATTTAAAGTGAATCATCTCTATATTTTGAGCATTGATCTTAAAGTATGACCTTGACCTTAGAGCGATAAACACAGGCCTTTATGCAACACACTGTTACCAAATGGTAAACTCTTGTGGCAAGTTATTTTAAAATTGTGCGATAAATCATATTTCAATATGAATCTTATTTCAAACATTTTAAAATAACAGGTTCACACTAATGAGTGGATTTGTCACATGTAATGCATGTGTTCCAGGTTCAAAGGTAAAGGTCACACTTATTGTTTTTTACCGGTGAAACCGGAGGGGACTTATGGTTTGCGCTCTGTCAGTCAGTCTGTCACACTTTTCTGGATCCTGTGATAACTTTAAAAGTTCTTCAAATTTTTTATGAAACTTGAAACATGGACAGATGGCAATATGGAGATTATGCACGTCATTTCATTTTGTTCCTACATCAAGAATTATGGTTGCTATGGCAACAAATAGACTAGAAATATTGCTTAAAATGGTGGAGTTTTACTGGTAGGGGACCATATTGCTTGGCAATAGTCTTGTTTTTATATGATAACTTATAACATTTTTGACAAGGCCTCAACATGTTGCCTACTGCCATCCACTAGTTGTATGCTACATAAGTTTTTAATGTAATGAGTGTTCAATTGGTAAAAAAGCAATAATTTTGTTTATCCAATTTACATTTTGCTGATAATAGCATAATTACAGACTTAATTGCATAATTTCAGGCTTTTGTTAAGCAATAAAACAAAGTCTAAATATGTTCCCAAATTTGATCAAATTCAAAAGAATACATGTAGTCAAGCAAGCTGCCTTTGGACAGCTCTTGTAGAACAAAAAACAACAACACACAAACAAAATTTGACAGGAGGTAAAAAGGTGTCAAGCTGTCTGTTGGTTTGCTTGTCTGTCGGAATAAAATGTTTTGATTTTGTTGAGCGTACTTCTTCCACATTTGTAGAGATTGTATTACAACTTCAAATATGTCATCACCATGAAGTTAATTATGTGCAAGACAAAATTTTCATGTGCAGCGATGCATAGTTTTCTAAGTTAGGTGCCCTTGAAAAAAGCCATGGGCATGGCTGGAATTCCTATGAAAAAGGGTTATGGGTGTATTTTTTAAGCCTTGTTTGTGACAAACCTCTAGTTACTTTTAAAGCCCATGTTTTCTGCATGTGTTAACTCAACAGTGTTTCTTATTTCAGCGTTGCTAACACAGTGAAGAGAGCTTTCCTCATCTGGCTATCCATTATAGTTTTTAGTAACCCTGTGACATTCTTCAGTGGACTGGGAACAGCCATCGTCACCATCGGAGTTCTGTGCTACACGAAAGCAAAACAGATTGACACTGCTAAAGGGGCCTTAAAATTGGCACGTGATGAAGAAATTGCTGTTAATGGATCTTCAAAAGTTACATCAGATTTTAAGTTTAAGAAATTGGAAACAAAGTCTTGATGCATTTTACTTCTATAGAAAACTTTACTTTTAATCATGTGGGATGTATTTTATTTATTTGATTAGTATTTATGTGGTTGACATTCCATGCATGTGTTCACAAATTAAATAATATATGCTGATTTTTTGTTTACGCCTCCACATATAAGACGTGAGGATTTATTTATGTATTGCTCTGTTTGGTCAATCTGTCTTCTGGTAGACCATCTTCATTTACTTTCTCAAGAAGTGTTCATCTCATATTAACCAAACATCATGGCATATAATTTGTTCGCTTTCTGTGGGTTAAAATATTACTACAACACGTCGTATGGTTTGTTTATGCTTAACCCTTTACTGCTCAGATACACATTTTGAAGCACCTGTAGTCCCTTAGAAAATCAAATTAAATTTAAGACCTTTCTTACAAGATTCAAGTTTTAAAGGCTTCATTTAAAACCGCAAGATACTGATGAGCAGCAAACAGCATAACACCTGAACAGACAGCGAGTTACTTGTAGGCTTTTCTGGTTTCATGCTGGTTGCATATAGCCATTTTCACTTTGCCGCTGATTTGGAAAGGGTTAACAACTGAAGAGGGATGAAGCATTGTGAAATGTTCTCGGTATATAAAGTATTTTTATTTTTTATTGTATTTTATGCGTCTGCAATTGTTCTTCTTGATTTTGCCATAGAGTGAGACTATTTTTACTGTCAACAGAAGCATACCGATTGTAGGATTTATAATTTCTTATACTTTTCAATCTGTGTTCAGATTTATCAATTTTGAAGGAATGGTTAGTACGATAAACATGCTGTAGACGTGTATTCCCCCCACACAGTTTGAGGCGTTAAGCATTGCACCTGTCAGAGCGTTGGTAAGTTTTTCCACAAAACATTTTGTATTCAACTCTCTAGAATTTCTGAGTTGATTTTGCTAAAACTTGTTCAGCTGAATGACCTTAATCAGTAGATGATGGTTAAGGCAGGAACTTTGGCTGTAACCAGTTTGGGCAGAATTATAGCCATTTGCCCTTTTTCACTGTAGAATATTTAGTCATCAAAATGTTGTGTTCTCGGCTCCTCTTTAACTGCTATGTGGATTTTGCTTCAACTTTCATAGCTGAAGAATTAACATGTGTAGGTATTCGAAAAAGAAGCAGTTTTGTTTCAACCAATTTTGGGCGAATTATGGCATTTTTTTTCACTGTATTAGTGTATAAAATATAGATTTAGTTCCTTACATTCTGTGTACTCTATTCCAGTAGAATTGGAGCAAACTCTCAGAGCTGAACAATGTTAAGATGATTGAAAAGGAAAAAATTGTTAACTGCAACAAATGTTGTTGAATTAAGACCCTTTTCTCACCTTTACATGCATTGAGTATTATATAATTTTGTGTGCCATAAACTGACTGGTGAATTTGACTGTGTCCAAACATGTGTCCTGTGGGCATCAGTCTCTGTGACACATATTTTAAAAATAAACATGTAGTTCAGCTTGAACGCAAATATTTGTTAGGTCAGAAACAATGCTCAACACAGATTTTGTGTCCGGACTTCAAAATGTGTACAATAGTGTATGGTACTATATTTTTTTAATGTTGATTAAATTACCGGTATGTATAGTATAATTATATTTTTATACTTTCTATGTATTATCACGTCTGTAATATTTCCGGTGTTCAACTGATATTATTATTTTACCTGCATTTGATGGTTTATTGAGCGCACTAAGATATTTATTATTGGAGATGTGGTGTATATGTTGGGGATAAATTCATAGTCAGTGTCACGGGGGAAGTGGTATTGGCATGAAATAAAGGATAAAATGTTTTGATATTTTTTTAGTTTTTAAGAGACATAATGTTGAAAGTACTGTAAAATACTGTGTTGATACGGCCCCAATATGTATGAGCCTCGTTCTGGGAAAAACTGGGTTTAATGCATTCGCGTTAAGTACCGTCTTTGATTAGCCTGCGCAATCCGCAAAGGCTAATCAGGGACGACCTTTTCCAACTAGACTGGATTTTCGTTTAGAGGAGACGTCCTTTAAATGAAAAATCTTATAAAAGCAGAAAGGGTCGTCCCTGATTAGCCTGTATGGACTGCAAAGGCTAATGTGGGACAAAAGCCTACGTGGACTTCACAGTCTAATGTGGAATGACACTTTATGTACATGCATTAATCCCCGTTTTCAAAGAGTGCGGCTCATATGCAAATGTTGATGGAGTCTATAACCATATTGCTACAGCTCTGTCAAGAAGCTCAGTCAATCTTGTTTTGGCATTTGTTGATGGTGCATTTTGTAGTTGCAGTTTCTAAAACATGTAAAATTGATTGGAACAGAACAAAAAATAACAGAAGAAATGCATTTGTCTACCAACATGACAGTGCATTGATTGATCAAAATACAGATCGATTGAGTTTGTGCGAGCACAAAACTGTTGGGCAGTATCGGTATATTAAATATCTTCAGTTGCAGATTAAAGCCATATTTGTGAAACCTGATGAATTCATATGTATTATAATCGCAGCTGTTGTGACTCGTGAACCATCGAAAAACATCTAATTTTTGCTAAGGAAAATATAGAACAATTTTTCCAAAAGTAGATGTTTTTCTGTGACTCATTGGCTTTGCAAGTGAAAGCGCACAATACACTTTGTCATGTGCCTTTAATGTTTTTTCATTGGATTAATTTGTAAAAGTATTTTTCACATAGGTCTCATATGCGAGTTCCATGCACTCACCCGATAGCACCATTTTAAACCACTGTAAAATTGACATGAAGCACATAGTAATATCCACCTTGAGAACTGCCGTCACATACATGAAGAAACTCCAGGTTTCATCAACAACTGTCTTGGGAAGATCCGCTGTCCAGACAAGATCATGTGACATACGAAGACTTATCGAGAAGAAAAAAGCAACAGCCCGTTGAAGAAGGCATACTTCAGAGACGTTGGCAATGGATAGGCCATACCCTTCGCAAGCCTTCATCAAATAAGACAAGGCAATCTCTCGCATGGATCCCCGAAGGGAAGAGATAGAAAGTGGATCTAGAAACACCTGGCGCTGAGACCTGGATGCAGATGGACAAGATGTGGGTACAGCTGGAGACTCGCCTAAAACTGAGACGCCTGGAGGAAGATCATCGGCGGCCTATGTCCGAGACGTAACCACAGGCAAAGATGAGTGTTCTTTAATTCGTTTACATATGTTTATCGATAACTAATTGCATTTATTTATTTCCAACTAACTTTAAAGAATAATTCTTCCCGGCATGTTTGTCTGTATATTCCAAATAGTTCCTTTGCATAGCGCAAACTAATACATGGAAGTGGAGAAGCGACTGAAAAAAAATGCTGCACACACATTTAATATGTTTGAGCCAACCATTGACATATCCCTGAACAAAATATGTTAATGCGTCAAAAACACAGCCGTTAAAGACATATTACCAAATTTACGGTTTGGCATTTACTAATAGGTATTTCATAAAATGATCTACTCCAGTCATTAACTTCCATTCGTTCATTATGTTTAGTCTGTCAATAGACTAGAGTTAAAACTCAGAAACACGTCTCACAGTCAGGTGCGTATTTTGCGGTCCGAAAAATGCCCGTATGTTGGCAGACGATATAGATAATGTTATAGGTGTTATGTTTCGCGGTATTTCTATAAGTGTGCGTGGCTCAGTGGTAGCGCATTCGCTTACGGTCCCAGACGACACGGGTTCGAAGCCCTGCGACATCGTTTTTTTTTGTTAAACTTGTTTTCTTACTATAAAAATGAGTTAAGACTATTAAAAACATTAAAGATTTGTAAGCAATCATATTTAATGACATTTGAAAAAATGCCAACATCTGTGAACAATTCCCTTAAAACGTGGATGAAAACGAGATTTTGATGAAATTATCGTAGTTCCACAACTTGTTTCATCATTCCAATAAATTTGTTCCTTACATTTTAGCTAACTTTTCGCATACTTAGTTATGTGTTTTAAAGGTGAATCTCGTCGTATTTGATGTTGTTATAACATACTTTTTCAATTTATTAATAAATGGGGTACGTTACTTTAAAAAGTTCGAACAGTCCGTCGGATAAATTATTGTCATGTTTCTTGCAGAAGACTGGCGTGTTTTTTTTTAAGTCTGTATTATCGTTAAACTTTGTGATGGCAAACAGTTTTACCNCATAATTGTGTGAAAGTTGCTTTTATACGATTAGCTCATACAGATTTTTTAATTATAACCAAATGTCTTCTTTTTCGAAACTATACTTAGACAAAAATAGAAATGTTGGTAAAAAAAACAACAAGCCAAACTGCAATGGTTACGTAAGAGATGCACATTTTGGACGTATAACATGATTTATATATTTTATGTATTCTGATGTTCATGCTTTTATAATCAATGTACACGTTTCTTTATATATTTAATCAAATAATTAAATAACGTTTTACTATTTTTCATGAGACATTTTGACAGTTGTTGCTAGCAGTAGGCTATGATTCAAGCATTTATCCGTAATTCAATTCAGATTCTACTTTGTATAAACGCTTAAATGCATTTCAAATTAATAATAATGTATAGTCTCACATAAGCCACTTAATCATTTGTGTGTTTTTTTTTTAAGATGAACACGCTTTCGTTATTTGCAAAGACACATTCTCACGTTACTCGATGTTTTGCAGTCTTATATATCAATCCTCATGCACATATATTAATTTTAAGATTCTCATCCTGGATTTGACAAAAACCGGGTAAATTTATACTTTCATGTATTATACCATCTCAACAATTTATGATTATCAAGACCATATTGAGTTATTTAAACTGATAAATACTTTATTGATATATGATCTTGCAAGTGTATTACTTTGTATCTCTATCTTTGCTTTGTTTGAATAAATATTTAGCTAAAAACGTTTGTTTCGGTTTCAACTGACATCACTAATATACCTCCCCACGCTGCTTCGTCTCAGGAATAGCAGCCATAAGCATAGCTAATTTCAAAAGAAAAAAACAAACAGAAAAAAAAATGAAAACTGCGCACGTGGACATTGTATCTTGCAGACCGAGACTTATAGTGATGGCATGCGTAAAGTTTGTATTCAATAGCTTGGGGAATGTAGAAGTAGTTCCACAAACTTTTTTATAATGTTATGCGGAGAAACCGACAAAACAACCCACCGACCGACAGACAGAGTGACTCCAATATACTGCCTGTCAAACATGGCTGGCGGTGGAATAAATATGGATGCACATATATTGTTGAATATTTTAAAGGGGCCGTCCAGCAGATTTTGGCATGTATTGAAGCTTGTCATTAAATGCTTTAAATGCTTTATATTGATAAATTTGGGCATTTGAACTAAAAATCTCCAGTAAAAAAAAAACAAGAATACAATTTAAAAAAAGGAAAAAAAGTAACCCTCAACAATGCTCGAACCACTGACCCCTGGAGTGAAAAGCTTCCCGTCTAGACCACTCGACCATCCACGCTCATGTTTATAGGGGATGTATTTTTTAGCTATATAAGCAATTCTCGTAGTTTCCCAAAATATCGTTTCGCGTCAATACGACGCTTTATCTGTTGGACGGCCCCTTTAATCAACTCTTAAACGTACATAATAAACACATGAATAATGTATGTTCATAATAAATCTGCAAAACCCACAACTTAGGCTCTACTTAGACACAATCGGACTACTTGTGTACGACTTGCAGCTTATTTCTTTGTGTAATTCTCTTTGTTCATTGCGATGTACAATCAATTCAAAAAAGTTTATTATAATACAAATTTTTCTAACATTAGATGGGAGTGTGTTTAAGACATTCATGGAAAATCGCGTAACATCACCACCATCATCATCATCATCATCATCATCATCATCGATCTTGTTTTGAACGCTCATTACCCACTTTCGCACTCGACCTAAAAATTGTCATGAAACAATTCTGACCAAATGTCATCGAATGTTACCTCTAGTTTGTTTACAAGATTTTATCTAAGATTTCACCAGGTGACCTAGTTTTTGGATGCACACAATCCAGACGTAAACTCGACTTACATACTATCAATGTAAACATTCTAGGATGGGAGAGTCCGCTAGGCATTGAAAATGGGTTAATTAAGACTGGGACCTAGTTTTTAGACGCACGTCAATCAGATTCCAACATGATATTTTCAAGATTAACATTGTGATTAAGTTTCATAAAAAATAAATGAAAAATCTGGTCTTTAGAATGCTAACGAGCATTAACGTTTACGAGGCATATCGCACATCGCACACCGAAGATTACTTAATAATCATGAAATAAGGTAGAATTACGTAAAAAATATTGATCGTCGATGTTTATAATAATGTAATATTGATATTGCACTTTTTGTTTACATACGTTTATAATTTATAAATTGCCTTATAATAAATTAGGAATCAACCAATTTAACATTGTTCGGACAGCTTTAACCCGTTTATGCCTAGTGGACTCCCCCATCCTTCTAAATTGGATCAATTTATTTCCAAAATAAGGGATGTCTTGAATATTTATTTCTATATTAAAAATATTTCTTACAGAAATTCCTTTTAGCAAACAGCGCAGACCCTGATGAGAAGCCGCATCATGCGGCGTCTCATCTGGGTCTACGCTGTTTGCCAAGGCCTTTTTTCTAGACGCTAGACATACATGGGTTAATAATGATAAAATAAGGTAGAATTACATAAAAATTATTGATCGTCGATGTTTATAATAATGTAATATTGATATTGCACGTTTTGTTTACATACGTTTATAATTTATAAAATGCCTTATACTAAATTAGGAATCAGCCAATTTACCATTGTTCGGACAGCTTTAACAAAGCATCGAAAAGTCTTAGTCTTAGCTTCGGACACTGTCCGAACAATAGAATTTCCATGGAAGAAACGAAATATGTTAACTATTCATTCTCCGGACGAAGCTTAAGCAAGGCGGGTACGACAACGTTTTCGTAAGTTAAGAACTTACACAACAACGCATCGAGCTCAATTACTCTGCAAGGGGAAACGGGTCGACAGCTGCACCCGATTGTATAAAAAGTTAAACCGGCGGTTAACCACATAGTCATACCGGCGGTTAAAAGTCGGTAACTTGTTGGTTTCTGTCGGTAAGCGTTTGTATAAAATTTGGTAAGTTATACCGATCGGTTAAAACCCAGTTAAAACATACCCTGCTTCTCTAGGTGGGTAAGTACAAGTAACCGAGAGTTAACTTACACAAAATGGCCGAGTCGCGCGACATTATAGAAACTAACCATCGACGTCCTTAACGTCTTTAATTTCAACTCAAATGAACTAAAAATAGTAAAAAACAAAAGAATTCTAGGAATTACATTGGTTAGCTTACTAAACTTTGAAACCCATACTGAAGAAAAAACTACTAAAGGATTTAATGCCTTACACAGTCTGGATAAATGTGTAGACTACAACCATGGATGCTGTCAATCAACCTACATGAAGCTGTATAAATCTTTAGTTCTTCCAATTATGGATTATGGTGCTTCAGTTTTAGCCACAGCTNCCTTGACCTTGGAGATATTGACGTAATTCTTTCGCGCGACACACTGTCTAATGATGGTTAACAAATGTGCCAAATGATTTTAAAATCCCTTGATAGCTGACATAGTTATGGCCCGGACAAGGTTTCGGGACAGACAGACCGACCGACAGACAGACCGACCGACAAAGTGACTCCTATATAGCCCCCATTACCAATGGTACTGGGGGTATAATAAATATACATTTAAAGTTAAGACAGGCAGAAGAGATGGTCAGAATTGCAGCAAAAAGATAAGAAAAGAACACTCTGAAACAAGATTTCAATATATGGCTTGCAAATCCAACACAATACAGTAACAAACCCACTCTTTTATCCATACTAATGAGCAGATTCCCAGAACACTAAGTTAATGTGCAAATCGAATGTATTGAAAAATAGTTTGAATACAAAAAGAATACATGGGACTTTCGAGAACAAATAAAAAAGTATACACTGAGGACTTCAAACTAAACAAAGATCATTCGATGGAAAATGTAAATGAAATCTTGAATAGGTGCAAAAATAATGAAATCTTAATATTCACGGATGGATCTTCAATTGACAATCCAGGACCGACAGGAGCCGGGGCAGTAATATATTTAAATGGGTATATGTGAAGCCCAATACTTTTAAAGCAAGGTGTTTCAAAAATGTCAAACAACTACACGGGGGAATTAGTGGGAATTGAAATAGGATTAAACTTTGTGGATGAAGTACAGGACATTACAAACAGGAAAATACTTATCTTCACAGATTGCCAGGCAGCAATAACAACGGCTTTTTCATGTGAAATTCCAACAAGAAACATTGAAATTATACTATATATCAAGCTCAAACTAAAACCATTGAAGCACGAGGTAATACTGTTGAAGTTCACTGGATACCAGGCCATAAAAATATTCAAGGCAATTAATTAGCAGATCAACAAGCTAAACTAGCAGCAACAGAAATTATGACTTCAAAAACAGACAATCAGTTTTATGAAAAGAAAGATGCAAAAGAAGTAATAAATTTAATGAAAATAAAATAAATACAAAAATGGGAAGTTCAATATCTGAATTCAGAAAAAAACTACAAAAATCCAAGAGTGCATTCCAAAGCCAGGATTCAGAGCTTGCGTTGGAGAAAAAAAAAAAGAGAAAAATATTCAATGTAGTGAACCAATTGCTTAGTGGACATACTCGCTTAAAGGCTCACTGGTCCAAGATTACAAACAGCGAAGATGTGGAGTGTGAAGCATGTAGAACACCAGAAACTATAAAACACTTCATATTTGACTGTTCAAAATACTCACAAGAAAGATCAAGTCTTCAATACAGAACTGAAGAAATATTACATAGAAATAATATATCATGTTCTGATATTACACTGGCAACTTTAGTTGGAGAAATACCGGACATTACTTTACATGCAAAAGAAGAACTGTTCAATTCATTTGGCAAATTCATCATGGAAACAAACAGACTTTAGATGTAAATGACATAAAGTGTAAAAAAGTATCAAGTGAAAACGCAACAAGAGAAATTTTTGCACATAGATGAAAACGACTACAACAGTCGTCACAGCACAACGAGACCATAGGCGACAACGACGCCATAATTAGATTCAACAACAACAATATTACCATCTTGGCTGGAATATAGGATTAACTTCAATTTACATGGTATATGGGGATTATTCCAAGACGTGCAAATGGACATGGTAAGTTCGTGCTAGATATACTGTAGTGATGTTATTTTGAATTAGTCGTCCATTAATAAGAGACGAATAGATGTGTCATAGCTTTCGGACTTACAGCATTTTTCGGATAAGATTGTTTTTGGATGATAAACATTATTTTAACGCCGTTTTCGTACTTTATGATGAATGTCACCCCTTATGAACCACCTCTTTATGTACCACTATCTGACCCTTTATGTACCATATAAATAATATATAGAGATAAATAAAATATGGTTTAATATGAATGTGTGTTAATAATGAAATGTATTTTGTGACGTATTATTTATGAATTTAGACTAATATATTGCCATAGATTATATTTTATGCCAGCTTGTGTCAGTGACTGTCTTAGTACAATTTAATATGATAATAGGTGCTACCTAATTTACGGGCAAAAGCTTATTTGATAACCATGTATCGTTATAAATATTTGGNGGCGACAACGACGCCATAATTAGATTCAACAACAACAACAACTGTCAACAACTGTTGACAGAAAATAAACGCATTCTTGTTAAAGATTCAGGTAGAAAACTATTTATTGTACATCTTATTTATCCGTTTAAATTATTCAATTGAATGTTTTAACAAATTCCTAGTTACTGATTCACTAAAATTAATAAAACCATCATCTGCATGATTTTCGGATACTGATTTTCGGATATTGTACACGAAACACTTTTTTAATTGAATTCGGGTTAAATATCCAAAACTCCTTACAGTATAACCTCCCAATGTAGAGTAATGGTAAACACTGCATTCAAAAGTAAAAGCCTTCCAGATCCGGTAGGTTTATCGGTTTGTAACTTGTTGTTATTTAATGAAAACTGAGGCAATATTGTAGAAACATTGTCATTTTGTACATGGTTTACAGTAGAACAATTTCACAGAAAATAAAAAAATAATGATTTTAAATAATGTGAAATAACATATATATTTATTTTGAATCAATCATCATTACATGGTATATAATGATGGCAGTTGTTGATACTTGGAACTCTGTGAAGAGGTTGTGAATGACTATTCAACAACAACAATGTTGCTTTAAATGATTAGCAGTCACTATCAGTGCTTTCCACAGGCCATCATACGTCCCTCTCCGGGGCCCTCAAATTTCGAAATCAGAGTCCCAAGGGCGCATGAAATATTCACTAGTGTAGTTTTCAGGAACTGCACCTAGCCATTCTGGCGATTATTCAAAGTTGGACGTCTATTTCATCGAATCTTTGAATTGAATAGTAACATAATGGCATTTTAAAATTCACTTGTTTGTGTTTCTTTAGCACTTTTGCTGTTAAAAATCGAAGTCATGGTTATATGGGATTATCAGGTAATGGATAGAGATGTGCAAAGTCATAAGTATGCAGTAAAAGATCGAATCGAGTTTATATGGATGTATTGGTAAATCGATCAAGTCAGGATTATGCTTATATATGCGGGAAAGGGGTTAAACAAAGTAAAAATTTATTGTTGTCAATCACTTTATACAATAAATGTTAAGAAAAAATATATGTAAGGGGGCACCCCTCCAAAACCCGCCCACAACGGTCACTGAGTGTCTGAAAAAAAGCCTGTGGAAAGGGTTGTACCTTGTTTCGCCCCATCACTAATTCGCCCCATGCTGGCTCGCCCCGCCTGCAATTCAGTTCGCCCAACCAGGTTTTCACATTGCCAATCTACGATAACCGATTCGCCCCATACCTTAAATATCAGTGCCATATATATTTACAACCTTGGTGAGTAGGTGTGAAAATGTAACCCTAACCCTGTATTCTGTTTATGAACGCTAAATGAACACTTAAACACACATAAATTGATAATGGGGCAATCTGATAGGGATCGGGGGCAATTAGAAATATAGGACGGGGCGGATCAAAAAATGCCTCGAGGCGAGTCGGTATTTTCAGCATGGGGCCATAGTGCATCGGGGCGAATCGTCTGGCACCCTGTGGAAAGCACTAGCTATATATGAAAGCAGATCATGTTGTGTAGATTATTTCTATTATATGATTAAAGATGCTACCTAATTTACATGCAACAGCTTTATTTTAGCTGTGTAAGGTGATAAATGTACTTAATGTTTTAATTGCTTTGAACTTTAATTTGAATCCATCATGATTGGATAACAATAGGACACAATAAAAATTGTGTTGATATGTTTTATGCCTTTTTTTTACTTTTTTTTTAATCAACAAGTTGGTTGTTGAGGTAAATTAAATATTATGCTTTGGTTGGAGTGTCATGGATATGGTGTCATCCTTGAGCTCAAGAGTTACCAGGTGTGATCCAAATTTTTAGTGCTTATCTCCCCCAAATGACAACAGGTACTGGTTCTAACCAGAAAACAGATTCCGTAGTTTTCTACATAAATCTAAGGCTTATGATGTAGTGAAGCTTTACTCGCCTTTAGTTTTATAAAAAAGGTTTTAGTTAAATAGCTTGAACTACACATATATGTTCATCTTTATTGATATACAGTCTATAAGTTTCAACTTAAATAAACAAGACAGTTTATTTTTGCATAAGAAGGAATGTCAGTATTTGTAAATAATAACATTTAGACAAGACTGTACATATTTAGGTACTTTTTTACGCAAAAGGAGGTATCTCAGTATCTGTAAATATATTTTTCTGGGCCAAGTTTGAAAATGGTTCCGGTTGGTTGAAAAAAATTGCCACTAGGGGGCGGGGCTGTTTTCCTAGAAAGGTTAAAGTGTAACCTTGTTCAGACACTTAAAATCACATGTTAAGCCCAATTTTCAATAAACTGGATCCGAACATTTGTCCTAATGATATCTTGGCCTAGTTTGAAAATGAATCCAGTCTATTGAAAAACATGGCAACCAGGGGGCTAGTGCAGTTTTCCTTATATGGCGATAGTGAAACATTGAAAACACTCTATAGGCCACATGGACCAATCTTCTTGAAACTTGGTCAGAAGATTTGTCTCAATTAAAACTTGGCAGAGTTTGAAACTGGGTCATTTTAGGTAAAAACTAGGTCACTGGTAAAAAACAAGCAACCTTACTAACGCTCTTGAAGTCACATATTTAGTCTTTAGTCTTTCTGTTAAAAGATTTGTACTAATGATGCCTCAAAACAAGTTCCGGTCTGTTATAAAATATGGCTGCCAGGGGTGGGCAGTTGTCCTTATATAGCTATAGCGAAACCTTTTTAACACTGTAGAAGTCACATTTTTAGTCCAATCTTCACGAAACTTGGTCAGAACATTTGTTGTATTGATATTTGGGCTGAGTTTGAAAGTGGTTCCGTTCCGTTGAAAAACATTGCCACCAGGGACGGGGCATTTTTCCTTATAAGGCTTTAGTGTAGCTTTGTAAACACTCTTTTAAGTCACATGTGGAGTGCAATCTTCAGTAAACTTGATCGGAACATTTGTCCTAATGATAATGATATCCTGGTCGAGTTCGAAAATGGATCCAGTCCTTTGAAAAAAATGGCCAAGTGACCAGGGGGCTAGGGCAGTTTTCTTTTTATGGCTATAGTGAAACATTGTTAACACTCACATTTTTAGTTAAATCATTTATCAGGCCCGTACCCAGGGGGGGGTGGGCCCAGGCCCCCCCAGCTGGCTGTAGAGTAAGGATTTTTTTTATGCTCCCCCAAAATTGTTGGGGGAGCATATAGTCGCCGCTTCGTATGTCTGTCCGTCCCTGCACAATTTTTGTCCGGGCTATTTCTCAGCAACTAATGACCGGAATTCAATGAAACTTTATGGGAAGCTTCACTACCAAGAGGAGATGTGCATATTATCAGCGGGTTCTGGTCGGATGATTTTTTACAGAGTTATGGCCCTTTCAAATTTTCCATTAACTGAACTTATAGTGCATTTTTTTTTGTCCGGGCTATTTCTCAGCAACTAAAGACCGGAATTCAATGAAACTTTATGGGAAACTTCACTACCAAGAGGAGATGTGCATATTATCAGCCAGTTCTGGTCGGATGATTTTTCACAGAGTTATGGCCCTTTGAAATTTTCCATTAACTGTACAT
>VMBQ01000367.1:45610-59062 GCA_007657795.1 Dreissena rostriformis | reverse complement strand
CTTCAAGGTCAAAGGTCAACATTTTTTATTTATTTTTTTTTTTTTTTTTTCATGTGTATCTCATCGACCTGCACATTTGGAGTGGTGAAAAGGTCAAGGTCAATGATGACCTTCAAGGTCAAAGGTGAAAAAAACAATATCCAAGCACCCACAGCTGAGCGTTGGCACCCGCTATGCGGTGCTCTTGTTCACAGAGTTAAGGCCTTTTGAAAAGTTCTATAAACTGTACAAGTAGTGCAATTCTTGTCCAGGCAATTTCTTCCAAACTACTGACTGGAATTCAATGAAGCTTAATGGGAAGCTTAACTGCCTTGAGGAGATGCGCATGTTATAAGTGGGTTCTGGTTAGATGATTTACTTAGAGAGTTATGGCCCTTTGAAATTTTTAAGTTGCTAAACCATCCATCGTATTATTTTGTCCAAAGTTATGCCCCTCAAGACGTTTCCTTTTATCTGAATATATTGTGCAATATTGTGACAAAAAAAAACACTTTGGGGAGCATCACCCGTCTCCGACGGTTTCTTGTTTAATTTTTTTGCTGGCTTTTGTTGAGCTAGTTGCAGTTTTAATAATCTTACTTCAAGTGTATTAACAGTATAAAAAAGTTAAATTACATTTCAAACAAATAATGTTGCATGTTCAAGCTTCTGTATCCATTTTAATAAAATTCAACGTTTTTTTCTGATTTCAGTGTTGCTAACACAGTGAAGAGAGCTTTCCTAATCTGGTTATCAGTTATAGTGTTTAGTAACCCTGTGACTTTCTTCAGTGGACTGGGAACGGCCATCGTTACCATAGGAGTTCTGTGCTACACAAAGGCAAAACAGATTGACGCTGCTAAACAGGCTATAAAATATGCAAGTGACCAAGAAATAAGTGTACATGGAAATTCAAAGTAATGACTTGCGTTGAAGTTTAAAAAATCTGTGTCTTGATGTATTCATCTCCCATCGAAACGCTGCTTTAAATTTTTGTGGTTGATATATGTTTGTATTTATTGACGTGGTGTTTTGGTTGTTTGCATTCGGGAGTTAAATAGATATTCTGATAACTATAGATATTATAATAATACCTGTCTATCCCATCGAAGATGCCAGATTGTTTTCTTTAATTACCTTTTAATACTCCTTCTGATCGCCGGAGTCGTTGTGTTCCATTCTCAATCAGATTGCCTCGAATCCTCTGGAAACTTCATTGCATATTACACATGTCCTAGCTCTGAGTCAAACATCCAATTTTCCCCATACTTAATGAAAATGTTTCTAATAATTAAATCTCGGTCAACAGGAATGGTTTTGAGTTTAGGAATTATGCAGATTCATAAAGTTTTAATTGAAACAATATTACATTAAGAACTGATATATTGAAAACACTTCTGTGCTCCATGTTTTGTTAAACATTTTTTGTAAGTTTTCATAAATCGATTTTCAGTTTAATTTGTATAGTTTCTCTTAAATGATAACTAATAAATAGTATATTTACAAATTAGAACCAATAAAACATTGAGTTATAATTAATTGTCCACATAATGTTCATAGACCTTTTTATTTATTTTCATCGCATTTATTAGAACTTCAGTAATACAACTATGGAAAGTTAAAATCCACTTTCCATGGTTAAGCTTAGAATATCAAAACGATTTTACAGTGAATGCAGTTGTAAAGTACACTTTCCTATGTCATATTTACGAAATATTTACCTCAAGTATTAAATATATATATTTAGTGTAAATATTTGTCATTGTCATTAACATCATTTTAACAAGTTTTATCAGGTTTGTTATTACTAACATTATCATTCCTATCAATTTACGTTTAATGGACACCATTACCATTATTACTCTTATCATGATGATAATATCAATAGCAATCGACATAACAATTTATACTGATACTAACATTTACATAAGTAGTTTGTTAAATTGTTACTTCATTTATTTTGTTTTGTTGTAACACGTTATAATAAGTATTGTTGTTATAAATATTATCATTATAACCATTATAAGTTATTATTTGTCACCACGGTTATTAATGCGTTATACAATTGCTTTCATTTACTAGTATCTAATTTAATTGTTATCATATCAGTACTATTGTTAATGCAAGTCAGTCGAATCAGAAAACACAACTAAGTCATATAAAGGAATTATATGCTCCCGCAGCGCTGACCCTTTTATTATACTCTACAATCAATTTTCTTTGTTTATTTTGCTTTATATTTTGGTACACATTTTTACGAATTTTACGTTTTGTTTAACCTTTATATACTATACTTTACGCCTAATTGTCATTACAGTACAATTTACAATTTTTAATTTTCTAAGCGTAAGATGTCAAAAGATTTGTTAAAATACGCACATATTCAACACATGTTGTATTTTTGCTAATTATGTATCACACGATTTAATGTAATTTCTGTTATTTCATGTAGCATGAGTTGAAAAAGAGTTAATGAAATAAGAACATAAAACATATTGTATTTGATACGTATTTTGCATTTTATACATTTTTTTCATTTCAAATATCAACAAACAGAAACTTCCTTTTCACAAGGAGGACAGTGAACTAATCAGATTAGGGTTAACGTATATTTATAATCGATAGCAGTTACTGTTCAAGATATATATTTTTTATTTAGAGCGATTTTACATAGCTTTGTCCATACTTACGCGTCCGGTTTGCTCAACTACTTGTATTGGTATATTGTCCAAAACCGATGTAGCGCCATAGCATTGTATCAATGCCTTCAGTGTTTAGTCATATTTTGAAAAGTCAATTAGTTTAGTACTTCCTGTTTTCAGTTAATATATTTTTTTACTTGCATATTATGCTTTTTTTTGGTTTCGTTGTATAAAAGTAACATATTTATTAATGTACACTGTGATGTGTTTGTTGGACGTGGGGATCATTTCAATGACATTGTATCGGGTAATTCGGTATTGTAATGAAATAAAGGATAAAACATTCATCATTTGTTGGTATTAAGGAACTTAAGTTAATTTACGTTAAAAGAACTGTGCAATACAAAGACAGCCTTGTTTTATACTAAACTAGTTTTTATGCAAATTTTGATGGATAGTCTGGAACCATTTGGCTACAGCTTTTGTGAATGTCAGTCTATATTTAGATTATCAGCAAAAACCGTTGAACTGTATAATAAATAATTACGTTGCTGATAAAAAGTATCAACACCAACTGATGGACTGTATACCAAATAAACAAGAGTATCAACAAAAAACGTTGGGCTTTATATTTATTGAACACGTTGCAGATGGATGAAGAATATCCTGGGGGGGGGGGACTGTTAGACTGTATACTAAATAAACATGTTGCTGATTAAAAGTATATGTTGCTGTCTTGCCGACTTTAAATAAAGCTTATCTTAAAAGTATCAGAAAAGCAAAGTTTGATAGTATTCTAAATGAACAAGTTGCAGATTAATAGTATCCGCAAAAACGGTTCGACTGTATACTTAATGAACAAGAGCATCATCAAAAACTGTTACACAATTTACTAGATGAACAAGTAGCAGATTATGAATATAAGAAAACACTGTAAGACTGTGTTCTTAATGAACAAGTTGCAGATTAAGATTGTGAGCAAAAACTGCTGGACTGTATACTAAATGAACAAACTGCAGATTAAGTGTTTCAGCGAAAACGGTTGGACTGTATACTTAATGAACAAGAGTGTCAGCAAAATTTTTAGGACTGTATACTTTATGAACACGTTGCAGATAAAGAAGATCAGCAAAACCTGTTGTACTGTATACTAAATGAACAAGAGTGATAGCAAAAACTGTTAGATTGTATTCTAAATGAACAAGTAGCAAAAACTGATCGACAGTATACATGGTATACTAAATGAACAAGCTGCAGATTAAGTATCAGCATAACCTGTTGGACTGTTTACCCAATGAACGAGATAGTCATCCAACTGTGTTTGACTGTACACTTAATGAGCACGTTGCAGCTAAAGAATATCAGCAAAACCTGTTGGACTGTTTACTAACTAAACAAGAGTGTAAGCAAAAAGTGTTAGACTGTATACTAAATGAACAAGTTGCAGATTAAGTGTAACCGCAAACACTGTCAAGTTGCAGATTCAAAGCATCTTAAAACAAGATCGGATAATAGGCTTAATAAACAAGTTACAAATTAAGGAAATCATCAAAAACTGATGGAATGTATATTAAATGAACAAGAGGGTCAGCAAAAACTGGTTGACAGTATATGTCTTTAACACGATTCAGACTTAAAGTATCAGAAAGCACCGTAAGACGGCATACTAAATGAACAAGTTACATATTAAGAGTATCACCAAAAAAACTGTTGGACTGCATTCTAAATGAACAAGAATATCAGCAAAAACTGTTGGACTGTATACTATATATAGAATTGCAGATTCAACGTATCTTAACACAAAATTGGACAATAGACTTAAAAAAACAATTTGCAGATTAAGACTATCATCAAAACTTGTTGGACAGTATACTAATTGAACAATTTAAAGATTAAGAGTATCAGAAGTATTCAAGTCACAACTTTTGACATTAGGAAGACAGAAAAAGGATCTCAACAGCCGCCTGACATAGCCAGTTTACCAGGACGATCAAATGCCTTTCAAGTCGGAAGAAGAAAGCTCTCAAGAGGGCTGTTTGGTCTACTGAGCACAAATAACTGCAACGCTCAGACGACACTAGTGTATCCCCGCTGAACTGTGACAGAGTGACTCATAACGAACCCAACAAATAGGCTACTATTGTGAATCGCCAGTACACAGGAGTTACAAAACACAAAGACCTATCAATATACATATTGATAGGTCTTTGCTAAACAAAACACAAGCAATGGATGGAAAAAGATATCCAGGCATGCCTCACCACGCGACCGTCTTGCCCATCATCAAACAAGCTACAGCAGTAACGGCGCCAACTTTAGGCAAATCTCCCTTAACACAGTATGCAGCAACATTCTTGAACACATCCCACATAATCAGATAATGAAACATCTTGACCAACACTACATTCTATCCGTTCAACAACATGGTTTCCATAAAAGCGCTCTACAGAAACCCAGTCCCTTTCTAGAAAACTACAAATCTTAACATAAATAAAAGTATTTTGCAAAAAACGTTTAACCTATCCGTTACTCACTAAAATCCGCTATACACCAATCGACTGTAGACCTGCGCGAAGCAGGGGTTCAATGCAGCGAGATGTTCGACATAGTTCGTCGCGCCATGCAAAATAGCGTACTCTTACAGGCGACAAAAGAAGGATTCTTATGCGCCAGGTCGCGTCGCAGAAATAGACGTAAGTTTTTCGTAGGTCTTGGATATATTAAATACAACGTGTTCACATTAAATATGTTTGATAAACATGAGCACGTTGATGGCCTTCTGATATTTGTAAGCTAGATTATAAGTACCAATGTTGTGTTTCAATATGTCTATGTTATATGTAATGTTGTTTTTTTTTTGTTTTTTTTTAACTTGTTATATCTAAATGCCATGTTGATGATTGTAAACCATAGGTTAAGTTAAATTTATAATCGCAGATATTCGAAATATATTAAAATCTCAATATGGACAATCTGTATTGCCTGGTATAATGTTCAAAGGAGCGAGCATGTAGACACCGTTCCTAACCTTTGATTATTGTTGCGTGAGAAGTGCATTTGAGAATATAATATACTAGTGCACACAATGCGATATGTTACCAATTGTTAAATACGAAACCAAAGCGTGTATGTTGTATAAATAAGTAAGTAAAATGCTCTGGAATTGTACAGGGGATCACACACATGTATTGCTTTCGGGGATTAATTGTGAAAATTGTGAAATATCGCTGCAGCACGCAATGCTGCATCCGAATTAGCCAATGCAAGATTGGAATTTGTTCATTCGAGCCAACAGACGGGACTATTTTCCAACATTTTATTGGACATTAAATAGGTAAAAACCTGGGTAAGACCGCTACGCCTCAAATATTGCATTTTCGTTGGATCCGCGGGGTATATCCAGAAAAAAAAAATCCGATTTAAACAAGACTATTGCCAAGCAATGATGTCCCCTACCGGCTCCGCCATTGTAAGATTATTATTTTTTAAGTATTTGTTGCCATAGCAACCAGAATTCTTGACGTAGGAACAAAATGAAATGACGTGCATAATCTCCATATTGCCATCTGTCCATGTTTTAAGTTTCATGAAAAAATATGAAGAACTTTTAAAGTTATAGCAGGATCCAGAAAAGTGTGACAGACTGACTGACAGACTGACAGAATGACTGATAGACAGACTGACTGACTGACAGACAGACTGACTGACAGACAGACAGACAGAGCGCAAACCATAAGTCCCCTCCGGTGAAACCGGAAGGGGAAAATACAACGAGTGCGTGTAGCATCTTACCTGGTTAACATGTGCGTATTAACGGATGGCCACAATCTAGTGATGTGTCCATATATGTCCATTTGAATTAAAAGAATATATTCATCTTAAAATGTTATAATTTCAGCGCAAGATCTCGTAACCATGCATTTTAATTCAACGAAATTTCTTTTGTTGCATTAAGCGGAGACTCCCATATTGTCAATTCGTTTTATTCGTTATATATTCGTTTAAGTCGTTTTATACAAGTGATTGTCCTTTCGCTTGCTTTGTTTATATAACTTGGTCATGTGTGGGGGTGATTTCAAAAGCACCCGGTAAACAATCTTTCTGCTATGAGCCTCATTTGTAGCGCTTGTGAATAATGACCTAGAATAAAGGTCAATGTCATTCATAGATACCAAAGTCCAAAATTGATTTTTGGATTGGCTGAACTAAACTTGCTGTATATAATACAATTTTCTGGTGCAGTTAGAATAAAGGATGAACCAAATGAACCAGGTACAGATGTAAATGTCACACGTAGAGGCATCAAGGTAAAATCAGCTTTTTGCTTGTCCGAACTTGCACTTGCTCCTCAAGATTCCAGAATGATTCCATTAATTGATACCGATGTTGCCTAAATGTGACGGACATAGATCACATGTCACTATCATATACTAAAGGTCGTCGAAATTGACCAAATGGTTTTACGCAAAACAGAATTTGTAAACGGATTTTAAAATTTAACACACACATAACGTTAACATGACTCTCGTATGGTATGGAATCTGGAGATATTTATAAGACTTTGATTGACATTTTACCAATTTTACCACCAAATAGCGGAGAATGTATCATGAATAGCTCTACATATCAACAGTTCGTACAGAGAGGCCGCGCCCCCGTGAATCTTACATTAAAAGTTTACTTGAAATACCATCAATATATCAAACGTAATTAAATGGTTTGTTACACATTCGTAATAACTATGACTGCTCTCTTTTGTTAGCGCTTCTGTTTTCTGATCAATAAACGTTTAAAATTACGAGGTCACCCTCGTAAACCTAAAAAACTTCAGGAATATCGATTATTTTTCAAATGTTATACTCTAGGACATTCCTTTGCATTATTTATATCACGTTTAGAAAAGCTGTTATAAACTTGCAGGTCCTATGCAAGAACTGGATCTTTCAAAACAGTTCCGGCTTTCCATGGCTGCCTCGTTTGTTGAACAAACGACAAACTCTGGGAAGGATCTGCCACGTGGTGGGGTTGACAAGTCACCAGCCCCAACTCAGAAGCGTCACGCTGATGAAAAGAGCCTGGCTGATATGACGTGCTTGAATGAAAACCTTATTGATGACAAAAGTCGGGCTGGATTGAATGATGACAAGAGCCTGGTTGAAGACAAGGGAGTGACTGATGAAAAGGGAGTGACTGACGGCAAGGGAGTGGCTGATGACAACGGAGTGGCTGTTGACAAGGGAGTGGCTGATGACAAGGGAGTGGCTGGTGACAAGGGAGTGACTGATGACAGGGAAGTGGTTGCAGACAAGGGAGTGACTGATGACAAGGGAGGGACTGCTGGCAATGGAGTGGCTGATGACAAGGGAGTGGCTGATGACAAGGAAGTGGCTGATGACAAGGGAGTGGCTGATGACAATGGAGTGGATGGTGACAAGGGAGTGACTCTTTACCAAGGAGTGGCTGATGACAATGGTGTGGATGATGACAATGGCGTGGCTGATGACAATGGAGTGACTGGTGACCAGGGAGTGGCTGATGACAAGGTAGTGACTGATGACAAGGAAGTGGCTGGTAACAAGGGAATGGCTGATGACAAGGGAGTGGCTGAGGACAAGGGACTGGATGATGACAATGGAGTGGCTGATGACAATGGAGTGCCTGGTGACCAGGGAGTGGCTGATGACAAGGGAGTGGATGATGACAAGGGATTGGCTGATGACAAGGAAGTTGCTGATGACAAGGGCGTGGCTAATAACAAGGGAGTGCCTGATGACAAGGAAGTGGCTGATGACAAGGGAGTGGCTAATGACAATGTAGTGGTTGATGACTATGGAGTGACTAGTGACCAGGAAGTGGCTGATGACAATGGAGTGGATGGTGACAAGGGATTGGCTGGTGACCAGGAAGTGACTGATGACAATGGAGTGGCTGATGGCAATGGGGTGACTGGTGACCAGGGAGTGGCTGATGACAAGGAAGTGACTGATGGCAATGGAGTGGATAGCGACAAGGGATTGGCTGGTGACCAGGAAGTGACTGATGACAATGGAGTGGCTGATGACAATGGAGTGGCTGGTGAACAGGGAGTGGCTGATGACAATGGAGTGGCTGGTGACCAGGGAGTGGCTGATGACAAGCAAGTTGCTGATGACAATAAAGTGGATGGTGACAAGGGATTGGCTGGTGACCAGGGAGTGACTGATGACAATGGAGTGGCAGATTACAATGGAGTGACTGATGACAATTGAGTGGCTGATGACAATGGTGTGACTGGTGACCAGGGAGTGGCTGATGACAAGAAAATGGCTGATGACAATAGAGTGGATGGTGACAAGGGATTGGCAGGTGACCAGGAAGTGACTGATGACAATGGAGTGGCTGATGACAAGAAAGTTACTGGTGACCAGGGATTGACTGATGACAATGGAGTGGCTGATGACAATGGAGTGACTGGTTACCATAGAGTGGCTGATGACTATGGAGTGACTGATGACAAGGAAGTGGCTGATGACAAGGGAGTGACTGATGACAAGGAAGTGGCTGATGACAATTGAGTGGCTGATGACAAGGGAGTGGCTGATGACAAGGAAGTGGCTGATGACAAGGGAGTGGCTGATGACAATGGAGTGACTGGTGACCAGGGAATGGCTGATGACACGGAAGTGGCTAATGACAATGAAGTGGATGTTGACAAGGGAGTGGCTGGTGACAAGGGAGTGACTGATGACAAGGAAGTGGCTGATGACAAGGGAGTGACTGATGACAAGGAAGTGGCTGATGACAAGGGAGTGGCTGATGACAAGGGAGTGACTGATGACTATGGAGTGGCTGATGACAAGGGAGTGACTGATGACTATGGAGTGGCTGATTACAAGGGCGTTATTGATGACCGTGACTGGTGACCAGGGAGTGGCTGATGACACGGAAGTGGCTAATGACAATGAAGTGGCTGTTGACAATGGAGTGGCTGATGACCAGGGACTGGCTGATGACAAGGGAGTGGCTGATGACAAGGGAGTGACTGATGACAAGGAAGTGGCTGGTGACAAGGGAGTTATTGATGCCAAGGGCCTGGCTTGTGACAAGAGCATCAATGATGACATGAGTATCACTGATATCTTCAAATGTTTCATTGATAAATTTCGTCTTGCTTATTGCGCTGATAACATGTGTCAGTCTGCAAAAGACAGCCTCACTTTTGACCAGAGCCTTGATGATGTCAATACCCAAACTAATGACAACAGCCGAGCTAATGAAGAGAGGTTGGCTGAACGAGTGGATAACGAGAGCCTCTCTGGTGACAAGTGCATGGCTGATATCAAGATCAGCACTGATGACAATACTCTTGCTGGTGACATAAGATCTCTGATGACTGGAGCATGGCTGGACAGAAAAGCCTTATTGCTGACAAGGACCGTATTGGTGAAAAGGGTGTAAGTGATGACAAGAAGGTCCTAAGCACAGGCGATGGAAAACGTCTGCAATCAGTCAAGG
Source organism: Dreissena rostriformis (assembly GCA_007657795.1). Lineage (NCBI taxonomy): Eukaryota > Metazoa > Mollusca > Bivalvia > Myida > Dreissenidae > Dreissena > Dreissena rostriformis. The sequence goes on along the minus strand of VMBQ01000367.1, from coordinate 48,947 downwards.
ATGACACCCTTGGTGGTTTAACAAAGAAAAAGTCGCTGGGAGAAAGTCGCCAGTTCTTAAAACAATTTCGTGCAGCTTTAAGGAGACTTTGCTGCATTCAGAAGAACAAAAACTAACTAATAGTCAACTTATTTTTAAAATTATTGTGATGTTGTATTATTTATTATTTTACAAACGATTGCATGACATGTTTACAACAATGACCTTCATTGCCATGATTGAAAAACAACTAACATTGAATACAAATNATAAAAGAAAGAAAAAAAGAATAAAAAAAAGTTTACCGCACCTGGGATCGAACCACTGAGTACCTATTATGAACCTACTCGGTCATAAATGTGTGATGATTCTGATAACAAAACTATTGGGTTGTGATAATAGCATCGGTGTTGCCATAAATATATTCTCGGTTAAATAAACTGCCGCAACACCCCTTAAAAGAAATCTCCTTAAAACCTATCCGCAAACGCGAATGTTTTAATAGTTTCCCCGATAAGTACAACACATACACTAAAATTGTATATTTAAGTATTTGATTAACGTTATGCATAAGGCAAGTATTCATTTTCTGTTGTCATCGGTACATGTGAGACTGGTATTGACTGCTTTAAATGATTTTTTTCAGCATTTAACCAAGGTATCTATTAAAGGGACTTATTCATAGTTTGGTACAATGAAGATTTTCAAAATTAGTGTCATAGATTCAAGAAAATGTGCATATTATGTTGAAACAAGCAAAAAAACACTCCTGACTAGGAAATATGTAAAAAAAATATCGGTTCATTAATGGATAATCATCATTCGAAATCCGTAAAATAATAAAGTGTTCGTAACGCTTTTCCTTTAAATTTGGAAAATACATTTGAGAACTAACATAGCGTTTATCAGATTATTGATGAATGTATAAGATCAATCTTTATACAGAGATTCTTCATTTAGCCATTTATATTTTGCCATATGCTTCACCTTAACATTTCGCAAATGTCGCCAAATTATATATTCATACAGGAACATCCTTAAAAACTTTATGAATTCTTGGGAAACTATTCACAGTTCCAGTCCCAGATTATAGAACAAACAATAATATTGAACCGTATTTTAATCTCAAATTGCTGTAATCTTGGCTTTTACTTCAATGGTATTACCCTACACAAAGGTTAGCATTCTTAGTTATTAAATATTTATTGGTTAATTAAGCGTCATAAAAATTAAACATAATTGCAAATGAAAAATTAGTTATCATGGCGTGATCGTCTATTCATTATCCTTTAGTCTAATTCAAGCCCACAACAAATTGATCAGATGTTAGTCGGATTTTTTGCACCTTAAAAGCATGTAGGGAAATTATATCCATTTTCCCGCAACCGATTTTTTCACAAACAACATATTTTTTTATTTATTAAGATTAACTCTACATATTTTATTACATACACAATAATGTTTATTTAATGGTAAATGGAAAAAAATGCAAAAAAAGCTGTTAAGTTCATATGCTGCTATTGTTAAACAATTAACTGTTTGAAACTAAAATGCAATTTTCAATGATTTCATCTAACCATAACACAAGAATATGACGTACATTTCATTCTTAAAACTTGAGCGAATAACCCGGGGCGAATAACCTTACTTCACAACTCAGAACTGAAAACCGCGAAAAGTGGCAAATTTCTTGTCAACATAATTTAACATGTATCCCGTAAAATCCATATTGAAACACTAACAGAGCAGGCCAACAAATTCCTTACAATACACCGACGAAACACGTTGAGTTGTCCACAATACAGCAAGGCCCAGTCATACCAGACCCTTATCAGTTCTATCGAAAGATTCGCAAGCACATTCTGGGATCCTCACATTACCACCAAGATATCGCACTTGGAGTGTGAGTTACAACGAGCTGTCCGCTTCGTCAAAGGTGGCAAGACCACCAGCGGCACATGCCAGGTGATCTCAGAATAAGGCTAGTCTACACTGCAGCAGCTTGGCCCCAATGCCAAGCTAGTGATGACCTACAGGATAGCACATAACCGCATAGACATCCCAGCAGTGCAGTTCTTCCATCACCTCTGACACTTGGCGGTTATGGCTACGAAAATAATTTCCAAACTTAGTATCCCACAATCTCCACGCAGAGTTGTCGTTCCATGCTCTCACAAACAATCCCTACCATCATAAGAAAAATCCTTACAGATCTGGAAGGATTATTTTTTTGTATAATATTATGAAAAGTAGTATCATTTTCTTTTATATTTTGATAATATTGTGTAAGGTAAGGTTCATAATACAAAAGTTAATTACCTAGCTAAATTAAAGAAAGTGAAATAGCAACGGGAAATATATTGTAACACGTGGCTCGGCTATCATCACGTAGTTGGTTATGACGGCAGGGATTTGAACCAGATATATGGTTGCAGTCAAATCTCTGCGCGGAGTTTGAGTATCCCATTCTGCCGCATCGACACCAATAAGTTCTTCTTCTATCATTCTCTCGGCAAACCGTCTTTTTAACCAGCTACCACATGCAGCATCGATTCCTTCACGCTATGTGTTTTCATGTGATTGTGATTCCGACATACCTTTTTATACCCCCATTACCAATTAGTAATGGGGGCTATATAGGAGTCACTTTGTCGGTCGGTCGGTCTGTCTGTCTGTCGGTCTGTCCCGAAAATTATCCGATCTTCACCAAACTTGGTCAGAAATTGTATCTGGATGATGTCTAGGTCAAGTTTGAATATGGGTCATGTCGGGTCAAAAACAAGGTCACGGGGTCACTTAGTGCGTTTTAAACCGAAAGTTTGTCCGGGCCATAACTATTTCATTTATCGTTAGATTTCAAAATGACTTGGTGCATTTGTCCACCATCATTGGACTTTGTGTCGCGCGAAAGAAGTACGTCGATATCTCCAAGGTCAAGGTCACACTTGGAGTTCAAAGGTCAAATGCTTGTCCGGGCCATAACTATGTCGTTCATTGTAAGATTTTGAAATCATTTGGCACATTTGTTCACCATCATTGGACGGTGTGTCACACGAAAGAATTACGTCGATATCTCCAAGGTCAAGGTCACACTTTGAGTTCAAAGGTAAAAAATGGCCATACATGAGCTTGTCCGGGCCATAACTATGTCGTTGATTGTGAGATTTTATAATAATTTGGCACATTTGTTCACCATCATTGGGCGGTGTGTTGCGCGAAAGAATTACGTCGATATCTCCAAGGTCAAGGTCACACTTTGAGTTCAAAGGTAAAAAATGGCCATAAATGAGCTTGTCCGGGCCATAACTATGTCGTTCATTGTGAGATTTTAAAATCATTTGGCACATTTGTTCACCAT
>VMBQ01000367.1:0-43751 GCA_007657795.1 Dreissena rostriformis | reverse complement strand
CGGTGGTGGTGGTGGTGGTGGTGGTGGTGGTGGTGGTGGTGCCTTAATTTCATTTTTGCCCGATGTTTATTGATACAATGCATTACAAAAATGCAGTTAGCCTTACATTTGGTAAAATTTAAATAAATTACAAGGGAGGCAACTGCTGTAACAAAAAGAACATGCATAAACGGTAGGTTGTTTCCCTTGTTTGAACCATGCTAAATTTGAACCATGCTAAATCCTGCCTATTTCCAGTAACTGTGACCTTCACCTGTGACCTTGACCTTTGACCAAGTGACCTCAAAATCAATAGCGGTCATCTGCGAGTCATGATCAATGTTCCTATGAAGTTTCATGATCCTAGGCCCAAGCGTTCTTGAGTTATCATCAGACAACCACCTGGTGGACGGACAGACCGACAGACAGACCGACCGACATGTGCAAAGCAATATACCCCCTTTTCTTCGAAAGGGGGCATAATAATGCGATGGTTCATTTTTAAGTTGAAATTGCATATTTTAATGCAGTTTAAAAGTGTCGCGTGTTTTAGATTAAATTTCAATATATTGAAGGTGTTAATAAAAAAGGGTCCGTTTAAAATGCGTATATGACTCATATTCGCGAATATGAACGAAACGACCGAATATGAACGAATATTGGCAATGTTGATGCTTTGTCTGCAATGTTTTTATCAACAAATTACTATGTTAAAAAGGTACATGTGTTAAATCTGTTTACATAAATAGAGCAATTCACAAGAAATTATCATTTTTCAAACTCTAAAGTCATGTTCGCGAATATGAACATTGTTTTTAGGCTACACACCACCAACAATATTACCACGACGACTCCACAATATAAAATGTCGGGAAAAAAACACTTAAAATGTTCTCTCGATCTTAACAGTATTAATATATTAAGAAGCTTTTTATACATATTAGGATTTCTATATAAACAAGATGTGTTTGTGAAACACTATGTCCCCTTTTGAGCGATCTTGACCCATATACTTGACCTTTGACCTTGAAGGATGACCTTGACCTTTCACCACTCAAAATGTGTAGCTCGAATCACTGAGATACACGTGCATGCCAAATATCAAGTTGCTATGTTCAATATTGCAAAATTTATGGCAAATATTAAAGTTTGTGGAAACAAACCAACAGACAAACACACCAACAAACAGACAGGGCAAAAACCATACAAATGTTAGAAAAAAACAACATTTTAAAACAGCCGATCGATATCTGTTCATATTCGTCCCTTTCAGTCATATTCGCGAATATGAGTCATATACGCACTTAAGTCGAACCGAAACAAAAATGTTCGAACGTGTGACGCAAATATAGCGTGACGTACTTTATGGATGGCCCCTTATTTAATTAACAGGACATTAATAGTATTGCAGGCATGGTCCTAATGGTTGGCAAATGATCGTCCGAAAATTTGGTCCGTAAGGTCAGTAGTCCGAATCTCAGTCGCTCAATGTACATTGATTTTTGCAATAAAGCGTCTGCTGTTGAAGAGTTGGGTTCGAACTGTCAAGTAAAGTTGTGACCGAAAACACTTGTATATTATTGAAATATTTAGGTTAACATTAAATAATATGCACGCTAGTAAGCGGTTTTAATAATTCTGATAAACGCTATAGTAGTCGTCGCATTGCTAAACAAATAAAATCATCCACGTAAGCAGTTGATTGGATTTTCGGATAGCAGATATTCGGAAATCACACACTTAAGACTGAATTGATTCTTGTTAGATACCAGTATGCAATAGTTCTCCATATGAGCTATTGTAATCACCCTCGTCATGAGACGTGCATTGTCAAATTGTATTTCGTTACCATTCTAGAGGCCACATTCAAACGTGATAAAACTTGGTCAGAGTGTTTATCTTGACAATATCTAGGCAAAGTTTGAAAGTGGGACATGCCATACAAAAAAGAGGTAACCAGGTAAAATCTTTGTTACCACTCTAGAGGCCAAATTTATGACTCAATCTTGATGGAATTTGGCCAGAATGTTTAAATGGAAATTATCTAGGCTGAGTTCGAATCTGGGTCACTTGCTTCAACAAACTAGGTCACCAGGTTAAGTTTTAGAAAAAAACTTGTGACCTCTCTAGAGGCCACATTTATGACTCAATCTGATAAAACTTCATCAGAATATTAATCTTGCAAATATGAAGGCGAATTTTGAATCTGATTCAAGATGAAGATCTTCCAAAAACTAGGTCACCAACTCAAATTGTAGGAAACCCATATTACTGCTCTAGAACCTGTATTTATGACTCAGTTTTGATGAGATGTGAATGTTTATCTTAAAGATTTAAAGGCCAAGTTTAATTCTAGGTCAAGTGGTGTTCAAAACTAAGCTACGAATACAAGTCTTTGACAATTCGTGTACAAGTATTTTTTTAAAAAGCATGTAATTTTGCCATTATAAAATCCAACATAATGCCAAAGAAAAGTGAAGAAGAGGACTCTACCTATGCTGTGGACATGGTACTTGAGAAGGCTAAACTTATGGCTTCAATCGACACAATCATCCTGAAGGACAACGGTCTGACAGATGAGAAGAAGGGACTGATGAACCCCCGGGCACTTTTCTTCCTTGCCATGTGGTACTTCTTCAGCTTCTGTACTCTGTTCCTGAACAAGCATATCCTGACCACACTGAGGGGAGATCCTATACTGCTCGGTAGGTATATACAGTTGAAAATGCTGATTATTAGATATGGGTATGGTGAAGGAGTTTTGGGCCATGTCAGCACATTCAAATATGTCAATAACTTCTGTTTGAATCTAAATCAAACTTTGAATATAGCAAACTTGCATTGATAACTTGCATGGGATTGCATTAGGGGCAAGTAGGGTCAAGGTCACTGTTACTAAATTGTGTATGTATGTAGATTACATGCATACTTAGCTTTGGATTGCACTTGGGATCCGTCTGGTCACGGTCACTTAAGAGAGAACAATATTTTCCGCTCAATTGCCTAATATGGATAGAAGTATCGCACTGACAATTTGCGTAGGTTACTATTATAGCTGTTTATTGCACTTGCGGCCAGAAGAAATCAAGGTGAAAGTAATAGCTCTTTATTGCACTTGCGGCCAGAAGAAATCAAGGTGAAAGTAAAATCACTAACTTGTGATAACTTCAGTGATAAGGTAAAGGTATTGTATGGAAAGTTGATGCATAGGTTGTTTACTTGCAGACATAGCAGGGGAGTGCACAGTAATTTGTAAGATTGAAGAACACCATTTAGTAAAACATTTAAAATCTGGTTTTGTGGCATAACCATGTTTGTCTTTTGTATAAATTCATGTTTTACTTTGTCATTCAAGGTGCAGTGCAGATGGTAATGACTACGAGTCTGGGTTTTCTGCAGATGTATTTGCCCCTTGGTATCTACATGTATAGTAACATCAAAAGGAATGGGAAACCACCAAATTTCTGGAGAAACATGGTCATTGTTGGAATTATGAGGTACTTTAGTGTGAGAACAATATTTATTTAACAGCTAAATTGCAAAATGCATAAAAAGAGTTTTATTATTTTATCCTGGTAATAGCTTAAGTAAATTAAATAACTTTTGGATGGTAATTCCGGTAGAACTCTAACTACAATACATTTTGATGTCCCTCAGTGTATACTGGGGGACATATTGTTTTTGCCGTGTCTGTTGGTTTGTTGGTTTGTTTGCAAAACACTTTAAAATTGGCCATAACTTTTCAATATTAAAGATAGCAACTTGATATTTGGCATTTGGCATCTCATGGACCTGCACATTTTGAGTGGTGAAAGGTCAAGGCCATCCTTCAAGGTCAAATATATGGGTCAAAATCGCTCAAAAGGGGACATAGTGTTTCTCAAACACATCACTCGTTTATGACTATTTTAGATTGTAAAAAGTGAGGCGATCCAAAAAGTGTTTATTAAGATGAATCAAAAGACTTACCTGCCTAGATACATTATAATTAATTGCTTATAATAAAAACTAGTGTGACCTATGATTATTTACCGGTAGTAATATTACCATAACTGAATGGAGAAATTGTTTGTTCTGGTCCAACCAGGTAAAGTGAAATGCATAAAGAATGAATGAAGGCTTGAAATACCTAGTCATTTACAATAGTTATGCTTGAAGCATCATCATATTTTATATTTTATATCATCTCTCTGTTTTTTTCTAATTTATGTTTGAGAATTTTTCAATGTAACTACAGCAGCACCAGCTACACAAAAATATCTACCTTTACACAATCACAGTTAAAAAACCCACAAGTTTCAATTTTCAACATCCTGTTTCAATGTTTGCAGGTTTTCCACAGTGGTGTTGGGACTTGTGGCACTGAAGTTTGGGGCGGTATCGTTCACAGAGACAGTGAAAAGTTCCGCGCCAATATTCACCGTGTTTATATCTTACAAGATGCTTGGGGAGTATTCTGGTGTGTTAACTGTGCTTAGTCTGATACCTATAACGTTTGGACTGGGACTTTGCTCGACATATGAATTAAGTTTTGATGTTCAAGGATTTGCAGCGTCACTGGTGACAAATATATTAGAGTGGTGAGTAACAGCTTTACTGCAGTCTTGTTTCATTCTATTTCCTCGAACATTTGTTAATGCTTATTTGCTGAAATATATCTCTTCACTCAAATAATTATAATTACAGGCAAAAACCTGCAACTTAACATTATTGCACAGTTTGGTAACATAAAATAGGACCCTTAGACAGGGTGAAAGAACAGTATTTGTATGTCCTGATAATTTCATAATCTGTTTTTTTTTGTATTCGTTTTTTTTTCAGTTTACAGAATGTTTATTCCAAAATGCTCATGAGTGGCGAGAAATACAGATACACGTAAGTGATGTATGTACATATGGTACATATGTATGTAACTATACTGTTAGACAATTACATATATTTATCAAGAGCATCATTATTTCATAAAAATCAAATTAAAATCATCCATATGATATGGCTGAATGTATACAATTTAGTACTGTTAAAAAGACTTACAACAACAAGGCAGAAACATAAAAACAAAATTGTTACTTTATGTATCTGATGCCTTAAATTGTTTATATTTGTTTTTCAGTCCAGCAGAGTTACAGTTCTTTACAAGTATTGCAGCTGTGCTCGTACAAATCCCTGCCAGTGTTTTTATGATAGATTTCCTGAATGTCGAAAAAACAATGGACGTTACAATGTTGGCAATGTTCATCTTCAATGGCGTATCTTTCCACTGCCAAAGTTTCTCAGCATATGTTCTAATGGGCTATATATCTCCTGTTACACATAGGTACACTTTCACACTTTCTTTAAAATCCTTTGTAATAATTTGGTCCATGCAATTATGAAACTGAATTTCAAGTATGAGCAGTTTAAAAATGTAATTTTCTTACCATTTTACAAATTATTATTCAATAACAAATGCTGATTTTTACATCATTTGTGGCTTTTGTTGAGCAAGTTACAGTTTTCTTTATCTAACTTCAAATGTACACGTTTTTACAGTATTAAAAGATAAATGAAATTTCGAACAAACCATATGTGGTGTGTTCTGAGAAGAGAAAACTGGGCAAAATGCTTGTGCGTATATTGCCATCCCAGATTAGCCTGTGCAGTCCGCACAGGCTAATCAGGGACGAAAATTTCCGCTTTTATCGAATTTTTCGTTAAAATGATGTCTCTTCTTAGCGAAAATCCAGTTTAGGCGGAAAGTGTCATCCCGGATTAGCCTGTGCGTGCACAGGCTAATCCGGGATGACACTTTAAGCACATGCATTTTGCCAAGTTTTCTCAGAACACGCCACATATTGCATTATGAAGCCTCTGAAAAAGTTTCTATTTCAGTCAAACTCAATATTGTTTCTGATTTCAGTGTTGCTAACACAGTGAAGAGGGCTTTGCTCATTTGGTTATCAGTTATAGTTTTTAGTAACCCGTTGACTTTCCTTAGCGGATTGGGAACAGTCATCGTAACCATTGGAGTTCTGTGCTACACAAAAGCAAGACAGATAGATGCCGCTAAACAGGCTTTAAAATATGCAAATGACCAAGAAATTCGTGTGCACAGAGTTTAAAATGAAAACATATGCAACAAAATCTTGATGTATTTATCTTTGCCAGATAAATGTTGTTTTTCTTGACGTATACATTGTATTAATTAGCTCAGTGTTCTGTGGTTTACATTCCATGCATTGGGTTGAAGACTTGAAAAGAGATATATATATATATATGCTGATAGTTTAAGATTTCATAACTTAATTGTTTAATTTAGTTGAATACATTTCTTTTGTTCTGTTATAAAATTTATGTCAAAGATCATTTAATGTGTCGTGTTCTGGGAAAACTGGGCATAAGGCTTGTGCTTAAATTGTCATCCCAGATTAGCCTGTGCAGTCCGCACAGGCTAATCAGGGACGAAACTTTCCGCCAAAATTAAATTTTTGCTAAGAAGAGACCTCATTTAAACGAAAAATGTCATAAAAGCGTTAAGTGTCGTCCCTGATTAGCCTGTGCAGACTGCACAGGCTAATCTGGGATGACAATTTATGCACAATAATTTTGCCCAGTTTTCTCAAAACACGACACAAATCATAAGTGATTGAGTGTGAAATTGTATTCACTGAGGAACTGAACCTATAGCACTGCTATCATTCCATTGAGGAACTGAACCTATAGCACTGCTATCATTCCACTGAGGAACTGAACCTATAGCACTGCTATCATTCCACTGAGGAACTGAACCTATAGCACTGCTATCATTCCACTGAGGAACTGAACCTATAGCACTGCTATCATTCCACTGAGGAACTGAACCTATAGCACTGCTATCATTCCACTGAGGAACTGAACCTATAGCACTGCTATCATTCCACTGAGGAACTGAACCTATAGCACTGCTATCATTCCACTGAGGAACTGAACCTATAGCACTGCTATCATTCCACTGAGGAACTGAACCTATAGCACTGCTATCATTCCACTGAGGAACTGAACCTATAGCACTGCTATCATTCCACTGAGGAACTGAACCTATAGCACTGCTATCATTCCACTGAGGAACTGAACCTATAGCACTGCTATCATTCCACTGAGGAACTGAACCTATAGCACTGCTATCATTCCACTGAGGAACTGAACCTATAGCACTGCTATCATTCCACTGAGGAACTGAACCTATAGCACTGCTATCATTCCACTGAGGAACTGAACCTATAGCACTGCTATCATTCCACTGAGGAACTGAACCTATAGCACTGCTATCATTCCACTGAGGAACTGAACCTATAGCACTGCTATCATTCCACTGAGGAACTGAACCTATAGCACTGCTATCATTCCACTGAGGAACTGAACCTATAGCACTGCTATCATTCCACTGAGGAACTGAACCTATAGCACTGCTATCATTCCACTGAGGAACTGAACCTATAGCACTGCTATCATTCCACTGAGGAACTGAACCTATAGCACTGCTATCATTCCACTGAGGAACTGAACCTATAGCACTGCTATCATTCCACTGAGGAACTGAACCTATAGCACTGCTATCATTCCACTGAGGAACTGAACCTATAGCACTGCTATCATTCCACTGAGGAACTGAACCTATAGCACTGCTATCATTCCACTGAGGAACTGAACCTATAGCACTGCTATCATTCCACTGAGGAACTGAACCTATAGCACTGCTATCATTCCACTGAGGAACTGAACCTATAGCACTGCTATCATTCCACTGAGGAACTGAACCTATAGCACTGCTATCATTCCACTGAGGAACTGAACCTATAGCACTGCTATCATTCCACTGAGGAACTGAACCTATAGCACTGCTATCATTCCACTGAGGAACTGAACCTATAGCACTGCTATCATTCCACTGAGGAACTGAACCTATAGCACTGCTATCATTCCACTGAGGAACTGAACCTATAGCACTGCTATCATTCCACTGAGGAACTGAACCTATAGCACTGCTATCATTCCACTGAGGAACTGAACCTATAGCACTGCTATCATTCCACTGAGGAACTGAACCTATAGCACTGCTATCATTCCACTGAGGAACTGAACCTATAGCACTGCTATCATTCCACTGAGGAACTGAACCTATAGCACTGCTATCATTCCACTGAGGAACTGAACCTATAGCACTGCTATCATTCCACTGAGGAACTGAACCTATAGCACTGCTATCATTCCACTGAGGAACTGAACCTATAGCACTGCTATCATTCCACTGAGGAACTGAACCTATAGCACTGCTATCATTCCACTGAGGAACTGAACCTATAGCACTGCTATCATTCCACTGAGGAACTGAACCTATAGCACTGCTATCATTCCACTGAGGAACTGAACCTATAGCACTGCTATCATTCCACTGAGGAACTGAACCTATAGCACTGCTATCATTCCACTGAGGAACTGAACCTATAGCACTGCTATCATTCCACTGAGGAACTGAACCTATAGCACTGCTATCATTCCACTGAGGAACTGAACCTATAGCACTGCTATCATTCCACTGAGGAACTGAACCTATAGCACTGCTATCATTCCACTGAGGAACTGAACCTATAGCACTGCTATCATTCCACTGAGGAACTGAACCTATAGCACTGCTATCATTCCACTGAGGAACTGAACCTATAGCACTGCTATCATTCCACTGAGGAACTGAACCTATAGCACTGCTATCATTCCACTGAGGAACTGAACCTATAGCACTGCTATCATTCCACTGAGGAACTGAACCTATAGCACTGCTATCATTCCACTGAGGAACTGAACCTATAGCACTGCTATCATTCCACTGAGGAACTGAACCTATAGCACTGCTATCATTCCACTGAGGAACTGAACCTATAGCACTGCTATCATTCCACTGAGGAACTGAACCTATAGCACTGCTATCATTCCACTGAGGAACTGAACCTATAGCACTGCTATCATTCCACTGAGGAACTGAACCTATAGCACTGCTATCATTCCACTGAGGAACTGAACCTATAGCACTGCTATCATTCCACTGAGGAACTGAACCTATAGCACTGCTATCATTCCACTGAGGAACTGAACCTATAGCACTGCTATCATTCCACTGAGGAACTGAACCTATAGCACTGCTATCATTCCACTGAGGAACTGAACCTATAGCACTGCTATCATTCCACTGAGGAACTGAACCTATAGCACTGCTATCATTCCACTGAGGAACTGAACCTATAGCACTGCTATCATTCCACTGAGGAACTGAACCTATAGCACTGCTATCATTCCACTGAGGAACTGAACCTATAGCACTGCTATCATTCCACTGAGGAACTGAACCTATAGCACTGCTATCATTCCACTGAGGAACTGAACCTATAGCACTGCTATCATTCCACTGAGGAACTGAACCTATAGCACTGCTATCATTCCACTGAGGAACTGAACCTATAGCACTGCTATCATTCCACTGAGGAACTGAACCTATAGCACTGCTATCATTCCACTGAGGAACTGAACCTATAGCACTGCTATCATTCCACTGAGGAACTGAACCTATAGCACTGCTATCATTCCACTGAGGAACTGAACCTATAGCACTGCTATCATTCCACTGAGGAACTGAACCTATAGCACTGCTATCATTCCACTGAGGAACTGAACCTATAGCACTGCTATCATTCCACTGAGGAACTGAACCTATAGCACTGCTATCATTCCACTGAGGAACTGAACCTATAGCACTGCTATCATTCCACTGAGGAACTGAACCTATAGCACTGCTATCATTCCACTGAGGAACTGAACCTATAGCACTGCTATCATTCCACTGAGGAACTGAACCTATAGCACTGCTATCATTCCACTGAGGAACTGAACCTATAGCACTGCTATCATTCCACTGAGGAACTGAACCTATAGCACTGCTATCATTCCACTGAGGAACTGAACCTATAGCACTGCTATCATTCCACTGAGGAACTGAACCTATAGCACTGCTATCATTCCACTGAGGAACTGAACCTATAGCACTGCTATCATTCCACTGAGGAACTGAACCTATAGCACTGCTATCATTCCACTGAGGAACTGAACCTATAGCACTGCTATCATTCCACTGAGGAACTGAACCTATAGCACTGCTATCATTCCACTGAGGAACTGAACCTATAGCACTGCTATCATTCCACTGAGGAACTGAACCTATAGCACTGCTATCATTCCACTGAGGAACTGAACCTATAGCACTGCTATCATTCCACTGAGGAACTGAACCTATAGCACTGCTATCATTCCACTGAGGAACTGAACCTATAGCACTGCTATCATTCCACTGAGGAACTGAACCTATAGCACTGCTATCATTCCACTGAGGAACTGAACCTATAGCACTGCTATCATTCCACTGAGGAACTGAACCTATAGCACTGCTATCATTCCACTGAGGAACTGAACCTATAGCACTGCTATCATTCCACTGAGGAACTGAACCTATAGCACTGCTATCATTCCACTGAGGAACTGAACCTATAGCACTGCTATCATTCCACTGAGGAACTGAACCTATAGCACTGCTATCATTCCACTGAGGAACTGAACCTATAGCACTGCTATCATTCCACTGAGGAACTGAACCTATAGCACTGCTATCATTCCACTGAGGAACTGAACCTATAGCACTGCTATCATTCCACTGAGGAACTGAACCTATAGCACTGCTATCATTCCACTGAGGAACTGAACCTATAGCACTGCTATCATTCCACTGAGGAACTGAACCTATAGCACTGCTATCATTCCACTGAGGAACTGAACCTATAGCACTGCTATCATTCCACTGAGGAACTGAACCTATAGCACTGCTATCATTCCACTGAGGAACTGAACCTATAGCACTGCTATCATTCCACTGAGGAACTGAACCTATAGCACTGCTATCATTCCACTGAGGAACTGAACCTATAGCACTGCTATCATTCCACTGAGGAACTGAACCTATAGCACAGCTATCATTCCACTGAGGAACTGAACCTATAGCACAGCTATCATTCCACTGAGGAACTGAACCTATAGCACAGCTATCATTCCACTGAGGAACTGAACCTATAGCACAGCTATCATTCCACTGAGGAACTGAACCTATAGCACAGCTATCATTCCACTGAGGAACTGAACCTATAGCACAGCTATCATTCCACTGAGGAACTGAACCTATAGCACAGCTATCATTCCACTGAGGAACTGAACCTATAGCACAGCTATCATTCCACTGAGGAACTGAACCTATAGCACAGCTATCATTCCACTGAGGAACTGAACCTATAGCACAGCTATCATTCCACTGAGGAACTGAACCTATAGCACAGCTATCATTCCACTGAGGAACTGAACCTATAGCACAGCTATCATTCCACTGAGGAACTGAACCTATAGCACAGCTATCATTCCACTGAGGAACTGAACCTATAGCACAGCTATCATTCCACTGAGGAACTGAACCTATAGCACAGCTATCATTCCACTGAGGAACTGAACCTATAGCACAGCTATCATTCCACTGAGGAACTGAACCTATAGCACAGCTATCATTCCACTGAGGAACTGAACCTATAGCACAGCTATCATTCCACTGAGGAACTGAACCTATAGCACAGCTATCATTCCACTGAGGAACTGAACCTATAGCACAGCTATCATTCCACTGAGGAACTGAACCTATAGCACTGCTATCATTCCACTGAGGAACTGATCCTATAGCACTGCGATCATTCCAATCCTACAACTTTTATCATGTATGTGGGCATTAACTAGGATTATTTTGTTCACAAACATATTTTAAGCCTATGTATGCGACAAAAAGCATAACACAAAAATTCACTTTGACTAACCAAATTAATATACCTGTGATAACATAATTATTGTAATAACTTGTTTATCTGTAATTTCGCTTAGAGAATAGTAAAATCATATTTTGTATTATGGTGGCAACAAGTCCTAGCATCACCATTGAAACTGTCTTTCAATCATCATTGTAACATGACTTTTCTGTAGGCCAATTTCTCATTTTAACTTAAAAAGAAATGAATGAATAACCATATCTACTTGCTGGGCATAGTTAATTGTTAAGATCATATTTTCTTGGAAAAACTGTTAAAAGGCAGCTATTTGTCTTTATTGGACATTATTGAATCTGTTTATTAAATATGTGTTAATAGAACTCCATGTCTACTTCGTTATTGCATAATGCTGTACTTGTTTTTTTTAACTTCAATATTTAGGTGTAAAAATATGGATTAGATCTGCTCTATGTTCTATGTTTTAAATTATGAAATGAAGTGCCTGTACTAGTATATTATGAAAATACAATGTACATGTAGTTGGCTTGAAAAGGTTGCTTTAGTTTAAGAACGTCTTATTGTGTTTGAAAATGCCATTGCAGTAGTTAAGTATTTTAGTTGTTACTGATTGTTCTGTGGGTATTTAATTATGTCCAGATGTTATATAGCAGATATACACATGTTTGTAACATGTTTGTATCTGATTTTTATAATTGCATATGTTAAGGTATTTTGAGAATGCTATTTTTGTTATGCTAGTTTGTTGTGAGGATTTAGTGCTAGCACCATATTGTCCCTATGTTAGGGTATTTTGAGAAAAATATGTTCTATCACTGTGGGCAGTTAACTTGGTTCTAAAAGTGTGGAAAGTTAATCTGGTTCTGTGATATTCATTATTCTATATGTAAAGGTATAATAAAATGTTTGTTGTGAGCACTGAATGCTAGTACCAAATTGTCCCATACAAAATGTTCATAAATCTATTATTTTGATTGATTTTCACCAGGTTGTACAGTATTTCAGTAAAATAACTGGGCAGTTAACCAGGTTCTACTGTGGACAGTTAACCTGGTTCTATAACTGTTAGCAGTTAACCTGGTTATTTAACCGTGGGTAGTTTATCTGGTTCTATAACTGGAAAGTTTACCTGGTTATTGTGTTGGTAGTTAACCAGCTTTTATAAATCTGGGAAGTTAATCTGGTTCTATAATTGTGGGCAATTAACCTGAATCTATAACTGTGGGAAGATAACCTGGTTCTATAACTGTGGGAAGTTTACCCAAATCTATAACTGTGGGCAGTTAACCTGGTTCTATAACTGAGCAGTTTACTTGAATCGATGACTGTGGGAAGTTAACCTGGTTCTATAACTGTGGGCACTAAGCCTGGTTTTATAACTGTGGGAAGTTAACCTGGTTCTATACCTGTCAGCAGTTTACCTGGTTCTATACCTGTCAGCAATTAACCTGGTTCTATACCTGTCAGCAGTTTACCTGGTTCTATAACAGGGTAGTGAACCTTGTTCTATAGCTGTGGGCAGTTAACCTGGATCTATAACTGTTGGATTTTAACCTGGTTCTATACCTGTTGGTACTTAACCTTGTTCTGTAACTGTTGGCAGTTGGCCTGGTACTATACCTGTTTGCAGTTAACCTGGTTCTATACATGTATGCAGTTAACCATGTTCTATAATTGTGGGCATTTAACCTGGTTCTGTAACTGCGCAGTTAACCTAATTCTATACCTGTCTGCAGTTAGCCTGGTTCTAGTGTGGGCAGTTAACCTGGTTCAATTATTGTCTGCAGTTAACATGGTTCTACCGTGGGCAGTTTACCTGGTTCTAAAACTGTGGGCAGTTTACCTGGTTCTATAACTGGGGGCAGTTAACCAGTGTTCTACTGTGGGCAGTTTACCAGGTTCTATAACTGTGGGCAGTTTTCCAGGTTCTATTACTGTTGGCAGTTAACTAGGTCCTACTGCGAGCAGTTAACCTGATTCTATACCTGTCTGCAGTTATCAACCTGGTTCTAAAACTGCCGGCAGTTTACTTGGTTCTAGATTTGTAGGCAGTTAACCTAGTTCTATAAAGAAATCTTAACAAACTGTTTCATTTTATCAATGAAGCTCAAGAACCATGATACTGAATATTATTATCACAACACTTTTGATGTATATGCATACCAGCTGAAGAAAGACGAAGCATCATACAAATGTATTCTCAGTTTTAATTGAAAATTATTGAAGTAAGATGTTTTGTTTTGACATGCTTTATGGGTCTTTCATATAATCAATAAATGTGAACAGAAGCAAATTGGCATATATGTTAATTTCTCCCTCCCCCCTCCATTTCAAGCTAACCTGGGCACAAGTACTCCAGGTGAGCTATTGTGATCACCCCATGACCGTTATCCCTCTTCGTGGGATGTGAGGCCTTCTGTGTGTTTGTGGGCAACTTTGAGTTGTTTTACTACTTTAGTGGCAACATTTGTTTTATCTTATCTTGATGTAACTTGGTTAGAATGTTTATCTGTACAATATCTAGATAAAGTTTCAATCTGGGTCATGTTCATCTAAAACTAGATTACCACATCAAATCTAAGAAAAACCTTGTTTCCTCTCTATAGGCCACAATAAATACTCATTTGGATAAAGCTGGCTTAGAATGTTTATCTTGACAGTATCTTGCCCAAGTTTGAATCTGGGTCACAGGCATCCAAAAACTAAGTAACCAGGTCAAATCTGCAACAAAACCTCGTTACCACTCTAGGCTCTCATTTAAGACTCTGTCTTGTGTCTTGATGAAACAGGGTCAGAATGTTTATCTGGGCTAAATATGAATCTGGGTCAGGTGCATGGAACAACTAGGTCAACAGTCTGATTAAAACCTAGGAACCTCTCTTGATGTGTCTTTTATAACTCAATCTTGATGACACTTGATCTCAATGTTTATGAGACATTTTCTAGGCCGAGTTAGAATCTGGGTCATGTATGTCCAAAATGTAGGTCACCTGGTTGAATCTTAGAGAAACCTTGTAACCGCTCTTGAAGCCACATTAAAGACTTGGTCACAATCTTTATCTTGACAATTTCTAGGCCATGTCTGATTTTGAGTCAAGTGTGTTTTAGAGAAAACAAACAACACTTTACAAAAGACTTGAAAGTATGCAATTACAGCATAACAATCTACTCTTAAATTCTATGTTATTCTACTATGCAATCAGCTTTATTTTAAGACTACTTGAATCAAGTTAAAACACTCAATAAAAATAAGTTATCTATAATTTTGCCAAAAAGTCAAAATAAGTCTTGATAAAATGTTGTGATTGCTGCATATGCATGTTTTAGTATCATACAATACATTTTTTATTAGTGAGCAAGATATATATTTTGTATACAAACACTGAGGTAATTTCTGAAATTTTATTTTTCTATTTATGAAGACATTAAAACAATACAAAATATGAGAAATGATCAAATAATGTTTGGCATGATCTGTTTCATTCACTGAGAGCAGACTTAAAAGAAACGACGGCAAGTTTGAAGCGTACGTAAGCTTTCAAATGTAGATGACTAATATTAAAATGAATGTTTTAAGGTTGTCATTTTAAATTGACTGAATTAATGTGCAAAAGAACACAAGTTTATAATATCCCATAGACATTCACATTGTAGTACAATTTGTTTGTACATTTGGTTCCACTCATAAAATTGTTTTTACTGACAGTCACCTATGAAAATGCAACTTCTGTAAATGGTACCATCTCAAATCTGTAGATAGCGTGTGAAATTGCATGGGTCATCTTCAGCTAAAATGAAAGCAAAATTTCAGAATCAAATACAACTGACGAAATAAAATGATGAAATATGTATATCAAACAAGTACAGTACGAGTAAAACTGATCCAAAGTTATTATGCTACCATAATATGTTTTCTTTTTGATATGATGCCAATTAATTATAAAATCTTACTGTCTAACTTATTCACATAGATTTCGATAAAAAGTACTATACATCAAAGAACTTTCCTATAAAAACACATGTGTAGTTAAAATGTAGGTAATTGTCTTTGTAGGATATGTGTGGTACAATTCACACCCAACAAAACAATACATAATGAGCAGATCAATTAATAAATGATTATAATGAAGCAACTTAATCTGATGACGATATTGTTACATGTGAACTATTTTCAATATTGGAAATATTTAATGCAAACTACTGCACAGAGCATCTGCACATTGAGGTAGTCAGGCTCACCAAAACAAACGTGTTTCTGTCTTCAAGTCACTGAAGTAGATTTATATCAGAACCAATAGCGCATAAATGAGCCTTGTTCTGAGAAAACTGGGCTTCATGCATAAGCGAAAAGAGCCGTTCCAGATTAGCCCTGCAGTCTTCACAGGCTGATCAGGGACAACACTTTCCGCCTAAACTGGATTTACGTTTAGAAGAAACTTACTTTAAACAAAAAATTCCATAAAAGAGGAATATGTCATCCCTGATAAACCTGTGCGGACTGCACAGGTTAATCTGGGACAACACTTTACACAAATGCATTTAGCCCAGTTTACCCAGACAAAGCTCAAATATACCCCAATATTTTGCTCTCTGTGTTTACATTGATGCATAATTTACTTGTGTATGTGCTATATCTAAGTATGGGATGTAGGAAACTGTAGGTGCTGGTTCTACTGGGCAATCCTTACCTGCATACAGGTAGTTGTACAAGGGTTGGTAAAAAGTGCTGCAACCATCCCTCATCTATCCGCCCTTGATCCCTGTTCCAACACAACATGTATTGGATGACAAACAGTACACTAAATCCTACACATTAGAAACAGTTACATTGGAAAATAATCTACAGCCTTGTAAATACTGTAAAAAGTCACACTTTTAGCCCAATAACCATTAAACCTTAGTTTAAACCTATTTATATTAGCTTGATTGCATCAAAAGCCTTAGGCTATTTGAAACACTCCCGAGTCGGTTTCCTGGGACTAGAACCAGTACTTGGTGTCTTGGGGGGAGATCGAAGGAACGCTCCCTGTGGGGTTCGAACCCATGTCCTCCCGATCCCTAAGGCAGACGCCTTATCCACTATGCCAAGGCGACCATTACACCTTATGACAACATTTATTCTCATGACATCTGAACCGAGTTCAAAATGTTTTTGTTATGCCTGATATAGATGGTTACAAATGGACCTTTTTATGCTTCTCCATTTCCGTCAGTTCTTTCTCCATCTCCACACAGGCCCGCTCGATTTCGTAGTTCTTACTCACTAACCCGACCCAACTGGAAAATGAAAGATATCATGTCACCTGGTTTACTCAATCCCAGGTGTTATCCTTAACGACTTCTCCAAATGTTTACATGCCACATTCTTTATCAAGAGTTGTTTTGCCATTACATTTTTTTTCAGGAGACTGTGAGTTACATATCAGTCAAGTTAAAAATTTATCACCGGAGAGACAACAAGTATGGACTTGACAGTGTCTCATAAGACATATTGATAAGGTTTCAATCACATATAAGAAATATAAGCAGGTTTTAACTTTAATATGAAAGAGCAATCTAAAATCCCAAGGGTTGCATAACTGTTTTCCATACATAATTTAGAATCACACCATTAAAACTATATTCAATCATTATGAATCTAGCTTTAGTTGCTCATGCATTGAATTTATTGTCAGGTACATATTTCCGAGTGGCAATACTTTTTGATGAAAAATTCTCACATCATTTCCTGTTTATTTTCATTTTGACGTCAATATACAGATGTTTTGTTTGAGTAACATAAAGAAAATGAAGTCCATTTATAAAAACAAACTTTGAGATGCCAATTGAGGCAAAATATATCAGGA
This sequence comes from Dreissena rostriformis, assembly GCA_007657795.1. Lineage (NCBI taxonomy): Eukaryota > Metazoa > Mollusca > Bivalvia > Myida > Dreissenidae > Dreissena > Dreissena rostriformis. Next base: position 26,050 of record VMBQ01000367.1, on the reverse strand, counting down.
AAGAGTGAGGATTTTCAGTGTCTATTTACTATTATCTCTACTGGTTACAAAACTGAGAAGAACAACCAAACCCGTTTCCAAAGCTGTGAAAAAATCCCAGTGTTTACATTCACAAACCTATTTTCGAGATCCTTTAGTTTGGCACCAGCCACAGTTTGTTCATTCTTTCTCTGCAGATTGATTTCCTGAATCTTCTTCCTGTAGATGAACAATCAGAAATGTCTTTAATTGACTTGCTTGAAGTACTACTGCACAGATCATTTCATTATTATGAATTAAAAATAGACAAAAACATGGTATCCACATGAAATAAATGTGATGTATTTGTTCTTCCCCTAGTAAAATCAGAAAAGAAATGATAAAAACATCTCAAACATGTATACTTAATTGTGAGAACATATTTGAAGTTTTAAATTTTATTGCTTGAGAATGTGGAAGTAGTTTTTCCACAAACAGACTCCATTTTATATCAACCAATCGACACACGGATAAATCAACTGACAGAGTGACTCCAATATACCCCCTCCCTGCGAGGTAATAAACAACATGGGATAAGCTGCCTTCAAAAGAAGACATGAAAATGAAAACACACAATTCAATTATAATTCAGCTGCGCTCTGGGAAAATGGGGCTATATGCAAGTCTATTCTTAACGAAAATCTAGTCTAGGCAGAAAGTTTCGTCACTGATTAGCCTGTGCGGACTGCACAATCTAATCTGGGACGACACTTAAAGCACATGTATTCATTCCCGTTAAAAAAAAGAGAGAGGCTCAATTTTTTTTTCTTCAAAATAAGTTCAGTGTGATTTTTAGGAACAAAATATTGCCAAGTTGAAAGTCTGCCAAGCATTACTTGAGTTCCGAGAGTTGTTTCTGTGCGGCCTCCATCATCTTTATGAGTGTCTCATTGTAGATCTTCCATGAGTGGGTACCATACTCCTGCATCAGCTCCAGGTTCAGCAACCTGCAAAACACGCTTAAATGAGCCTCATTCTGGGAAAATGGGGCATAATTCATGTGCATAAAATGTCATCCCACATTAGCCTGTAGGGTCTGAACAGGCTAATCAGGGAAAACTCTTTCTGCATAGACTAGATTTTCCTTTAAATGACTTTTCCTTTAAACGAAAAATTCCTTAAAAGTGGAAAGTGTCGTCCCTTATTAGCATGTGCTGACTACACAATTACAATAGGCTTCCACATTGTTCTATCACGAAATACATCAGGTTTACTGCAAGACCTGTTTATGGTAATTTTGTTGTTATTAAATGCTCACAGAAGGAAAGTCTTAATTGGTCCCCCTGTAACATACCTGAGTGCCTGATGTTCCAACTGAGCCTGTGAGTTCTCCACACATTCACTCCATGCTGACACGTCTGTCATCTCCCCCTGTTACATACCTGAGTGCCTGATGTTCTAACTGAGCCTGTGAGTTCTCCACACATTCACTCCATGCTTACACATCTGTTATCTCCCCCTGTTACATACCTGAGTGCCTGATGTTCCAACTGAGCCTGTGAGTTCTCCACACATTCACTCCACACTGACACGTCTGTCATCTCCCCCTGTTACATATCTGAGTGCCTGATGTTCTAACTGAGCCAGTGAGTTCTCCACACATTCACTCCACGCTGACACGTCTGTCATCTCCCCCTGTTACATACCTGAGTGCCTGATGTTCTAACTGAGCCTGTGAGTTCTCCACACATTCACTCCATGCTGACACATCTGTCATCTTGCCTGGAGGAGGCTGAGGCAGCTCATATCTCTTCATGCTCATCATCTCTATCGGCAGACGCGACTGCAGCCGTTCAAACTCGGTCTTCATAATGTCCGTCTGTCAACAAAGGTATGATGTTTGTTTATTTATGATTATTATTTAAACAAATATTCTGAACAATCAGGAGTGTAAAAATCTGTTTGAAGCCATAAGAATTGAAGGCTCCTAGCCCTGACAAAAACATGTCACCCTTACATTTTGTGACATTTTTTGTAAAATAAAATGGTGCCAAGGTTAATTCATGGAATACCTCCCCCCCCTTGCACACAATTGAACTGTTTATATAGTATCAAATATTGATTTATGTAAAACACATGGCTCCCAGATAAGCACCTATTACAAAATCCAATCGCTGACTTATCAGAAATGGAGTTGCCAGATCGGGCAAGTATTTCAGATTTCATTTTCGTCTGGAGCATTTTAGTGGCCAATTCAAGCGGGAGATTTATATTCTACACCCCTCCTCAGATGTTAGAATGATTTCAATATATTAGCCAGGTAAAAAATCGGGTTGAATGCATGTGTGTATAGTGTAATCCCAGATTATGGTGTGCAGTCCGCATAGGCTTATCAGGGAAGACACTTTTAAATTGTATGGTATATTTCTTTTAAAGGCAGTCTCACTTGACGCACATGCACTAAGCCCCATTTTCCCAGAGCGAGGCTCATATGTGTTCACCTCAAAGTGATGGTACTGGGCCTGTGGCAGGTACTCAAGGTAGTTCTTGGTGGGTCGGTATCTCCTTGTCTCCTCCTCAACCAGTGCCAAGGCCTGCAACAGCAATAAACAACACAATTAAATTTCAGACAAACTCTGGAAAAACGGGGCGAAAAGCATGTGCATAAAGTGTCGTCCCAGATTTGCCTGTTTCGTCTGCACAGGCTAATCAGGTAGGACACTTTCCGCCTAAACTGGAATTCTCTTTCCATAAAAGCGGAAAGTGTTGTCCCTGATAAGCCAGTGCATAAGACCATAGGCAACGACCCCATAATCTGATACGAGGGTGCTTGCCTTTGAGCGAATTTTACTTAGAAGTTGTGAGACCATATATTTTTTAATGCATTTATTAAAAGATGACAGATTCATCTTTAAAATGATAAGAAATACAAGAAAAATGCTTTGAAAGTTGACAGTTTTATAATGGGATCCTATCATATGGGAAATGGAATTAGTGTAATACAACCTTAAGTTAACGCATTCAACTCAAGAAGAACTAACCAATGTTTAAGCCAAGGTCACATTTGTGACATCTTCTGAACTAAAGCTATAACAAAATGTAGGACAAAATAATCCCAATTAATAAACGTAAGGACTTACAGCCTCTCTTACTCCCGTTTCATCATAACCTTGATCAAAATAAGGAAGAGCGTCAACAACTACTTCTCCGGCCATTGTTGTTGTTGTTGTTTAAGTGAAGACTATAGGGTGTGATTCTTTTTACTTCTTGTGATTACTTGAAACGAAATCAAACGTTTATGTTTCAGCTTTTTATGACAACATGACAACAGATAAACAAAAGATTGATAATCCAATCGTATTTTTTGATATCTCAATTGGAAATGTGGTCAGTATGATATTAATACTAAACAGTACGTAACTAGTTACTTTAAATGAAATACAAAATGTAAGTTAACGTTCGTACCCGAGTTCGTTTCAATTTGAACATAAAAATATTCACTTGAGTGATTATGCGATAAATGACGCTTAGATTCACAATACAAGCTACTGGTCATGACCCAGTAGCATTTGTGCTATTATACTGCACACGCATGTCGAGTGGTAGAAATATTTTGACGTGAACACTGTTCGAAATTGTAAAAAGTCCCGTCTGATTATCACTTATTTGGACTTTTTGGGTTAGTAGTAACGTAAAGACATTACAAGCTTAAAGTGAGACATATTGCTGAGGACCATTCGTGTGGTGGAAACCAAAAAGCTAAACCTTTTTCTTCAATTCATAATGCTTAGACATTTTAGTGTGCACAGTGTCTTCTTTGAAACATGAAAGTCAGCTATTTCAACTAGAAAGTCAGCCTTATGGACATCAAATGAAAACATGAACAGTGGTTTTTGTTTTCTTTATTTTTCAGGAGATTGGCAGAATTAAATTTGAGTTATTTGCAGACCTTGTACCAAAAACAGCAGAAAACTTCAGGTTGGTTAATTCAACATGAAATTTATTTATCCACTTTTCTTTATTTGACATGGTACTATTAATATGTACACATCTAAGCATTCTTCTGCCATTTAGTGTCCTATACAAAGATACATTTTAAGACATGTACCCTGAAAAGTTGAAGACAAACGTTGAATGAATTCAAGCTTCAATCTTGCTTGTGTGATCAGCTACTTTCACATTCTGATTATTTTGAGTGCTGACCTAAAAAGGTTGCATTTCAGTTTCTAAAAAGCTGGATATTTTAAAGTGTGTTGTGGTTTTGTTTGTACCTTTTATAATATGAATACATCACTATAGTTTTTAGCTCATCTGAGTGCAACCTGCTCATGTAGATCTTTTATGATCACATTTTTCTCTTTTTGAACATTCTAGAGGTCACATTTGTTGTCTAATCTTCATGAAACTTGGTCAGAACATTTGTCCCAATGATGACTCAATCGAGTTCGAAACTGGGTAACGTGGTATGAAAACCTAGGTCACTTGGTCAATTTAACTGAAAAGCTTGAGGCCCATGTTTTTCCAGTCATCATGAAGCTTGCATCTTTGAAATGTAAGCAATTATAAGTGTGTTACTACACCTAATGCTAGCCAGTCTGTTGCAGGCAGTTCTGTACGGGTGAGCACAGGAAGGACGGGGTGCCTATTGGATACAAGAATGGCTCCTTCCACCGGGTCATCAAGGACTTCATGGTGCAGGGAGGAGACTTTGTCAATGTAAGCCACGCTGTATTGAACTCCCCTTTACCATTTGGATACGCATTTTATTGAACCCCTTACCACTCTGATACACATTTTGACATGTTTTTAGTGCCTTAGACAATCAAATTAAATTGGAGACTTTTTTACTAGATTCAAGTTGTTAAGGCTTCCTTTCTGACCCTAAGATACTGATGAGCAGCAAACCGCATAAAACCTGAACAGACTGCGAGTTACTCGCAGGTTAACCTTGTCCGCGCTCTAAATAAGTTTTAATCGTATCATCATAATATCTTCAAATCTGGTGACTATGTTTGTGGGCATATAATCTGCAACAAGTGTTATTTCCAGCCATATCGCAAAAAGCACTTCTGAATCATGAGCCTTGTCTGCTTTATTACTATTTTTTTTTTTTAATCTTCTGTATTATGGTTGCTAAATTATGTGAAATTTCCAAAATTATTCAAGAACTATCAATGGGCTTATTTTGTGACAAGATGGCACTGTTAATTAAAAGATTTTTTAAATATACTACGGTTTTAACTGTAAACATGTAAAGCTTATAATGTGTATTATAATTTTCAATTGATACCAGGATGACTTTGTTGGGACAGATTTTCCTAAGGGAGAGGGTTTTGAAGGGTGGTTTCAGTTTATCTGTATTTATCACAAAACCAGATGATTTTAAATGGCCATTATTTCTTGTGGAATTTCATCTCGGGTACAATGGCATGGTGGAAATTGAATAACGGGCAAAATAATAGGCGTAAAGTTTGCACAAGCTAATCAGGGACGACACTTTCCGCTTTTATGGTATTGTTCGTTTAAAGAAAGTCTGTTCCCAGCGAAAATCCAATTTAATCGGAAACAGGCTAATTTGGGACAACACTACGCACATGCATTTAGCCCCATTTTCCTGGAGCAAGGCTCATATGTCTTGATAATTAATCTTTACCTAAATGTGATTTACAAACATCATGAGCCAAGAGAGGTTGTCTTATAGAATAACTGTTGTTTGTTTCCAGGGTGACGGTACTGGTTTGACGAGTATATACGGAGGATCATTCTCGGATGAGAACTTCAAATTGAAACACACAGGCCCTGGCATTCTATCCATGGTAAAAAATTGAATTATGAGTTTTTTTTCTATAAATGTTTGAAATTATTGTTTATTTCAAACATCAAAATCTGTACATGTTTCATAGACTTTTTATTTCAAACCCCGTATTCTTCTTAAGCATGACTGAACATTTATTTTAAACATTAGTGTTTATGTGACGGAGTGCAGTTTGAATCCTTCTACATGTATACCATAACTAAACATTTTTAATTAACAGGTTACTGTTAAAAAACTTTATGCGACAGAGTGTGTTTTGATGGTGGTTTGCATAGTTTATATAGTTGTGACTACATGTGATAGTATAACATGGTATGGTCATGTCATTTCAGGCCAACAGTGGTAAAGACACAAATGGATGCCAGTTTTTCATCACTTGTGCAAAATGCGACTTCTTGGATGGCAAACATGTGGTCTTTGGTAGGATATAAGTTTATTCTACTGTTTCTTGTTTTAATGAATATAAATATCACAATTAAGCCCATTCCTAGTGATTGGCTCATTTGTATAAAAAAGAATGTGAATAAACTTTAACTTGGCCAGAGATATTACTCACAATTATTACTCAAGGTAAGCAAAAAAGTTAAACAAAATGGGCATTGTATTTTAAAATCACTTTGTCATATAATTTTCATTAATTTCTAGTGTTTGGGTAAATGAATTTTGGCTTCATTTTAAATTTATTGAAGTAAAATCAAATTACATTTTATAATTCAATGTTTGCAAAAAATCAAAAACAACAACACAATGTAAAGTATAATAATGTTATTCTGAGTTATTTGCCTATGTTTGTTAAGTTGATTACTGGTACCTCAGATCGCAGAGGGGTCAAAGCATACACAAAAACGCTATTGAACATTAAAAGGACCTCAGACTGACTGCAGTGCATGTTCCCAGTGAATTAAGTGAGCCTCACTCTGTGAAAAAGGGGATTAATGAATGTGCGTTAAGTGTCTTCCCAGATTAGCTATTGCAGTCTGCATAGGCTTATCAGTCGACATAGAATGTTTTGTTAAAAGGAAGTCTTTTCTAAACAAAAATCTTGTCTAGGCGGAAAGTGTCGTCCCTGATAAGCCTGTGCAGACTGCACAGGCTTATCAGGGACAACACTTTAGGAACATGCATTAAGCCCAGTATTCCCAGAATGCGGTTCGTTTATAGCTTGCCACTTTTTCCAGGCAAGGTGGTGGATGGCCTGCTGGTGCTGAGGAAGATAGAGAACGTGCCCACAGGGCCCAACAACAAGCCAAAACTGCCCGTGATCATCACCCAGTGTGGTGAGATGTGACACGTACACATGCACAGGCTGAACTGACTCTGAGAGACACTGACTTCATGAACATGCAATAAAAGACTGAAGTGTGGAGAATTAAAATGGAGAATGGTGAAATTGGAAAGGACGTTGGGTACATTGGTCCTGTAAAATCATGAATGGATGAATTTAATGTTGAGATTTAGCATGTTCATGTAGCACAGTAAAATTGTGACAGGAAATTCAATTTTGATGATAAAAATCAATCTAAGAATGTTGATTTACAGATTTATTATTAGTCTGTTGTCTGTATGGATGTAAAATAGAGAAATTATTCAGATATGCATCCTTTTTAATGATGTTTTAGAACAGTCTACGAATGCGTGATGCAATGTTGATGTTTGGAAAATTGTTGATTAGTGTTGTTATAGAAGACATGTCCATGTATCAGAATACATTTTATAGAATCTTCATTGTAATTGCAATTCTGTCTTTGTAAATAATATTCTAAATCATTGACTGTCATTAAGAACACATTCATTATGTTCACAAATTAAAAAGATGAACATTAGTTTGATGTTTGTTGACAACAACTTCCTGCAGAAAGAAATTCATGGATGAGGATATCAGTTATATATATAGACAAGAGCACCACCTGCAGACCGCTCATCTATTTGTCTTTTTAAAGGTGTGGGGACCTAAAAAAAATAGAAATTCTTGGGTGGGATGGTTAGACAGTCTTTCAAAAATAAAATAATAAAAATAAATATTTGTGTTTTTTTTTAACCATGTTTAAAAAAACAAAAAATGTTTTGGTTGAGGGTGTGGTCATTTATTAGATGATCTTTCAAAAATGGGGGGAAAAAAACATTTTTGGGTGGGGGGATTCTGAGGTGGGGGATGGTTTGGGTGGAGTCCATTGTGGTTTGTCAGGTAAGAGTTGTTTTGTCAAAGTATGAATTAAATCTGATCATAATTAAAGAAGTTATGGCAATTATAGCAAAATTTAATAATTTGATCTTGAGAGTCAAAGGTCAAGGTCAAATTCAACTTGCTAGGTACAGTACCCTTATGATAGTAAGAAAGTATTTAAAAAAGTTTGAAAGCAATATTATAGCCTTGACACTTTAGAAGTAAAGTGGATCTAAACACAAAATTTAACAAAATATTCTACTAAGTCAAAAAAAGGCCATAATTCCATCAAAATGCCAACCAGAGTTATGCAACTTGTCCTGTACAGTCTCCTTACGATAGTTAGTGAGTGTTCCAAGTGTGAAAGCAATAGCTATGATACTTTAGGAGTCAAGTGGACCAAAACACAAAACGTGACCAAATTTTCTAAGTATAAAAGGGGCCATAATTATGTCAAAATGCCAGTCAGAGTTACATAACTTTGCCTGCACAGTCCCCTTAATATAGTTAGCAAGTGTTCCAAGTATGAAAGCAATAGCTATGATACTTAAGAAGTAAAGTGGACCAAAACACAAAACTTAACCAAATTTTCAATTTTCTAAGTATAAAAGGGGCCATCATTCTGTCAAAATGTCAGTCAGAGTTACATAACTTTGCCTGCACAGTCCCCTTATGATAGTTAGTAAGTGTTGCAAGTTTGAAAGCAATAGCTTTGATACTTAAGGAAAAATGTGGACCTAAACACAAAACTTAACCAAATTTTAAAAGTATAAAAAGGGCACATAATTCTGTCAAAATGCCAGCCAGAGTTATCTAACTTTGCCTGCCCAGTCCCCTCATGATAGTAAGTAAGTGTGCCATGTTTGAATGCAATAGCTTTGATACTTTATGAGAAAAGTGGACCTAAACACAAAACTTAACCGGACGCAGACGCCAATGCTCAGGTCATGACAATAGCTCATATTTTTATGCCCCCTTCTTCGAAAAAGAGGGGGTATATTGTTTTTGGCCTGTCTGTCTGTCATTCTGTCCCAAAACTTAAACCTAGGTTAAAGTCTTGTCATTACTTTGCATTATTGATGACAGCATCTTGATACTTGGCATGCATGTGCATCTCATGGAGCTGCACCTTTTGAGTGGTGAAAGGTCAAGGTCATCCTTCAAGGTCAAAGGTCAAAAAACACGATCCAAGGGAAGTAAATCAGCTTTAAAGGGAGATAATTTCTTAACCTGCCAAATGATAAATAGAAATTTAATTTAAAAGTGGCGCAATAGGGGGCATTGTGTTTCTGACAAACACATCTCTTGTTTTTTTTTCCAAAAATCGATGAGCTAAAAATATGAAATCTTTCCTTATTGAAAACAATGATTGTATGGTCGACTTACTCAATGACCTTGGATGGCCCTTAAATAGTTTAGTTTAAACCTATTTATTTTTGCTGGATTGCATCTAAAGCCATAGGCTTATATAAACGCTCTCGAGTCCGTTTCCTGGGACTAGAATCAGTACTTGGTGTCTTTGGGGGAGATCAAAGGAACGCTCCCAGTGGGGTTCAAACCCATGACCTCCCGATTGCTAGGCGGCCAGCATATCCACTACACCACGCCGTCCTTTAATAAACTCCTACTGTTATTTTAGTTTGTGTGATAGTGGCAGTATTCAATGTATGGCCTTATCCACAATTTTGTAAATCTTCTAAGAAACCAACAATCAGAAGTCAAAATAATTTTCACCGAAATGTTGCTTGGGTGACTGTGAATTCCTAAAAACGTATTATGGTGCACACAAATATGGCCACCAGAGGGGTGGTAGTTTTCCTTTTGTGTTTTTCTTGGTTTACGTTAAGAGAACTTAAGGGAAACAAAATTTGCAGGACTGAAGCAGATAAGTAGTACATAATATTTTGACAAACAGTTGTTTCTTAATATTGACTTTTGATCCCCAAGGATGACATGTGTAGTAGCCAGGTGGTTATTGGTTGTTATGTCCAAAACGAGCAGAGGAAAGTTATAGAGTTGAGAAGTCGAATTTCAACAAAAAAGTGCTTTACTTTGGCCTCTATGTATGACCGTGACCTTTTTATTATCCCCGCCGAAATTTTTCGGAGGGGATATAGTAATCGTTTCCGTCCGTCTGTCAGTCTGTCCGTCGGAAACTTTGTCCAGAGCATAACTCCAAATCTATTCAATGGATTTACTTTAAACTTAGAATATAAACAGATGGCAACTAGGAGAAGTGCAGTGACCAAGAACCATAACTCTATCTGTCTTAGTTTTTGAATGATCTCCCTTTATTAAATTTCAAAGTAATTTTTTGTCCGGAGCATAACTCTAAATCTACTGAAGGGAGCTACTTGAAACTTGAAATATAAACAGATGGCAAATAGGAGAAGTGCAGTGACTAAAAACCATAACTCTATCTACCTTAGTTTTTTTAATTATCTCCCTTTATTTTTAATTTCAAAATAAATTTTTGTCCGGAGCATAATCATAGATCTATTGAAGGGATTTATTTGAAACTAGAAATATAAACGGATGGCAACTAGGAGAAGTGCAGTGAATATGAACCATAACTCTTTCTGCCATAGTTTTTGAATTACCTCCCTTTCTTTCATTTCCATATATTTTATTCTCTACAGCATAACTCCAACACTATATAACTAATTGATTCTTGAAATATAAATAGAGGACACAGGTGCCATGTTTTACAAATATTATTCTACTCTCTAAAAAAAATGTTCTCATACAAGCAAACACATTTTGGCTGGGATTGGTCACTACTGTGACAAGCTCTTGTTTAGTTTAATTTTGGATCTTGTACCCAACACATAGCCTTCAAGAGGTTAGTATTCATTTGTGCAAAATATTTTGAGATCCTTCATACCATTGAGAGTAAGGGAATATTCAATATCTTTCACCTTTGATCTCAAAGTTTGAACCTGACATTGAACATGTGGTTCTTGTGTGCAACATGCCTTCTTATATAAGTTCACATTTGTGCTTTGAAGATGCTTCAAAGCTTGTGCAAGTAAAAAAGCCGACCGGATTCGGGACAGACCTAGAAACGGATGGACGGGACTGACCAATACAGCTACCTCAACATACTGGAAGTGGGGGTCAATTATTAATTAAGATATACAAGTAACAATGTTATACAAATCATCACCAAGGAAAACGTCACAACATCAGTTTTATGTATTCAGCTTTTATTTTCAACAAATGCAAAGGCATAGGTATAGGAATTCATAAACATAGCAAAAATGTCATATCACAGACCTCTTAACACAAATGCAATAATGATAACCCAAATTCACCACTTATATAATGTTATGTTCTTTAAAATGACACAAATTTATCACACTCTTAAAAACTTGTTTTATATTATAAGTAAGATATAATACAAGGAAGTTATTTATTTTTATGTATTTTTTTTCCAACAACATTGAAATATTGAATGTCATTACCAATTGAAAACCTTACACGCATGTTATATTTTATTTAAAAGTAACCATTTAAATGGAATAACTCATCTTTCAATAACATCAAATAAATATTATTGTAAAAATAAATAAATATATCCTATATTATGGTTTATTATAAATTTTCTCATATATATATGAGAAAAATGATTATCAACCATATATGGTATTTATGTATTCTTTACAATAATATTTATTATGTGTTGTTAAAAGAGGAAATATCTGATTGAATTGATTATTTATAGGACATTTATATTAAAGGGCATACATCTTAAAATTCTGGACATTGTAAACAATAAATAGATCTTCATTGACACATCATTCTGTTCTTATAAAACTGTGCTTCCTAGTGAAGCACGATGCTGTGACGTGTTACTTGCAGACGACCAATTCTCGCTGTCAGGTGTTACTTGGAGACGACCATGGCGCGCAAGAGAATTCTGAACTGCTCCGCCACATCCCCCTTCAGTGTGACCACCACACTGGTCTCGCATACCTCATTTTGCTGGAAAATGTACACATAATGTAATAAAGGCATACTAAATGATGGGATATTTAATTTATAACTGTCTACTTTAAATGTTAAATGCAACACTGTGAAGGTAAGTTAACCAATGTACAGGTCACTTAACCAATTTTGTTTACCAAGGCATGTCTGGCAAACAATGTAAAGGTCACTTAACCAATTTTGTTTGCCAAGGCATGTCTGGCAAACACTGTAAAGGTCACTTAACCAATTATTTTGTTTGCCAAGGCATGTCTGGCAAACACTGTAAAGGTCACTTAACCAATTATTTTGTTTGCCAAGGCATGTCTGGCAAACACTGTAAAGGTCACTTAACCAATTTTGTTTGCCAAGGCATGTCTGGCAAACACTGAAGTTGTTACATTCTGAATAGTGTGGATTAAAAGTCCATTATGTGATATTGTAACTAAAGTGTTGTTTGTAAATATATTACTTTTTTTATTTATGTATTTAATTTTTTTATTTTTTTTTTTAATTATAATTGACATAGAGAATAATAGGTTAATGTGGATTATAGATCAGGTTTATCATGCAAGGCTTAGAAAACAAAAAGCCCGAGCCTTGGCGAGTGCTTTTTCGTTTTCGTGTCGATCATGATAAACCTGATCTATAATCAACACTAACCTATTATTCTATTTATCCCACTTTTTTTTCAGTAAACCTTTTTATTTAAACAAAATTTGTTTAACTTGATAATTTCGCTGGATTTATGACGTCATTTCATGCCGTGTATTAGAGCGGAAATTTAATCAACGGGGCTTTAATCAACGGAATTCGCTGCAAAAGTGGGATAAATATTATTAAACAATATGCACAGATATGTTACATTTAAACCAAAAATACATCAAAGAATCTAAACAGATTTTGATAATCTTCAACCAATCACTTGTTGAGCTAATTTGATTTATATTTTCAAAAACTCAATATGTGCCGAAATTGTTTTCAATTGACATGTTACTTACCAAATTACCTTAAATGCCTTGAAATTGGTAACATAAGTAACACATTTTTTTCAGCAAAATTAACATCACAAACTTCCATTGTAACTAATGCCATTTTAAAATGCATTGAATTATTTTCCATAAATGTGGGTTTTAAAAGATTTTGTTACTTTGCAGTCATTGGCTTGTTTGAACAAACTTTTTTAAGTACTTAAAAATGTCTTTTCTGTTATAAACTTAATCGACGAAATAAAATATATATGTATACACTTACAATGAATCCTTGTGGAGGGGTCCAGGTGATGGTTACAGGTTTTAGGACTCCAGCTTCCACCATGCCCTGCAAGAAACAGCATACATACAGGTAAATAGACAGAAACAAGAGAGACATGATGACCCATGTTGCTCACCTGAATATACAGGTTGACTGAGGCATCACAGTCATGACAGTCAACTCACTTTCTACTGAGAACAAAATTATGGTGAAAACAAGATGGTTCTTCAATAAACGAAGATGCACCCGTGGACGCCTTGTCAGTATTGATTAATTGGCCCAGTTGAATAGTCTTATTCAAAAAGTAGGTAAATGTGGAGGTCAAAATAAGGTCAGGTGACAAGGGTGTGTTGATAAAGTTCAAAGACATAATCTTTGGGGGAAAGGAACCCTACTAGCTTTGCTACCGTTCCAATCCTATAAACTTACGATGTTTGTAAACTATCTTGTAACCACATTCTAGAATAAATATGTTTAAACCAAAGACATCATCAATGCAAGTATAAAAGCTTTGTAGGAAGCAGTATTGATGTTATACAAACATGTCATTTTGGGTTAACCTCGTACAAACAGATGGATGGGTGGATGTTCAGATGGACAATTTGACAGGCTAATTGCTATATCCTCTGTCATCAGTAGATGCAGGAGGCATTAACATGAATACAACAATTGCTACATATCCTCAATTTTTTGGCAAGCCTGCTTGTTGTTTAAAACGCATGCAGTCAGCATGATATTGCTGTAACAAGTGCAGTTCAGTGTATGTGCGTCCATCAGTATGTCTGTCTGACATCTGTCTGACAGAAATTTTGCAATTTATCATGCAACTTTAAATTAACTTATCATAAATGGCCATCTTGTGGAGGCTGTGGGTTTTATGAAAGAATCATGTCCCTAACTTAGAGGACACGGTACACTCTGATATCAATGATAAACATATGTGTCGTGTTCTGAGAAAACATGCATAATGCTTGTGCGTGAATTGTCATCCAAGATTAGCCTGTGCAGTCCGCACAGGCTAATCAGGGGACGACAATTTCCGCTTTTAATGGAATTTATCGTTAAAATGATGTCTCTGCTGAGCGAAAGTGTCGTCCCAGATTAGCCCGTGCGGACTGCACATGCTAACCTGGGATGACACTTTACGCACATGCATTATGCCTATTTTTCTCAGAACACAACACATATGGGCTCATACAGCTTCAACATGTGTATACTACATGTATAACTTTTTCATTCAACCAGCAATTTAAAAGAAAAATTCTTCACAAATTCAACTTTTGAAAGGACACTCTGCATGCAATTGTCATGTCCCAACCTCATAGGTACCTCATATGTCAAGGTCAAGCAGGAATTGTTACATAATTACAATATGAATGGATTTCTTTATACACTTTCAAAATGCAGCAGACAGACATCTAGTTTTATATCATAATACAAGAAGTGAAATATGAACTAGTCCATACATTATCTTTGTGTTGAAGGATTGTGTCTGAAAATGGCACACCTACCTTTTGAGGTTCAATGTTGAACCCTTTCTGAGTAATGGACTGGACGTTCTCAAATGTAAACTCTCCATTCTGAAATGCATGGAAAAAGAATGACCTTTACAAATAAAGTTATTTTGTAAAATATTTACAACAAAATGGCCTGTTATGTTAAAAAAAGCTACACTTGTTGTAGTGTTATTCCCAGGAGGGCATAGGGGCATGGCGCAGTAAATTCAAAAAGGGCATTTAAACGCGTGGTTTATGCAGAAAAGGGCAGTTATACATGTGGTGCCTAATTCTTTGCTATGAAAATACTGTTATAGATTATTAGTTATCAATTATAACGGCTATGGGTATACTTGCATAGGTTATTATTACTTATCAATTCTAATGTGATTATAATATTTATCTTTAAGTTGAAGGATGCATTTCTTACTTTCTTGTATTTCTTACACATAATCATGTGTGAAACAATGAAAACAACAAGTTGCAGACGCTGATTTTGCAGACAAGTAAGGTAATAAGGCAATAAAGATGGTAATAAGGGCGTGTGGCATTTTTTGCCTTTGAAAAGGGAAGGGTGGCGCTTTGGGAGGGCGGCGTGGCGCAGAGCCACGCTGAAATGGCCTGGGAAAAACACTACTTGTTGTTTATTATACATTTTCTGACATTAAGTTAAACAATCTTCCTAAAAATACTTTTTTTTATCTTTTGTTATCCATTGATG
Organism: Dreissena rostriformis; assembly: GCA_007657795.1. Taxonomy (NCBI): domain Eukaryota; kingdom Metazoa; phylum Mollusca; class Bivalvia; order Myida; family Dreissenidae; genus Dreissena; species Dreissena rostriformis. The sequence continues at coordinate 10,676 of VMBQ01000367.1, read as the reverse complement.
ACATTCAATGTCAAAAAGACAAATATACGTCTAATTTTCACAGAAACATAAATGACATTCAATGTCAAAAAGGCATATAAACATCTAATTTTCCCAAAAACATAAATGACATTCAATTTCAGAAAGACATATAGACATCTAATTGTCACAAAAACATACATGACATTCAATGTCAAAAAGACATATAGACGCCTAATTTTCACAAAAAACATAACTGACATTCAATGTCAAAAAGACATATATATGTCTAATTTTCACAAAAACATAATGACATTCAATGTAAAAAAGACATAATTATAGATGCCTAATTTCACAAAAACATAACTGACATTCAATGTCAAAAAGACACATAGACATCTTATTTTCACAAAACATAAATGACATTCAATGTCAAAAAGACATATAGAAGCCTAATTTTCACAAAAACATAAATGACATTCAATGCCAAAAAGACATATAGATGTCTAATTTTCACACAAAAAAACATAAAATAAATTCAATGTCAAAAAGACACCTAATTTTCACAAAAACATGAATGACATTTAATGTCAAAAAGACATATAGAAGCCTTATTTTCAAAAAATCATAAATGACATTCAATGTCAAAAAGACATAATATAGACCCCTTACTTTCACAAAAACATAAATGTTATGAAACAACCTCAATCAGTGAATGCATTTGTGAATTCAAAACAGGTGCAAAGGTTCGAGAATTTCAGATAGTGAAAAAATAATATAAAACAAATTTCTCTCTTTAATATTCCCAAAATATTTATTTGCTCATTAAAATGTATGTCAAGCCCACGAATAACTAGAGCTTTGTCACTGACGTGACGTATACCCCCACATGCTGCATTGACACAGAATATTTGCATGCTGTCTCACAAAACAAGAGAAGCTTATTTATGGCAATTTTTATGCCATTATCATTTATGGCCATTTTGACCTTTGAAATCTTGAATTCTTTGGCATGATACGCCATCCAATGCCTGTGAACAAAGAGTAATATTAAAATCTCACAATGAATGACATAGTTATGGCCCAGACAAGCTTATTTATGGCCATTTTTGACCTTTGAACTCAAAGTGTGACCTTGACCTTGTAGATATCGACGTAATTATTTCGCGCAACACACCGTCTGATGATGGTGAACAAATGTGCCAAATGATTTCGAAGTCTCACAATGAAAGACATAGATACTGCCCCGACAAGCTCATTTATGGCCATTTTTTACCTTTGACCTCAAAGTGTGACCTTGACCTTAGAGATATCGACATAATTCTTTTGCGTGACACACCATCTAATTATGGTGAACAAATGTGCTAAATGATTTTAAAATCCCTTGATGAACGACATAGTTATGGCCCGGACAAGGTCATTTATGGCCATTTTTTACCTTTGACCTCAAAGTGTGACCTTGACCTTTGAGATATTGAAGTAATTCTTTTGCGTGACACACCGTCTAATGATGGTTAACAAATGTGGTAAATGATTTAAAAATCCCTTGATGAACGACATAGTTATGGCCCGGACAAGCTCATTTATGGCCATTTTTGGCCTTTGACCTCAAAGTGTGACCTTGACCTTGAAGATATTGACATAATTTTGTCGCGCGACACACTGTCCAATGATGGTGAACAAATGTGGTAAATGATTTTAAAATCCCTTGATGAACGACATAGTTATGGCCCGGACAAGCTCATTTATGGCCATTTTTGACCTTTGACCTCAAAGTGTGACCTTGACCTTGGAGATATTGACGTAATTCTTTCGCGCGACACACCGTCCAATGATGGTGAACATATGTGCCAAATGATTTCAAAATCCCTTGATGAACGACATAGTTATGGCCCGGACAAGCTCATTTATGGCCATTTTTGACCTTTGACCTCAAAGTGTGACCTTGACCTTGGAGATATTGACGTAATTCTTTCGCGCGACACACCGTCCAATGATGGTGAACATATGTGCCAAATGATTTCAAAATCCCTTGATGAACGACATAGTTATGGCCCGGACAAGCTCATTTATGGCCATTTTTGACCTTTGACCTCAAAGTGTGACCTTGACCTTGGAGATATTGACGTAATTCTTTCGCGCGACACACCGTCCAATGATGGTGAACATATGTGCCAAATGATTTCAAAATCCCTTGATGAACGACATAGTTATGGCCCGGACAAGCTCATTTATGGCCATTTTTGACCTTTGACCTCAAAGTGTGACCTTGACCTTGGAGATATTGACGTAATTCTTTCGCGCGACACACCGTCCAATGATGGTGAACATATGTGCCAAATGATTTCAAAATCCCTTGATGAACGACATAGTTATGGCCCGGACAAGCTCATTTATGGCCATTTTTGACCTTTGACCTCAAAGTGTGACCTTGACCTTGGAGATATTGACGTAATTCTTTCGCGCGACACACCGTCCAATGATGGTGAACATATGTGCCAAATGATTTCAAAATCCCTTGATGAACGACATAGTTATGGCCCGGACAAGCTCATTTATGGCCATTTTTGACCTTTGACCTCAAAGTGTGACCTTGACCTTGGAGATATTGACGTAATTCTTTCGCGCGACACACCGTCCAATGATGGTGAACATATGTGCCAAATGATTTCAAAATCCCTTGATGAACGACATAGTTATGGCCCGGACAAGCTCATTTATGGCCATTTTTGACCTTTGACCTCAAAGTGTGACCTTGACCTTGGAGATATTGACGTAATTCTTTCGCGCGACACACCGTCCAATGATGGTGAACATATGTGCCAAATGATTTCAAAATCCCTTGATGAACGACATAGTTATGGCCCGGACAAGCTCATTTATGGCCATTTTTGACCTTTGACCTCAAAGTGTGACCTTGACCTTGGAGATATTGACGTAATTCTTTCGCGCGACACACCGTCCAATGATGGTGAACATATGTGCCAAATGATTTCAAAATCCCTTGATGAACGACATAGTTATGGCCCGGACAAGCTCATTTATGGCCATTTTTGACCTTTGACCTCAAAGTGTGACCTTGACCTTGGAGATATTGACGTAATTCTTTCGCGCGACACACCGTCCAATGATGGTGAACATATGTGCCAAATGATTTCAAAATCCCTTGATGAACGACATAGTTATGGCCCGGACAAGCTCATTTATGGCCATTTTTGACCTTTGACCTCAAAGTGTGACCTTGACCTTGGAGATATTGACGTAATTCTTTCGCGCGACACACCGTCCAATGATGGTGAACATATGTGCCAAATGATTTCAAAATCCCTTGATGAACGACATAGTTATGGCCCGGACAAGCTCATTTATGGCCATTTTTGACCTTTGACCTCAAAGTGTGACCTTGACCTTGGAGATATTGACGTAATTCTTTCGCGCGACACACCGTCCAATGATGGTGAACATATGTGCCAAATGATTTCAAAATCCCTTGATGAACGACATAGTTATGGCCCGGACAAGCTCATTTATGGCCATTTTTGACCTTTGACCTCAAAGTGTGACCTTGACCTTGGAGATATTGACGTAATTCTTTCGCGCGACACACCGTCCAATGATGGTGAACATATGTGCCAAATGATTTCAAAATCCCTTGATGAACGACATAGTTATGGCCCGGACAAGCTCATTTATGGCCATTTTTGACCTTTGACCTCAAAGTGTGACCTTGACCTTGGAGATATTGACGTAATTCTTTCGCGCGACACACCGTCCAATGATGGTGAACATATGTGCCAAATGATTTCAAAATCCCTTGATGAACGACATAGTTATGGCCCGGACAAGCTCATTTATGGCCATTTTTGACCTTTGACCTCAAAGTGTGACCTTGACCTTGGAGATATTGACGTAATTCTTTCGCGCGACACACCGTCCAATGATGGTGAACATATGTGCCAAATGATTTCAAAATCCCTTGATGAACGACATAGTTATGGCCCGGACAAGCTCATTTATGGCCATTTTTGACCTTTGACCTCAAAGTGTGACCTTGACCTTGGAGATATTGACGTAATTCTTTCGCGCGACACACCGTCCAATGATGGTGAACATATGTGCCAAATGATTTCAAAATCCCTTGATGAACGACATAGTTATGGCCCGGACAAGCTCATTTATGGCCATTTTTGACCTTTGACCTCAAAGTGTGACCTTGACCTTGGAGATATTGACGTAATTCTTTCGCGCGACACACCGTCCAATGATGGTGAACATATGTGCCAAATGATTTCAAAATCCCTTGATGAACGACATAGTTATGGCCCGGACAAGCTCATTTATGGCCATTTTTGACCTTTGACCTCAAAGTGTGACCTTGACCTTGGAGATATTGACGTAATTCTTTCGCGCGACACACCGTCCAATGATGGTGAACATATGTGCCAAATGATTTCAAAATCCCTTGATGAACGACATAGTTATGGCCCGGACAAGCTCATTTATGGCCATTTTTGACCTTTGACCTCAAAGTGTGACCTTGACCTTGGAGATATTGACGTAATTCTTTCGCGCGACACACCGTCCAATGATGGTGAACATATGTGCCAAATGATTTCAAAATCCCTTGATGAACGACATAGTTATGGCCCGGACAAGCTCATTTATGGCCATTTTTGACCTTTGACCTCAAAGTGTGACCTTGACCTTGGAGATATTGACGTAATTCTTTCGCGCGACACACCGTCCAATGATGGTGAACATATGTGCCAAATGATTTCAAAATCCCTTGATGAACGACATAGTTATGGCCCGGACAAGCTCATTTATGGCCATTTTTGACCTTTGACCTCAAAGTGTGACCTTGACCTTGGAGATATTGACGTAATTCTTTCGCGCGACACACCGTCCAATGATGGTGAACATATGTGCCAAATGATTTCAAAATCCCTTGATGAACGACATAGTTATGGCCCGGACAAGCTCATTTATGGCCATTTTTGACCTTTGACCTCAAAGTGTGACCTTGACCTTGGAGATATTGACGTAATTCTTTCGCGCGACACACCGTCCAATGATGGTGAACATATGTGCCAAATGATTTCAAAATCCCTTGATGAACGACATAGTTATGGCCCGGACAAGCTCATTTATGGCCATTTTTGACCTTTGACCTCAAAGTGTGACCTTGACCTTGGAGATATTGACGTAATTCTTTCGCGCGACACACCGTCCAATGATGGTGAACATATGTGCCAAATGATTTCAAAATCCCTTGATGAACGACATAGTTATGGCCCGGACAAGCTCATTTATGGCCATTTTTGACCTTTGACCTCAAAGTGTGACCTTGACCTTGGAGATATTGACGTAATTCTTTCGCGCGACACACCGTCCAATGATGGTGAACATATGTGCCAAATGATTTCAAAATCCCTTGATGAACGACATAGTTATGGCCCGGACAAGCTCATTTATGGCCATTTTTGACCTTTGACCTCAAAGTGTGACCTTGACCTTGGAGATATTGACGTAATTCTTTCGCGCGACACACCGTCCAATGATGGTGAACATATGTGCCANAGAGTCATCAATATCTGTATATCTTGTATATTTGATCATCAGAGTCATCAATATCTGTATATCTTGTATATTTGATCATCAGAGTCATCAATATCTGTATATCTTGTATATTTGATCATCAGAGTCATCAATATCTGTATATCTTGTATATTTGATCATCAGAGTCATCAATATCTGTATATCTTGTATATTTGATCATCAGAGTCATCAATATCTGTATATCTTGTATATTTGATCATCAGAGTCATCAATATCTGTATATCTTGTATATTTGATCATCAGAGTCATCAATAGCTGTATATCTTGTATGTTTGATCATCCGAGTCATCAACATCTGTATATTTCTTGCATAAATGAGCATCAGAGTCATCCATATCTGAATATTTCTTGTATATTTTGAAGCCAATAGTGTTAGTATTTATTCTTAGTAAAAAGAGCATGCATGTCAAACAGTAAGTGCCAAAGTTGTCCACGCTTGTATTTTGATCAGTATTACATGTATCCATTGAATTATTTTTGTTTTAAAACATTACACGACAATTGAAAAAAAAAAAATAAAATAATAAATGTGAATGTTTCAAAATGTATGGAAATTCAATGTGAATTTTCCAAAATCTATAGAAATGTTATGTAGATGTTTCAAAATTTTGGAAATTCCATGTAAATTTTTGAAAATCTGTAGAAACATTATAAACAACAAAGAATAAGGATACATTTCTGGTTATATTTGCAATGGTACTACTGCTTTAAAGTGGTTATGCCTCCGAAGGAAGGGATATAGCAATCGCATCGTCTGTCCTTCTGTCCTTTCAAGTAGTCTGTTCTGCTTCTTGCGCAGAGCATAAGTCAGGATGTAATGGTCATTTAAAGGAATTTAATGATAAAGGGCTTTAAGGGTAACTGCACAGTAAAATAATCATATATCTCTCTTCATAATTTACAAAGTAAATGTGCTTTAGTTAATTTTCTTGAGTATAACTCACTTAGTTTTGAAGTTATTTCAAGCAATTTTTGGTGAATTGATAGAGAACATTGAGAGGACGTGCTGAGTACAAGAACCACAATTCTCTTCTCTGTTTACAGAGTTATTGGGATTTGTTAATTTTTCATGTGCCAGGCATTAATTCATTAGTATTGAAGGGATTAAAATTAAACTTCATATATTGAAAGCGGACATTGATAGGAAGTGAATGGAACAAGAACCATAACGCTTTCTAAGGTATTTTTGAAGTTATTGTCCTTTGCTTTTTTACTTGCCAAACATAATTTTCTTGCTCAAAGCAGGGCCAGGGAAGTATTAAATGGGTTCAATTGAAACTCCATTGTTTGATTCAGGGCTTTGAGAGGAAATGCAGATAAAATGTACTATAACTCTTTCTTCAATATATACAGAGTTAATGCACTTAGTAAATTTTCTTGTGCGCCCTATATATCCAGTTATCTTAAAGATATGAAGATAAAGCTTCTCTACCGAAAACATCTTTGGTAGTTCAGAATTCAGAAACTCTTGTGGTTTTGGGGTTGCCACTAATTGTCATTAGTATTTTTCTTGTGCATTTCCATTTACAGAGTGTAATTTAATTGTGAAAATCAGCAGTCTAAAAGTATTGAATGGTGTCAAGTGAAACATTTAATTAAGAAGTAATTCTCTTTCTTTTATGGAGTTATTGCCCTTTGTTTAATTTTCTTGTGCACAGCAAAACTATGAGTATGAAACTGATTGTAATCAACAGTGAGGTTCCTGTTTTGTTTTCAATAAGTTAACCCTTTGAGCACTGGAACCGGATTTTGAAGGCCTTTGCAAACAGTTTGGATCCAGATGAGACGCCACAGAACGTGGCGTCTCATCAGGATCCAAACTGTTTGCTATTTTGATAGTGGTCTTAGAAAAAAATCAAAGAAAATGTTGATTTTAGAAATACAGCAGACGACATTTTAGCAGACGACAAATTTCCCAGCATGCAAAGGGTTATTCAGGTTGCAAAAAGCCATTTTCACTTTTTCTGAGCCGGAAAGGGTTTACAAGGTTTATTTTCGGCAGATTTTAGTTGTCATTTAATTCATTTTAGATGCTGCTTCCATTATTATTGGTTCATTTTAACTGTATTTTCTCACAATGTATATAACTATGTAATAATTCAACCCATTCGAAAGACAAAAATATTACAGGACAGGAGGTCCGATAACTTTTAAAGTTTACCGAACCTCTCCAGATTTTACCGGACCTTGTTCTTCTTTAACCAAACAATAGAGAATACTTTTTATACAGTTTATTTTTGTCATGACGTTCACAATGTTTAACATTTCAAAATGCAATAAAATAACAACTACATTTAAGCCTGTTTTATTAAAGCATATGGTAAAACTTTCAGTAAAAGTCTAGAAAGCTTTGTGATTTTTTTAATACATTAAGAGTAATTTTAAACGCAATATTAAACACTAGTACTCTTACTGTTCACACACGATAAAATATGTTTTTTTTTTTTGTAAAAAAAACTATTGAAGTAAAATAAGCATAAACCTTATTTTTTACATATTTCTTGTTTCGTTATCATTTTCTACCAAAACAAAGTTTCACATATTGTGTGGTTTTTTTCGGACACCAGTTTCGGGAATAAAACGGAACCTCACCAAATTTTATCGGAAATGTCTGAGGTCCGACGTCTTTGGCATATGTTGAATATATATTATACAAAATGTATCAAAATTATTTGTAAAATTGTCCTCTTGATTTCTTATTTAAAAGGTGGAACCTGAGCAAGGTTTTATATGATTGTAAAAAAGAAATCAAAATTAGCGTAGCCATAGTTTCTAACAATGTAACACTAACATATTTAAGTTGATATAAAATCTGTGATGTTGTCATGGTAATATATTTTTGTTACCATAAAAATTCAGTCAAACTTATAGCTGTGTTATACTAGACATGAAATAGTAGTTGTCACATGTTTTACACTTTTTGTTATAGAGTTTTCTTTTTATCTGGATTTTATCTATTTTTCATTTATGTTTTATAATAACTGTTTGCTTTACTTAAGGCTTTAGAATGCTGGCATTACCTTGATTGCATTTGCTTTTTAATAATGGCTATTGTTTTAGTACCTCATTGTTTAATCAAAAGTAACACGTGTACATTTTTTTAAATCATGCTGTTCTGTAAAGAAAAGTTGCAACTGTTCATACTTTTAAAAATGTTTTATGTATTTAAACATTTATAATTTAAATACATTTATTTATTTGAGAAAGTTCTCACGAAATGAAAAAATGCTTGTTAAATATATTTATCTGTATAAACGTGGTTTTCTATGTACAGCATTGCTATTAATTTAGAGGGTAGCATATACCTAATTTGAAATAAACGAATGTATTCTGCATTCCTTTTTTGAAGAGAATAATGAAAGGGTGATAAAACATCAATGAAGAATGTTACCTTTATGTGTGGAAAATTTTAAAACAACTTTAAAATTCCTGTCTCAGCCATAACTTTGCTAAATATGAATGGAATAGAATAACTTGGCACAAATGTTAACCATCATTGTTGCTTGTGATACCGGTTTCCCTACCTCAACGGTCAAAAACACACTTAATAGTCAAAAGTAAAATTTGGCCAAAAACTGATAGACATTTTCTGTCTCAGCCATCACTTTGCCATATATTGATGGATTTTAAAATAAGTTGGCAAATTTGTAAAGCGTCATAACATGACGTGTGGCGCATAACACCTGTCTCCCAAGCTCAAAGGTCAAGGTCACATTTATAGGTCAAATGTCAAATTTGGCCATAAAACTGCTTGTATTGAATATAATTTTGTCATTGTCGTGTTATTTCAAAGTAAGTTACATAAAAATGACCACCAAAAGAAGCCTACCTTATGACTCAATGTCACACTTTTGGTCAAAAACTTGAATTTGCCCATAAAACAGCTTGTTTTTGACATTAGTTTAGTTTGAGACAAAGTGGACTGGTGAGCATCTGTTACATAAAGACATATGTCTTGTTGCATTGGTATGGATTGGTAATCATTTTTGTTATGTTTCATTAGATTTTTTTGTATTGCTATTTTATTTTCAGTCTAATTTTTCCTGTTATTTATGTACAAGAATAGCCAATATTATTTTAATTATATGCAAATAATATACAAACACTGATTTATAAGCACAGCCAAGACAGTTAAGATATTTAAATTTTCTGAATTATGTATTTTTACATGCATTTGTCATGATATAAACATTTGACAGATTTTGTTAGAAATTCATTTTGTGCATAGATCAGGGTCTACTTTCACTGTTCAATACCAATGCATTTGATATTGACCTTGAATTACACACGTAGTGAGCATTGACATCATGATACTGACGTTGAATTATTTCTTGTAGAGAATTATAAAGAATGCAGAATAATAAAAAATAAAAGACAAATGTTCACAAGTTTGTATTCAATTTTATGATCCTTGCAATTTACTCATGTCAGTTCTGCCTGAACATAGTCTGTAGTATTTTGATCATATAAAACAGATAATTTTACGTATGGGTCTGCTTGTTACTTGTGAAAATATGAGTCGCGTTCTGAGAAAACTGGGCATAATGCTTGTGTGTAAATTGTCATCCCTAGGAGTCACCAGTTTTACACAGATTTATATAGTGAATGCCTTAAAAAGTCTTCTCGTTTGAAACTGCAGAGCCCAAGGCTTTCATATTTGCTATTTAGCTTCATCTGGAGAGCCTCTACAATGTTTATTCAAAGAATCCCCCTGGGTCAAACTTCACAGCTGAATAAACTTAATTTGAAGTTGATCGTTAAGAATTGAATTTGGACTGCAATCAGTTTAAGCTGAATGATGGCAATGATTGTCTATTTGTCCACTGTATAGTAAATGGTGGATTTTTATTTATCGGAACATGTTTTGTGGGGAATCATTATTGAAGTGAATATAAATTTTATTTAGAAAATAACTAAGAAAAGCCCATAGGGGTAGTAATTGGTAGTTAACGTCAGATGTTGGTCCCCTATTAATGTCAAATTATTCCACTGCTAGTTGTCAAAATTAACCACACCCATATCACAATGCGAAATGTGTTATATAAACTGTCATAGCAAGATATCTTCAAACAAACAAAAGATGAACAAGGGCTGTTTGT
>VMBQ01000366.1:372660-434221 GCA_007657795.1 Dreissena rostriformis | reverse complement strand
AACTTATATTGGCCCGCAGATTGGTCAAACGCCCCGAAGGCCTACGGCCTTCGGGCGATTATACACTCTGCGGGCCGATTATCACTTCTAGCCTTCAAGCAACGATGGTATTTACGTCTTTAATACTTAATCCCCGTTAAATGTACTATTTAAATACCTACATGTTACATATCATCCTATTTCATCCTTCAATACAATATATTGCAGAAGAACTAGCTTTTCGTACTTTTATTTTCATTCAATTGATTACGCAATATATGACGTATCTATGACGTAATTTCTGCGACGAAACACATCAGTTTAAGCTTGACTCTCTAGAATTTTACAACAATTCGGACGTTTTGATTTATAAAATATTTAATTTTAAAAAGCAAAGAACGAATCCAAAACGTATTTCGGATTATGTGTTTGTAATTTATAATTGGAAACTTAAAGAGGAATTAAAGAAATCACTCCTAGCAGTCATTCGATTTCGTGAAACGTTTCAAAAAGTGTAGTTTGAAAAAAATTAAGATGAAGGGGTGGAAAAACAGAAAATTGAAGTGCATATCGTTGTGATATTATTATTTAAAGCATTGGATTAAAATTGTAATTGAGGTAAGATTGTCGTTTACTAAATTTTGATGTTGGATGACTGCTGTTAAACTTAAAGCTCAAATAGTGTCATCAATCTAATCTACAGTACAGTTTCAGATACAATCGATATTTTTTTTATCATTCTAATTATTTGCTACGTTTAATTAACTTTTTTTTAAATATTATTTCGTTGATTTATTGTTTAATTTTATTAATCACAGTTGGAAAAGACTAAATATGGACGCCATTTTGTTCTGTTGTCAATAGTGTTGACGTCACGTGCTTTAGCTCCGGGGTGATTATCGATTATCAACATTTGGCCCTGCGGCCCAAACGTAATAATCATCTTGCTTTGACCGATAATCACACGCATTCGAGTCAATTTTGTTACTATATATAGTAACATAAGTATTAACGATTATTAATAAAACCAAGCATTCTCTACATATATTGTTACATTATATTAACACAAAGCGGATATCTTTCACGGTCATTTTTTTAAAATACAAAATCACAAATTTAAGATTCTAGTGTGACTTCAGACTTCAACATTCAGATTTTTTTAAAAACATATTCTTCCCATGAAATATACAAAATAACTCAAAATACCGACTGAGTTTATTGTTATTTCAGACTTTGAAGCTAGCTTTAATTTAACTCTAGTGCATTCAAGTGTGAAGGGAAATCCCATAATGTTACATTTATGCATGAATTTAACGTTTACCGCTTCTCCATTTTATAACCAACGTTTGTAAGAACTTAGAATACTGCCATTACTGAAAATATTTTATTTCGTTTTATTATGCACAACTTAAAGTTAATGAGCGCAATTTTGAACTATAACAGTTAACTTGAATTAGTGAACAATTTTACTTACACATGTTGCCCCTTGTGGAACAGTTATGCAAAAGTAATGTTCATATCATGCGTAGCATATTAACACACAATAAAACACAACTCAAAATTGTGAGTAAAAAAACTCAGCACTTACTTTGTATTGTGAATCCAATCATTATGGACTGAAGCTTAAATCAAGACGCAATGTATACATGTATGGCCGTCAGTAATGCGGTCACCGAAACAGGAAGTTTCTTGTCCATGACTTGTTTCCATTGACCGATCGTAATAATATAGTAAGCTTGCACGAATACCTAGCTTGGGTTTGTTTCAGAACGTGTTGGTGCAAGGTCACTGTTACTTGAAAGAGAAAACAGCACACAGGTGGTTTTTGCTCAATAACTGTAGTTTCCATTCACGAATCTTGAGACTTTGGATATGGCAAGTTTGCATAAAGACCAATGGTGTTTTTGGTGAATATCAAGGTTACTGTTACTAAAAATAAACAAATGCCTCTCAATAACTTGAGTACACAAGGCGTAATGAGAATTATTACTTTTACAAGTGGTAGTAGAAGTAGTAGTAGTAGTAATAGTAGTAGTAGTAATAGTAGTAGTAGTAGTAGTAGTAATAATAATAATAATAATAATAATAATAATAATAATAATAATAATAATAATAATAATAATAATAATAATTCAATACGAATATTTGTTGTTTGCAATTTATTTGTAATGCAAATAAACAAACATCTCTTGTGTTTATAAGCAGTTATATAGTCTAGCACCAGGAATGGGTTATCTAAGTTGGAATATGGGGAACAAATAAACATCGGTTAGCTCCCTTCTTCTTTCAGTGTAATTGTACGCGCGACGATGGATTACTGGGAATTCGAGTCAATGTGTGTACGGCAAAAAAATGGACGAAAAAAATGTCATGCAAAATATTATTCCAAATTGATATATATCCGTCATTTAGCATTCTTGTTTAAATTATTGTTATTTAGTAACAAATAATAAAAGTAATATACAACTGAGTGTGTGTTAATGTTTCAATTTGTTGTCATGGGAAATATATTTACTTAATTCTTTTAAAAATCTATTTATGTAATGGCATACATATGTGGAGTGAAAGTCTTCTTTAGTTGTAACGTATTACAATATATTTTCTTAAACCAGAATAGTTTAGACTTATTTGTAAAAACTGGCATTCATTTTATATGAGTGTGAGTTTGGTTGGTGTAATCTTACCGGATAGATGGGATAAAAAATTAAGCACATATCATAAAACAAAAACCGCTTAAACTTAACAAGACACTTGTGGGAGCAGTGGTCTAATGGTAGGACGCTGGCTTAGGGATCGAGAGGTCCCGGGTTCGAATCCCGCCCTGACCACTGAAATTTCCTTGAGCAAGAAATTTATCCCCCATCTGCTCCTCTCCACCCAGGTGTATAAATGGGTACCCGTGATCAAGGTAAAAAATGTAAAGCGCCTTTGAACGTACATCTCGAGTATGAAAAGGGCGCTATATAAATGTGGTATAAAAAAAAACACAAAAAAAACAACTTCTTATCGTTATAAGGAAGGCAAACTCCATAATTTAGAGACATGATGAAGAATGTTAACAACAACAGAAAGTAATAACAAATAATAAAGAATATGCTACACATTGCAATAATGTAAGCTTATATCAGGATAAACAAAGAACTATTCATAATAAAGGATGCACACGTTACAATAAGGACGCCGCGAGTAGTAATAAAGAAGCCGCAAAACTTAACGGTGTAACCAAATTTCATAAAAAAACACTAAATGTGATTCAGAAAATACAGTTCATAATCAAGATACCACAAGTCATAATAAAGAATGCACACACAATAAGAAAAAAAAAACACATACCACAAAGAAGAAACGACCAATCGTAATTAGAATAAGAAGACATCATAATAAAGATACCACTAGTAAAACAAAGACTCTACAAATCACAATAAGGAAGCAAATATAATTGAAGGCACACAGCATAATAAAGGCATTCTTCAAAAAAAAATAAAAAATAACTACGCGTTATAAAAAGGTACTCATCTTAATGAAGATGCAAGTAGCTGTAATAAAGAATTCGCACACAATAAGAAAGAAAGAGAAAAAAAACAAAGACCAAATTACTAATCTTTATGTTGAAAATACCAATTGTAATTAAGAGACCAGACGTTATAATAAAGAAATCACAAGTAACGATAAGGAAGCCACAAGTAATTATAAAGAATGCATACAACATTGCAGAAAAACACTTAACATAATCACATATTGAGACACTTCTTACCGGAATGAGCGAGCTACAAATCATAGTTAAAAACCACTAGTCATAATAAAGAATGCACACAACATTATAAAGAAACCACATACTAAAAGTATAAATTAAGAAACTTCTTACCGTAATGAACGAGCTACACGACATAATCAAGAAACACTAGTCATACCAAAGAATACACACAACAGGATAAAATTTAATTTTTTAATTAATAAAGGCTCAAATATGGTGAAAACACACACAATCATTATACCCAGGAGACAATTATTATTACAACTGCATATTTGGTTTACTATTCAATAAGGTTATTTTATCAGAACTGTGTGCAATTACTAAAGGCCAAACTAAGCTATGTATGAAGATGCATCAAAACCCAATATTACTATGATTTACTGGGGGAGAGGAATAAAGTAAAAGCGTACCTAAACGGCAGGGATCGAGGTGAAATTATTGTAAACAAAGCATGAGTTCTCATTCATGCAAGGATTGCAGCAACTCTTGTGGACGCACAATTTACTTGTTCGATACCTGAACAGTTGCATTATGTATCATTGTGTTTACATGTACCTAAGAGTAGTTTGCGAGGCGAGTTTTGCTAATTGTATCATGGGAGTTGTTAGGTGTTTAATCACTTATGTGTAACATTTTGCATCATTTATCACGAAGTACTAAATAGATCAGAAAGTAAATTAGATATCCAGCATTTATAAACAATATATTGTGTGCATGTCACTTTATATTAAACAAAGCGTACATGATTGGAGGCTGCGTTCTAATATGTATATGCACATACACCGTTCCATCGTTTTCCGTACCCTGATCTATTAACGGAAAGTCTTGTTTTATAGTTTTATATTGACATACACATACATTTAAAATATTGGGGTTTGCGACAATCAGCATTTCTGAACAAATGTGTGCCTTTACTTTAAACGTTTAAACGTAATACATTCCCTTTTGCATGATACCGAGGTCAGTTCGCGGTCATTCTGTCTTGAAATCTTCCCTGAGAGCCATTATACAATTTGATTTTAATTTGCTATCGTATTATCAAGTATCGAAGTTATAAACGCACTGAAAAACTTACAAAGCATATATAAAATCCGAGCATGTTAACTACATAGTATTGAATGTGATGACTTAAAGTAGCATATGGTATAGTATGATCCATATTCACGTACACAATTGGGCAGTTTGAAAATACATGTTCATGTAGATCTCTCTCTCTCTCTCTCTCTCTCTCTCTCTCNTATATATATATAATATAGTTCAATACTTCTGAGATTATCAGGCACACTACTTGTTGTTTGTCGAAGGCGGTTTATTATCGTCTTAATAAGCTTCACTTACCCGTTTACATGATGTTCATCGACAATTTCATTTCAATATAACAGCATTTTTCACTTTTATTTTGTTTGCTATATCGTAGTCAATTTAAACTACGGTTCTTTTTGATAACATTAGTTGTTCAAAAGAAAAGCTCTAAAAATCAGCTTTTAATTTTTACGCACCTGTAACGGCGCCCATAGCATCATGTCTTATTCATGAGACACGACACACGACTGAATAACCAACTAGCGGCATTGTTTGCGTTGAACGTTTCATAATAATACGGGTATAACCTGCCTTTGTTGGATGCAAGTTAAAGCGTTAAGTGAGTTTAAATTGTATAACTGTTAATACCATAATTGCAACATGCAAATGTCCACTACAGTACAACGGATAAGCAAGCTTGATGCGCGCAGATGCTACATACGTGTTAATGAATATAGTAAGCACACTAATATGCCGTTTAAACCTTCACGTTTCAATCGTACATATTTGTGCAGCTATAGGATCAGCTTCATCGACCCTAAGAAAGATAACAAACATTGACGAAGGGCTCATGCAAGTCATTGAAGATCTCTATGAAAACGTCAGCAGCGCAGTGCTCATCAATGGACACAAGGAGGCTTATTTAGGACATCAGTGGGAGTCCGTCAGCGATGTCTGCTCAGACCTGTCCCGTTTAATCTTTATATTGAGAAGATAATGCAAAAGACCCTCCACGACCAGCACACCTCTATTTCCATCGGTGTAAGACTCATCTCCAACTTAAGATTCGCTGATGACATTGACCTAATCGCTGGCTCCAGCTGTGAACTTCAAAACCTCACCAATATACTCTAGAGAGGCGAGAGGCTGGAAGAAGTGACCAGCTTCATGTACTTGGGGGCAACCCTGTCAAAGGTTGTCACCAGTGTCTCTGAGGTCCAAATAAGTATTACCATAGCGACCGCATCGATGGGCCAGATTGAGTAGGTTTTTGACAATCAGATCCATCAGCTTCCTTAACAAGTACAGGCTCTAAAAGTTTGAAGGGGTGAGATACTTGAACGATTTACGCAGACACAGAACGCATAATACAGGCATGTGAACACAATTGTCTCCAAAGACTGCTTCTTATATCATACATGGGACACGAGACCAACGAGCACGTCCGGAACATGAATGCAACATCCCCAAGAAACCTTCCTGTCGACTGTCAAACAACGCAAACTTTCTTTTTGTTAAGGTCATGAATTATCCCGAGTTTAAAACAAATGTCTCACTTCTCCAATATAAGAAATGGCGGGACAAATTTCTCGAACACGTCGTGGCAGTAAAGCACATGGTAAATCTTTCCATACGAATTTCGCGTATTATAAGCAAAACGTCGACATGAAGCTGTGCACGCAGCACATTAGTTTTGCGGGATAAGCATACGTTTTAACTGTTATCAGCAGTCATATGTTGTGTCATATCCAAATTGATTCATAAACAACACTGACCTTACGATTCCAGCTTCCATGCAGACGATCGGTGTATCCCAAACAAGCACCTTTTTGAAGGATAGCCTTAACAAGAGATTTATAAACACATTAAATAAAGAAGTTAGATGTAAGTGTTATGAATTGTGTTGTTTTACTCTAATCGATCGTAACACATTGGTAAAGAAAGTGCGTTTGTTTACTTACTTGTGTTCATTGTTTTTGTTTATCAAGTAAAACATTTATTTGCAGGCAATTGTTGACATACAGACTAATATAAATTTCCATGAGAACTATCCAAATTATTCAACATGTGTATTGCCAGCAAATTATTAATTTAACATTGTTAGTAAATCTGGTATGTATTTTGCCACAGCTGCTTTTTGTTTACAGACATACAGATACAGAGTGTTAACAGTACTATAAAAACAAAATACACTGATCTAAGTAAACCAATAGAACTAATAAAAAATACCACCATGGTAAACCATGTTATTCCTTTCAAACTTGTTTAGTTCCTGAATCACGCTCTGGTGATTTCTGGAAACCAAAACTGTCAGTTTTGCTAAGTAGAAAGTATAGTGTTGTGCTTAGTTCTTGGCGGAACAGGTTGTAGAAACGAAACACACAAAAAAAACAAAAAACAATAAATGATAGAGAAATGTGGTAAATGTCCAGTATTTCGTTTATTTTCCACAATCTGAAGGATTTTAATTCGAAACATGTTGGTACAAAAAACATGTTCATTTTGCATATGTCAAGAACTTTGTATGCTTAAGAGGTGATACATGTTGTTGTTAGTACAATTATCAAGTATTAAACAAATGCTAGTATATTTTATTTAATACGGAGTAAAACATTATCCTCTGAATAAGCTATGTGCGCAATATAAGCGGAGTGGAGACCTAGTAACGTTTTTAAGACTATAAATACAATGTTGGTGATAACAACAACGAAAGCGTTCGAACGAATACTTGTTTTGACTCAACGTCGTTAATAGTGTATGTAAACATTAGAGTATTAATAAGTTATGAGTTACTCTGCGTTTAAGTTAACAGATAATAATTACTCTTATCAGAGTTGAATGAAAGGGGCATAGTTTACAACAGTTCAAGTGATTGCTCTACAAACAAACATGGCACCTTTATTAATATGAATATGTATACTTCCAATGGCGTGTAAAATTCCTACCAACAGTTCTTTTGATCTGTGAGACATAGGCTTAATGAAACAGAAAGGCTGTTTTTCACGTAATAGACGGGTGCCTTTGATTAAAAATGCGATACGATGGTAAAAGGTATTGATGACAGTGAACATTTACATAAATCCAGACCGACTGTTAATTTGTATTATTAATGACGTGGGCTCTCAAAACAATTTGTGTCAAAGTATATTAATTTGTCATGAATGAGTGCATACAGTATCAACGCTTTCAAATGATCGGTTAGGTGAATTTTCAAACCCCATAATGGACTACATTCATTTATTAATCAAGCTGATATTATTTTTCTAGATAATTAACAACAACTACTTAGAATTGTGAGTTCTCATGTTACCCGCCTACTGATAATTGACAAATCTGAGATTGACAAACACCACTGTTAACCCTTGGTAAACAACCGGATACTATGATGCCTTTATTTTAAGCATATCGCCCAGGTACGTATGAATATTTTATACAAATACAATACAAGTCTCAAATTGCAGACAACGTCGTTTGTGTTCCTTGTCACTACTTCAAATTTCAAACAAATAACTGTTTACATTAAAACTTGAAATGATAATTAATAATAATAATAAAGGAACACCGAACGTCATGAGATGTGTATGAATATGTGACCATAATATAATGTAAACATGTTCTATTCGTTTATATGCCGATGCCAATATGGTTATCAGAGAAAATGCAGTACGCGTATTTTAACTAATCAAAAATAGTCAAACTTTCAGTCAAAAGCTGGGTCATTTAGACTTTCAAAGGCATAGCGTATTTTCAATGCCATGTTAAAAATACGCGTATTTTCCAAAATCTTGACGACTTTATCAATTTCAATCGATCATAGTCCATAAATGATGCTATGTTATCAAAACTATACTTTTTAGTTTCCTTTTTTAATGGTTTCTCTATAATCCATACATTTTATAAGCCATTACATTTTTTTAAATTGTTATTATGCTAATATGTGAACAAGTCCCTTTTAATACATTAAATAAAGGAAACATCAGTGCACAAGTCCCTTAAACAATTACACATATTTAGTATATATAAAGATCGTATTCCTTGTATTGTCTAGAATGATAATAAATTAACATGAAAACGTATCTGCCATAATATGGCAAGAATTGTCTATGCGTAGGTAATTGTCATTTATTGAATCCAACCGATTGTTAATTGTCCATGGGTAGAGTATGATTGGTTGGTTGCACTTATTGCGCTGCCATTTAACATCATGATCGATACTTGATGACCACTCGCCGTGGTACTATTGTTGTGTTTATACCAAGAGGATACCATTTGCATACTATTGTTTCACAGCGCGTTATTATAATATGTTATCTCATAAGCAATATGGTTTCAAGAAATGTGCAAATTCTTATTCCTACCTTCCGTATTTTCAATATCAAATGAAAGTAATCCGGCGTCTTTTGCCATGTCCAGGTATTACTATTTATAATAAGTCTATAAAGTACATATTTTTTAGCTTTGTGAAAAGTGTGTGTCACATTAGCGTATTGTTTATGATCAACTAATATTCTTAATTTCAAACATGTATTATATGTACAAATTAAATAAAAATAATATCAATTAATAACATATTTGTAAGTATCTTAAACATATGTATTCATCTTTTTTTCTATTTCAGGTCAAAACAAAAACCGGTTCATGTTGGGCTACTTAATTAGCATATTTATGACCGGACAGCAACACACAATCGAGTACCTTATACAGATACCAGGTTTGTAACTCAGTATACCAACATTAAAATTGATTCGCAAATATGAACGTATCGGTACTTATAAAAATATGAATCATTCGTATATATGTGTTTAATTATTTTTTAATTGTTAACGTTATTAATGAAATTAAATTGAAATGAAATTAATGAAGTTAAATTCAGTTAATTGACATAAATAAGACAATAAAAATATTAAAACATATAATTTTCAAGACCAAACACGCAACTGTTAATATAAGGAGTATAACATCAATACAATTACAGGACATGCAAAATGCCACGTGGATTGAGGATTCAGTAACATTAAAACGCTCTACAGACGGACCAGTATGGACCAATTGAAGTCCATGGTAAATAAATCGTCTGAAACCAACATCGCCGTGCGATACCCGACATGGACCAGGAGGGATTGGTAGATGTTCATTGGATACCATTTTAAGGCATTAATTGGAATAAGGTAATGTAAATTTTAAGTCGTATCAGCTTCTTTTTTATAACAAACTATACGCTGTATGGAATTTGTGATTTTTGTACACAAAAAAGCAAATGTGTATATTCGTTTGCAGGCAGTACCAGTACTTCAAGTTCTCTGCAGATAACCCGGGAATCGTGACACTAGGGGCATCACGTGACGCTATACGTAAGACTGCGTGCATCTTAAAGGACCCCACGTTCCGCTTCGGTGATGCTACTCGGCCAGATGTTGTACCCGTGGGCGGCTTTAGTCCAGCCAGACAGGCATATTTATATAAGTCTGTAAGACCTAACGTGCGACCGCGTACCAGGACTCAATATGCCCAGGATCAGACGCAGACGTGTGAACTCGCCAAGCGCGCTGTGTCCGAGGGCAAAAAGGCTGTAACCAAGTACACCAGCAGAAAGTTCACGACTTGTCTGGTGCATTCAAACAAACGGTCCTTTTAAGGGCCACCCAATTTTCTAACAAAAGAGTTGTCTAATTGTCACATTCAAACAAATAACATTGCCTTATGTTAGTCCCCAATAATAATAATTAAACTTGAAATTTTCCATACTGTGTTCGTTCCTTCGTTGCCACCAGTGTTTTTTTCACCATTTTGGGAATGGGGCCGGATCCATTTGGATTGTGAAAAATCGCAGCGTTTTGACTACAATTGGGAAATAAGTGTTGTTGTTGTTTTGGTAACAAATGCCTCAAAATTGAGAATAAGCGTGTTTCCAATATTATATTTATTAAGGTTCAACTAATAAAGCTGGATGGGACATATAAACCCTTTTTTTTTTGAAACCTTCATTTGGGAATTTTCAGGTCGCATTTGGGAAAAATATATACTTTTTTCATATTTGTTTATTATGATAACATAATGAATAAAACAACATAGTTAACCAATTTATTGGTCTGTTTGATAAATTAACATGTTAACAAATTGTATTTATATAACTCTAGTTTCTCACTGATTGTGGTCTTGTACTGAGTATAACCAAAATTATGTATAATTGGGGAGATTGCCTGATGCTAATTAGACTCGTATATTGCGATACATGTTGTAAAAGGGAGCATGCAACTAATAGTTAAGTTTACTTTAGTCGTCGCAAATGCATGTAAAGGGATACACAACTACAAGTTATATGTATTTTTGCTTATAAAGCACTGCACACAAACCATTTGCCAAATGTTCATTATTGAACATTATTATTCCGGAGAAAGTCGATGTATCACGATTTTATATTTATCTTACGGAGGATTCCGCAGATGGTTAATGTATCACGATTGGTCAGATCCTAACGATAATCATCAACGCTTTAGTTAACACAAATACTTTGAAGCGATCGCTAATCCATTTGTAGATAGATATTCGATTGGTGTGGAACACGCTGTGCTTAGGACGTAACAATGAAAGGCTGGCATTGTGTTATGTACTATATTGTTCAAGTATCCGTGTTTTTACAGACGTCAGGTAAGAATTAGGTTTCTTATCTCCGTGCTTAAACAATATAATAACCTCGATTCATCAACATTACAATTATACGAAATATTTTGAAATAGCTTTTTTAAAAGAATATCCATTCACGATATTGTTTTAACTTATTGTGTTATTTTATATACTTCTCGTATTTTGCCATATAGATGTTCGTTACATTTCAACAATATAGTTATATATGTGTATGATATTAAAGGTCTATTTGAACTTACGTTTATCACCCCAAGAGATGGACTTTTAAAATGGACAGTTCATTCTTAATAGACCCCATGTGTGTTCAGATTCTATGTAATAGTTTGTAAATAAATACATACTCAGAAATATAATTTCTTTAAAAATAGTGTGAAAATAGCAAACACAATACATTATGATAGGTCTTTTTGTTTGCCCACATGTGATCATTCCTTGTAGGAGAAAATCTTATCATTGAAGCAATTAAGAAATCCCCGCGCCTTGCGGTTTCAGGTGATTTTGTTTAATGAATGAGCTATATCAGTTGTTAAAGCATAAGAACACTGGTCGTTTCAATTCGTTTGAAAACAGGAGAAACCTTAATTAAGGTCATAAGTTAAAATCAATTACAAAACGTGTTTCCAAGAGGTTCAGTCGGGACCAAGGGTTGACACATGGAACAGTAATTGTAGAGGCACACACAAGAAAGTAATTATTTAAGAACGATCAGATTTTAAAAGCGTTTTCATGTAAACAATGAGCTGCTGAAGTCCGCACAGGCTAATCAGGGACTACATTTGCGCCTAAACTGGATTTTTGCTAAGCAGAGACATCATTTAAACAATAAATACCATACAAGTGGAAATTGTCGTCCCTGATTAGCCTGTGCGGACTGCACAGGCTGATCTGGGATGACAATTTACGCACATGCATTATGCCCAGTTTTCTCAGAACACGACACATATATATGAGCAAATCGGATATTAATAAAATAACGTCACATGACGTTAATTTTTGTATAAATGCGAGAACGCGATGGCGAGAATGCGAGAACGCGAGAGTACGATGACGAGAACGCGACAATAAGATGCCAACAGTACGACAATACGATGGCGAGAATGCGAGAACGCGATGGCGAGAATGCGAAAATGCGAGAACGCGACAGTACGATGACGAGAATGCGAAAATACCTTGACAACAGTTTGACTATACGATGGCGAGAATGCGAGAACGCGATGGCGAGAATGCGATGATACGATGGCGACAGTACGATATGACTTTCGCATTGTCACCATCGTACTTACGCACTGTCGCAATAGTATTGTCGCACTGTCGCATTGTCGTCATCGTACTATCGCGTTTTCGCATTCTCGCCATCGCGTTCTCGCATTCTCGCCATGGTATTGTCGCACTGTCGTCATCGTATTGTCGCATTCTCGTCATCGAACTCTCGCGGTCTTGCATTCTCGCCCTATGGAGTTTAATGTGTAACCACAATGGCCCTTACGGTATTCCGTAGATAAACGACGGACGCACGCACCCACGAGGGCGCGGCCGGTCGCCGGACAACATGTGATCTAAAAAACTCACTATTTGCTTGTTCACCCTTTTTCAAGGCGGCGAACGGTAATGATGCACCAGTAGGATTTAAGCGATTTTTCAATGTATAATTAGTTAATATTGCGAGATGTACGTTCACCTACTTATGTTTATTAAACAGATGCTGTTAACGTAGCCCTTGGTAAACCTGCCTACCAGACAGACACGCTTCAAGATTGGGCGGCGGACCGTGCCGTTGACGGAAACACGTCACCGGATTTGAAAAATGACACGTCTTGTTCTCATACGAGGTCTTTCAACACCTCTTGGTGGGTGAATCTCCAGCAGATTTTCCTCATCAGAAGTGTCAAGATTGTCAACCGGAATGAAAACGGTTAGTGTTTTCCTTTAATTTGGTGAAACTCATTATCGATGGAAGTGTGGGTCCTGCGTTCTCCTTTGTTGTGTGAAAACACATAATAGCCAGCAACCTATGTATTGTGAGCATTTTATACCTTTCTATCGTTGTTTCAAAGATGATTGTCTAACATAGAAGGTTTCGTATGCAAATCTTTTAATGAGTTGTAAGTCATCATATTTTGGAAAAAAAATACCGTTTTTGGTTGTGCATGTCTAAATCTTTTGTATCGGGCATGTATGTATTGAATTCAGACATGTCTAGTACTAGCCTTTGGCCCGAGTGCCGATATGGTGCTAGTGCGTATTATAGAAGTCCAGACCATTTCTGCCGTATCTTATCGTTTATAATACATACTATCATATTTTTGTATCTTCTCTATTATTTCTAAACAAGTATACCGCCGTTTTTTCATGAAATGAAGTATACAATTTATTAAGCATCATGACGTTATTATAATTTTATGAAGCAAATCAGTCCCAGATGGATTGTTAAGTTATTGCTAGGAATAAAATGAATCGTGCGATTTCATGATCTAATGCTATATACAGAAGTATGATCGATACAATCTACATTTTCCTTTATATTCAGCATGTTCATGTTTTATGTTATTGTGTAGTTGTTTTAATGATATTGTTTTATGTATGCATTACTGTTGAGTTATGTCTTACTTTGACTGAATACATCTCCATTTGGTTCAGTTTGCGTCGCGCGGTCGTATTTTATTCAGATACAAAAAATCCGTACAGGGGCCGATATAAGGTAATCAATTATAATGATTAGACATACACAAACGAAACTACTTAAATGGATGGTTATGCTTTGGTCCGTACTTTCTGATACACAATTATAACGTAAAATAGAATATTATTAGAAAGTAATTATGTCAATTCAATGGTAAAAGCGATACTTGCAGCAATGCGTAAAAAATGTAATTTATTTATTTATAGGTGAACGCAATTGAAAGTTACACGACAGCACAATTTAAAAGTATCAACATTTTTTAAATTTGCATACGTGATACGCACGAATTCTTCTAATATTAATGTCATAATCGCAGTCTGTTTGAGGGAAAAGTGATTCTTTACAAGTTAACCGAAAATTATAAGTTTGCTATGTTAAAAACAAATAATTTAGATGTTGTTTTACAACGCTCAGCCATTACGCTCCTCTAATGCTCCCCTGAAAAGATTTCAGACAAATACTGTGAGTTTACTTTACAATTAGTTCTTTTAATTATTGGCTTCCGAATTATTTATGCCTTTTGTAGTCTCCTGTGATATAGGTACACCTAAGTTTGAACGGTTATGTTCTACATACATATTCGCATATACTGATTATAGGCTATTATACTTTTAACGTAATTTCACAACCCACTGGATTTAATTTGTGTTTATTTGTTCTTCAGGTAACTTTGCGAACATTCAACAGACTTCACTCGGTTCCAAAAAAAAAATGTTGACTGCCATTAACGGGTGCTAAGTTTTTGGTTGTTATACATGTATTTCAGTTAATAGACTTACAAACGTCGAACTGTACGTCGGGTTCACGGAGCACGGCTTCCAATCGCGTGAAGGATTTCACCCGGGACAGGTGGGCGTTTCATACACGTTTCAGCTAGCTACACCGGTGTACGGACAGTGGGTACGGATAACTCGTAACCCTCCATTCGAGGAGCTTACTCTATGTGAGGTTGAGGTGGAAGGTGTGCCATATTCTGCAGTCAATGGTAGGTGGACCATATGCAAATATGTTTGATATTTACCAAACAATAATTAGTTCAGTTTCATATTTACAAAACAAAAACAAACTTCTGGTGTGTGCATCTTGTCGGCCTTATTAGAGTCACAAAACGTGAAACACTAAAACGTTAAAGCCACCCATTAAAGGTTATAATTGAGAAATAAATGATAAACTGACTAGTGCTTAGAAGACAGTAGAATATAATAGAATATCCAGAAATCAAAGCGTATTCACACATGCAGAAACAAAGCCTTATAAATGCATACACATGTTTTGACATGCTCTTATTCTTCAGGCCTTCGCTATTCGGTCTTTCAAGGATATTTTCACACTGGCACTGCAATCGATGTATCCGGAAATGTAAAGTCAAAACTCATCTGCGCATCAAGGTGTTCCAACACAAAGAACTGCATCAGTACCCACTACAACACAGCGACCTTGATTTGTAGTCTGTTCGATTCCTTGGGATTTCAGCAAGGAGACGAAGAATATGACGTCACTGCTGTCAACAGTATTTCCATAACAGAGAATTCGAGGGCTCAGTTGTTTGGGACATAAACAGAAGATGAGGCTGTAATGTATTTTGAAGCTACATTAAGCGATTAAATTGAAAATATCAATATAATTCAACAAAACACATGCGATAACACTATTTACCCAAAAATACATACACAATTTTACAGGAGACAAATTACACACATTATTGTAACACGAGGTCGTTTAAGTCATGGCGAGTAGCCAATTTCCAATTAGTCGGGCACATAGCCATCGACACAGCATAAAAACACACAAAGCACACGAATTTGTTCAAACTTAAATGCAATCATCGCTTGGAATGGTCATTAACATTATTCTGGGTATAATTTGACTCTCCAAACGGTATACATGGGCCTTACTTTTGTTCATAAAAACAAAGTAATGTTAACGTTTATACAATTTGGAAAATTGAAATTACATGCATTTCAATTTTATTAATACTTGAATAGTCGTTATTGAGTATATACCGATGAACATAGATACACCGACAAGTGATTTTGATAACAATGAAAACATTGAACATATTAAATCCAAATTAAGCTGAATTTCAGCAGCACAATCAAGGATCTTACATGGAGGTAGTAGACCGAATCACCAAATTCACATACACGCTTTTACACATGTATTTATTACACACATAAGTAATATATTAGATGTTAAATGGCTGAATGGCGTACGAACTGTTGATGTCTTTGTGTTGTTTTATAATCATTTTTTAAGCTTTGCACTTAAATATTGACATTTTGTCAACAAAAAATCAAACATGTTAATTAGATGTTGTCTTCATATTATGTTTCGTCTTTTGTATGTGCGTGTGTATATCAATAATGGTAAATATCCACAATACTTGAAAATCACAACTTTGAGATAATTTTCTGGTCATTTTATGGCCTTTGTCAAGATGTTCTGCCGATTAGATTGTGGAAAACGCGGGCGTTATCTCGTGTCGCCCTTATTTTGAGTCATTCTTTTTAAAGTCGCATCACTTTGAATTCTTCTAGAAATTGGCGATACGGTTTTCTATGATTTTCAGAAAATAGTAATGATCGAACGAATCGTCCATCATTTGTGTCAAACAACCATTTTGCAAATCTCAAAAGTCATGTAGATATCAAGCAAGGTAAAGCACATATTAGCATTGATTCAAGAAGGAAAACACGCAATCGGACTAGTAATGCACGCACACGAGCTCTCACAATGACTCATTTTGGGGAAATATGACATCCAAACCGTCAAGATTTAAAAACAGAAATGCATGCAATTAGTGTGTATCTTAAATCATATAAAACTCATTGAAGTGTTTTTATCTCTTACTTAAGAGTCTAATATATACCAGAAGCTTCCTATGAAATTGTATTTGTAGATAATGTCAATAAACACACACTGCACACGCTTTGAATGTTGTGAATATTGTTACAATCTTTCTTTCGCAAGTATAGTAAAGCTAAACACATTTCCACTCTGATCAATACTCTGAATGCCGTGCTCTGTATGTCATTAACTTTTATTTGGAAGATAATTTTACATGTGTTGTGAATATATCTGTAACTGCATTTTTCTTATATCTGATAGCATTATAGTATTCTGTTAAGTTACGTATTGTTACCTCACCTGATAACCAAGTGCTCAAGGCGAGTTTTTGTGATCACCCTATGTCCAGCGTATTTGGTCCTGTGGAATCATGTGTGCGTCGTCAATCTTTAGATCGTTACCACTATTGAGGCCTCATTTGTCACATAATCTTCATGACAAATGGTCAGAATGTCTATCTGAAAATATCTCGGCCGAGTTTGAATCTTGAACACGTGCGTCCAAAAACTAGGTCACTAGGTTAAATGTAAGAAAAATATTATAACCATGATAGAGGCCATATTAAGTATTAAATCTTGAAAAAACGGAATGTTTATCTCAAATTTGTCTTGGCCAATCTGGATCTTGTTAACGTTCATAAAGAAATTAGAGCAACAGGTCTTATCTTATTAAAACCGTGTTACTATTATATAAGCAACATAACTGCCTCTTTATGAAACGTGTTCATAATGATTATCTTGACAATATATAGTTCGAATCTAGGTCACGTGCGTAGACAAACTAGATCCAAATGTAAAATCTTATATAAACATTGTCATCATTTAAGTAAGCATTTATGACTCGCGCTTTAAGACACTTGGTTTAAATATTAATCTTGACATTTGCTAGGGTTTGAATCTGGGTCTTGTGTGTCCAAAAACTAGGTCACCGGGTGAAATCTTAGAAAACATTTTACCGCTTTGGAAGAAACCTTCTGGATTTAATCTTGAATAAACTTGGTCATTATGTTTATTTTTGCAAAACCTAGAACGAGTTTGAATATGGTTAAAGTCAACAAAAACTAGGTCACCAGGACGATTTGTATAAAAACCTTGTTAAAACTATAAATGTTGTATTTATGACTCGAGGTTGATACAATTGGTCAAAGTGTTTTATTGAAGACATGTAGACCAATGTACATATTGGTCAGATGCATATAAAATCTAGGTAACCAGGAGAAAAAAAAAACGTTACCACGCGTTTGACACATTTATGACTCAGTCTTGATGGAACTCTGGGTCAAGTTTGGTCCAAAGCTAGATCAACTGATTAAGTCTTACGCAGTTGATGTGTTAAACCTCATGTGAGCGCTTAAAGGCCTTTGTGGCTATCTTACTATATTTATTTGTCTGCATTGTTGTAATAAAATATCTTGGAAACAGATTTTTGTAATGTTGCGTTCCTATATAGCGTATCACAAGCCGTTTCCAATCGAATCCGGTAAGTGCCATACTTCATGAGGGCTCTCGACCTTAGAGATATACACACGATAACCGAAGCGACGCAGGGTACGTTAATCGACACATTATAACGACAATGGACACTTAAAAGCGGCATGCGACATAATAACTGTTGTCGTTGTAAAATGTCGTGGCGTGCGTCGCTCTGATTGTCGTGTGTAGACCTGAAATAGTAAAAGGTAAACATATTGCTATATGGCTGTACAAAAATAGCCCTGTAACAGCAAAACGTATATAGTAACTGGCGATACGGGTTTGAAAAATGTAACGTTTGTCCTAGAAATGGACCATAACTACTAAAATGTGTAAAATATGCGAACCAAAATATGACTGTGCGCAAGTCCACATGCTGGTTTGTATAATTGCACCACCCCTCTAGCAAAAGTCATTTTTGAGTTATGCGCGACACTACAAATTGACGGACGGAAGGACGTCCTCACAGGCAGGCACAGCTATATACACATAAACACACATAACCACACATAAGTACCAGTGACGCCGACGGACTTGTTTAAAGAACGACATTTGTCAAAGTTGTTGTCACTAGTGTCACAAGAAGAGAGAGAGAGAGAGGAGAGAGACCGAGATAAAGAGAAAGATACAGAGAGAGACAGAGAGAGAGAGGGAGATGGAGAGAAATAGAGAGAGGGAGAGAGAAAGAGAGAGAGAGAGAGAGAGAGGGAGAGCGAGAGAGGGACGGAGAGAGAGAGACCTGATCGAACCTGTTTATCTAAAGCCCGTATGCTGAATAACTTCTTCTCGATTGTTATTATGTTACTTGTTTTTTTCCCTGTATCTATATTAGAATGAAACGCTTCACTTTTCGTGATTTAATTGTCGGGAAGTAAATATTAAGGTGAAACATTATAACAATAATGATTTGAAACATTAAAAATAAAATATACGCTGTAAGGGTCAGTATCTACTTTAAATAAAGTAAAGTTATAGCATATGGCAAGCGTCATGCGAAAATGTATCTTATGTCATATACGGCCGGCGTAGCTCCAGACCAGCCTGAGCAATCACACAGGATTGTCAGGAGCTACCCTATCCGCTAATAAGACCACGACACCTTTCGTTACTTTATTGCAGACACCATAGCTTCTGACCATTATGCTCCGTTGTGCAGGCTTGTCCAGAATTACCGTTGCTGCATATGGCATAAAACCCATAGTGTCTGTAACAAACGCGTGCATGTATCCGAGATGAAATACCTAATGTAATTACATTGAAAATAAGCGTTATTCTTAACTCAACTTGGCCTTGGTACAAACTTTTGTTTCTGCCATGCACTTGAATTACATAAATACTTGCGTACTTCAAAAGGCTTTTTGGTAACTTTATGTTGAATTACAATACACAACCTCATAGATTTTATTGTTGAATTTATACCGCGTATTAATTGGCAAAAAAAAACACAACAGTTTTCTGAGAGTTCAGTAAGCGCATAATTAAAAACTCTTTGTTCAAATCACTTGTTTTTCAGTTGACTGATCTACTAATTTAGACCGTTGTATAGACATTTCGGAACGCGGCTTTAAAGTGCTTAGGGAATTTAACCCGGGACTGATCGGCGCTTCCTTTATGTTTGTTCTCGTTACACCGTTGTACGGACAGTGAGTTCACATAACTAGGGACACTACTTTCAATTTACTCACTCTGTATGAAGTGGAGCTTGTAGGCGTGAAATGGTTTGTTGATCAATGTTAAACAATATTGCAACGACAATGTGTATTTTACGTACATCAATGTATGTCTCAGATTTATATACATGTACAATCCATTTTACTACTTCCAAACTTAAGTCAACAATTACTTAAGTCGTATTTAAGCATAAATTATATTAACTAAAAAAAACATAGAAGATATAGCGGAGTTTCTGCATTCAACGTATTAATCTGGAATAGCGATCGGCCTTTCAGGTTAAATAGGGTCACCAAAAGTCTGCGACCAAGTTGTAACACAACTTAGAACTGCGTCAACTACATCACAGTGACAGTGTGATTGATTTCTTGTATTGCGCGAGGAGACGGCGAGTATAATTTCACCTTTGTCATGAGCAAAATCATAACAGAGAATTCCCTATTCCATCTGTTTGGGACATCAACGGTCAATTAGCTGTGTTCTGTAACAGCGACACATGAATTTAACGGACGATTCACTTAGAACATTAATGCAAATAAAAAAAAAACTGCGATTATAGTCGCCACCAACCGAGCCATATCTTAACGAATACAATTAATACCCGGTATATTACACACAACAACAGGTTTGGTCTTGAAAAACACTCGAGCTTGTTAAAAAGAGGATTATTATAACGGATAGTTAACATTGCAATACAAAACATGTCCAACTTCCTATTCGAAGGACCTCTTGGCTTCGCATATAGCAAATTTTCCTGCGTGTTCGAACCGTATCGTTTAAAAAAACATTCTAATTGAAGTGTGTCTATACAAATACGAACTAGTTTTATTGCATAGTTCGCTTAAACTCGCTTTAAAAAAATGGAAGCTACTCACAACAAGGTTCAGCTGTAACCCAGGACTGGTTCGTTAGCAAACCTGTTTTCTGTTGGATAAAGAATTATATAAATTGGTAAATAAAGCCCACAAGGAAGTGTAACGAAGATATGTGTGCAATGCTGTTTGCTGATTGACAAGACTATTTTGCTTAACGCCAAAATCTATCTGATCAATAATTATCTTCGTTCTTGCTGCTGCTTGCTACATGCTGATAAAGGAGAAATCAACTAAGCACCAATATAATTCATTTCGCCAAGTACTTCATCTTAGTTCAAAATTAGAAATTGTGTGTTGCCAAATGCTAGCTAATAACTACAATTGAACAATAGATAATCATTGAACAATTAGCAATTTATACAACAACAAGGGACAAAATTGTCACAAAACCAGGTTTTCAATAAAAAAAAGTATGATAAAGGGAGACAACTGCAATTCAAAATGTGCATTGCTACTGATTGTTCATCACAATTACCCCCCTTGTTTCNTGTACAATGATGGTGAAGTAATGTGCCAAATGATTTTAAAATCTGACACCGAACGACATAGTTATGGCCCGGACAAGCTTGTTCCGCCAGCCAGCCCGCCAGCCCGCCCGCATTCGCCAATCTAATAACCAGTTTTTTCCTTCGGAAAACCTGGTTAATAATAACTAGAGCTTGCGCGACAGAGGCCGTCGCGTTTCCCCACGCCGCATAGATGTTATATTAAAAGGCAATTTCAGGTGGGCAAGGCCTATGTTGGTGGGGCCCCGAGGTGGGTAATGTAGACATGGATGGTCGAGATAGACCGTGTTGTCATAAGAGATGTTTAATATTAATTTGAAGTCAATTGGTGAATAAATGAAGAAGTAATGTTAAAACAAAACTTTGGGTTGGCGTGGTCTTTGTGGACGGGGCACCCCAGGGTTGGTAATGGGCCATGCATAGTTGAGATTGACCGTTTTGTCATAAGAAAAGTTAAGTATGAATTAGAACTGAATCGGTGTAGAAATGAAGAAGTTATGGTAAAAGGCAATTTTATGTACGAAACAAAATAATTGAGTATGAACATTTTTGTACGAAAAAATCATGCCAAACACAAATTTGGGTTACAACAAAATTTGGGTGCAAAAAGAATTTGGGTACGAAACAAAATTTGGGTACAAAAAAAAATTGGGCACGAACAAAAAGTTGGGTAAAAAAAAAATTGGATAGGAACCAAAATTGGGTACGAAACAAAATTTTGGGGAACGGAATAGTAGTACACGTGCACCTCTGGATAAATTTGAAACAGGACGGGAACCAAGCTGCCTTTACGTTTATCAATGGCACTGGGGTGGGTAATGTTGACATGGATGGTCGAGATAGACCTTGTTGTCATAAGAGATGTTCAGTATTTATTTGAAGTCAATTGGTGAATAAATGAAGAAGTTATGGTAGGCGTGGTCTATGTAGGCGGGGCGCCCAGGGGTTGGTAATGGGCCCATGTAAAGTTGAGATTGACCGTATTGTCGTAAGAGAAGTCCAGTATCAATTTGAAGTAAATCGGTGTAGAAATGAAGAAGTTAATGTAAAATCACCCCCCCCCCAAAAAAAAAATGAGTGAAAATCTCTGACCCGGCCACACCCAAACGCCCATTCTCCACTATCTTCTCCTACAATATTAGCACTAAAACCTTGAAAGTTACACACATGGTAGCTATGTGCATATGTGCGACGGTGCACTTTTTGGAATTTTGATGTGTCACCTTGGTCAAAAATTATGTGAGTCGTATGTTGTTAGTAAAATGAGTTGTTTTACTCATTTTACCCATTTAGTTACCCATAACCTTTGCCCCAGGGGTCAGATCAAAAGTCCGTCACCGTCGCACATATGCTCACAGCTACCAGGTGTGTAAGATGTAAGGTTCTCGTGCTAATAGTGTAGGAGGAAATAGTGGCTAGGACGGACGGACATAAAGCGGAAATCAATACAATATTTCCACGCTTTTAAAAGGATAATACACATTTAATTTAGCAATGTATATTGAGTGCGCTACAATTTAATTACCCCTTCTATACCCAAGTTAAAAAGGGATGACCCGGTTTGTGTTCTAATGGTAGTTTCATTCAAAAAATAACTGTGGGTTTGGTATGTAAATGGGACAGGATTTTAAATTGGTTTAATTGTTAATACCTTCAGATTAGTGGAGTTTTAATTTCGTTTAATTCTACATGTGCATATTTGAATGTAATAAGCAAATACAAGTATAGATGGCATACTAACACATTCACATAATTTACAGAATTAATTAATAACAAAGTTGACGAGAGAAGTAGTTTTTGTTTTTGTATTCCCACTTGATGTAAGTGAATAAACCATGATTACATTTGGGTTAATATAGAACTTTTTATTCGGATATCTTGCTGTGTTCTTTTTACAAATATTTGGAATTGGAATAAGTATTGGAATTCATTACCTATGTCAGCACAAAATAGACATTTTCTTTTATGAACAGGTATATTTTGCCATCTTCCGGCGTCGATATGTAGTGTATGATTCCTTGTGAAGAAAGCAATAAGGTTTGTGGTACGTATCGGAGGTAGAATCTTGATGAACCTTGTTTGGGTGCAAGTTTCTTTTATAACTGTTTAAGTATTTATGTCAGATGTAATATCTTAATAAGCCTCACAGTTTGAATAATGAACATCTTTATGGAGAGTGATTTGGTAAGCCATTTGCTATTATACATGATTTGCGGTTCCAGATACCAAAAAAACATGTTTTCACGATATTAATTTTATGTTTTCTATTGAAGGAGATTTTGTGTTATGATCGTTTTGGAGTGTAGGTCTAACAGTGAGTGATACATCTCTGTTTACTTTAAGACGAGTCCAGAATGCAACATGTTTATTTTGCATTCCTAATTTGATATGTTTGAGGCCAGTTTTACATATATCGTAAATAAGGGTGTTGAGCATTTTAAGTTAACGATATATTTGATTAAGCGGAGCTTCTGTTCAACGATACCATGCAAGTCAGAATCGTAAGTCAACCAAGCAAAATCAGTAAGGTATTTAACCAACACATCTTAACTTCTCATTTCCACACTTACAGAATGGGTCTTTAAGACCTTATGTTTACTCCTGGTCTCGCAAAACGTTTGTGACGTAGGTGGTTCATTATCTCTGTTTCAAAATGAAACACGCGAGCCATATCCAACACAATTAATGACACGGTCAACGTTCATGAAAACTCGTATGCTGATGAATTTTTTTAAATAAAGATCATTAACCAATGAAAAAACTTCAATTATTTTTCGTATATGTCTGCTAAGTAATCATTGAGGACGATACCTATAGACTATGCATAATTTGATTACATATTGCGCAAATCGTAACAGGTGTACAAAATCGATGACTTTATAAAAATGGCAATTAAGTAAATCAGAATAACACATACAAAGGTCAGGCCTCAACAAATTGATCAGTCGCAGATGATGACCCTAACATTTTTTAACAAGAAAGCGAAATAAATGTTTTGTTTTTTTTAAAATTATTTTTCCGATATAATCACAGTAAAAAGAAAAGCTCACAGCTAAATAATACCTTGTCCGTTTTCACTGAAAATTAGTGTCAAACAAATTCAACGCTTTTATACAGCCAATATTGAAATATAAATACTATCATCCTCCCAGTGTTTGACTTAACCCTTTATCCATTACCTATGCAAACATGTAGTTTCTAGTGTCACTCATGGATGACAAAATAAGGACAAAGTATATAGTTTTTGAACCAGTGTACTGTGCTGTAGCCTAAGGTATGTTTAATTTTTCATTTCAATGTTTAGCTATATATTTCTCGCAAATGTTCCGTATCCTAAACTATTATACCAAAATCATTATAAAAAAAGTGGTCAAAGACAATTTAGAACATATATTGTTGGAAATACATGAACAATGACACGGCCACTATAACTTAATACTTACTATGCAGCGATCGTAACGGCTCGCATCGCGATTTTATTGGAAATGACAACTTTCGGTTAGAAATATATGAATCGACTTCAATGACAGAATTTTAATGTGTGATGAACAGTAAATTAGTACTGATTTAAAGTTATAAATCCTGAAATTGTTTAACGATGGCAATTTTTAAATAAGGTTTGTTCAACTTCATAATCATAAAATGAACATTTAATATTAATGCCATATTTGTAGTCGGTTAAAGGAACGTTCCTCCTGTCTGATTACAGAGGAAGTCATTTAACCACCAGTGTTTGTGTGCAACTTACTTAGTTTCTTTGAAAAATGTAAACACTGTCATAGTTGTGAAACACTATTAGATATGCATTACAGAACACCCGCCAATGGCATAGCAGAATGATAACACACAATCAATACTACCATAATACATAATATATTTTCATCATTTCCAACATTGATTCATGAGCGGATAGAACTGATTCTATGGCTAATGACAATATACTGCTATTACATGACTGTCTTCATAATAGTAATTTTGAAACAGCCGGTACAGTTTATTAACTTACTCAAATATAGTATCTGAATAAGTCTAAAGCAATTCCAATTGAAAGAAAATAACTAAAATATCCGGTATTTGACCCCGTTTCCTCGCGATATTTAATCCGACAATGTACTTCTCCACCAAACAGGCGTGTTCAGTTCACTTAAGTCGTAAATCAATAAACACGTCCCCGTAGTGGAGGAATACTCTTTTTAACTTCTTTTACTGATCATGATAAGCGATACCCGTTTTAACAAAATTGCGGTGAGAGAAAAGAGGCCCGTCTTTAGCAGACGTGGTTAAATGAAATAATGAACAGCTGTATATTTATGATAGTAATGACAATCAAAATAAGTAATTCATAATATCTTGCCCACTATTAAAAACCTAACTGTTTCGTAATTTAAAGAAATGTTGATATAAAAGTTAATTAAATAGTTCAGTTGAGGGAAGCATGGGCAGCAATAATGGGAGAATGGGCATGCACAATTGCAGGTAAAGGAAAAGACATCTCGAAATGGAGATATACAAGATAAACAATTGAATTGAATAGCCTGGAGTTAATGTCTCTAAGAACTTTATACAGCCAGACACACAAGTGTGTTGTTTAGGCCTTTACTTAAGCATAAAATAGCACACGTTACCATCTTTTAACAGAGTTTTTAACAGAATGCGTTAAATGTAGTTTCCATACAGTAAGACAATGCAATGCGTTTAAAACAACACGAATAAAAATAAAGATTGTATGCATTATGTTATCTACTAACACGTGTTCTCTTTGGTGACAACAGTGGGATCTTTATGATTATACAACTGAACATAATGTTTTATATTGCGTATTTGGTAAATAACACATTACAATATTAACTATTTCTTGATCAAACTGGTAATGGAATAGTACCTTGCAATTTTAACGTACGCACAAATGATTTTTTTTTTATCAAAGGCATTATCAGAAAATATAACAAAATCTGCTTGGCATACAGAAGTATTTTATTGCACAAAACTGCCTGCTATTTACCAAAATCTAGGTCTATTACTACAATACACGTTTTTTTGTTGTAAAGCCTAAAGAGTAAATAAAATTAACATCAAAGCATCAAGATTTAAAAAAATAGCTTTAAAAGATAATGAATTTTAATTTAATTACGATTGAACTAAACAACCACATATATTTTTAATAAAAGGTGTTATAGACATAGCATCACATACCTTAACATTCATATCATCGGCGTACAATTTCAAAACTCAGAATGAATTATAGTATCTGCATTTTTGCCCGATATATATCAATTTGGAAACATATTTTACACGATATTATTTGCGTACTTGTACATGTGTATTTGTTTTTCCAGTATACATGTGGATTTACAATTCGCATTCTCGTAACGTCGCGCACACAATTACACTGAAACAAGAAGGGAGCTAACCGATGTTTATTTGTCCCGATATTCCAACTAAGATCACGCAATCCTGGCGCAAGACTATATTCTTCAGAATAAACACAATTGCTGCGTGATTATTTGCGTTATTACTTTATTTCAAAAAATAATTATTCATAGTGTATGGAAATAATAATTATAATAATAACAATAACAATAATAATAATGAAAATCATAGATCAAGACATCATGACATAATCAATAACGTGTCTTCAAAAACAAACAACTACGCATTATAAAAATGGTCCATATCATAATGAAGATGCCATTAGCTCTAATACAGATTACACCCAAAAAAGATCGAAAGCAAATAATACAAAGTCCAAACAACTGATCTTGAAATTGAAAATACACATCATAATTAAGAGACCTCAAGTCATAATAAAGAAAGCACAAGACATGATAAGGAAGACAAAAGCAATTATAATAAAGAATACACACTACATAATAAAGAAACCACATTCTAGAATCATAAATTAAAAAACTTCTTACCGTAATGAGCGAGCTACAAGGCGTAATAAAGAACCACTAGGCATAATATGCACACAACATAAAACAGAAACCACATATCATAAAGGAGAAAGAAAAAATATAAACAAAGAAAGCACACAACATTGGAAAGAAACCATATAGCATATAAAGAAATTACAAATCGTTAATATTAACGAGAACATCAAGATAACTACAGCACTAGTCATAAAAAGAAGTGTACACATCCTAATAAGGAAATCACAGATTATAATAAAGGTGCACGTGGCATAATGAACAATGATCATATCGTATGGAAGAAACTACCAGTCATGATAAAAAATACACAAGTGATAATAACGAGGCATCTATCGACATAAACCATCCACTTTTCATAATGCAAAATGGACTTATAACAGAAACCAATATCCATTATATGCAATGTACATATCACAGTGAGAAACTAAATACCATACTACAAGTAATGAAACCACATAGCAATATAAAGAGTACATACGTAATAATAAGACAATGACTCGTCATACATATGAAAACTGCATCATAATAATAAAAACCATTTATCATATGAACGACAAAACATATCATACTCACAAACCAACTCATAATAATAACGAACTAAAACGCCATACTAAAGAAACCACCAGCCATAGTAATAAAATCACTCGTGATAATAAAAAGGCACACATTATAATAAAGCGCATACACATGGATTCCGGAAAAAGTCGATGTTTCACGATTTTATATTTAGGATACGGAGAATTCCGCAAATGGTCGATGTATCACGATTGGTCAGATCCTAATGGGTCGTGAACGCTTTATTGAACACAGAGACCTTGAAATCACTGCTAATCAATTTGTAGATAAATATTCGTTTTGTGCAGAACACGCTGTGCTACGGACGTAAAATAAAAGGCTGGCACTGTGTTATGTATTCTATTATTCAATTATCCGTTTTTTGCAGGATTCAGGTAAGAATTAGTTTCTTATATACATGCTATAACAATATTATAATCTCGCTTCATCAAAATTACAATTATGCAAAATATTTTAAAATTGACTTTGGTTAAAGAATATCAATTCAAGATATTATTTTTACTTATTGTGTTATTTTATATCCTTCTCGTATTTTGACATTTACATTTTGGTTATTTTTCAACAATATAGTAATATATGTGTATTACATGCGAGGTATATTTGATCACCCCAAGAGATGAACATTTAAAATGGACTGTTCGTTATGGAACCATATGTGTTCAGATTCAATGTAATAGTTTATACATTTCTAAATACATTCTGTTAACATAAATATAAAAACTATACAAATAGTGTGCGAATTCTGAAAACAGCTAACACAATAATGTATGTAACGACAATCGAAACGACGCACGACACAATAATCGACACATTATATCGACAATCGACACTTTAAGATGGCATGCGTCATTATAACTGTTGTCGTTGTAAAATGTCGTGTCGTGCGTCGCTCTGATTGTCTTGTGTAGACGTCAAATGGTCAAAAATAAACATATTGCTATATGTTTGTCCAAATTAAGCCCTGTAACAGCAATACTTATATAGTTACTGGCGATACAGGTTTAAAAAAATGTAACGTTTGTCTTAAAAAATGGACCATAACTCCTACTATGCCTAAAATGTGCGAACCAAAATATATACGTTCGCAAGTCCAAATGCTGGTTTATTGCAATATTTCACCCCTCTAGCAAAAATTATTTTTGAGTTGAGCGCGACACGAAAACCATGTCGCAACCATAATCTTTTCCAATAAGTATTCGCTCGAGTTCTTCGAGCTGTCATTCTTAAATTTCGTACAAATAGAGATTTAAAACATTATTTATGTACAAACCTAAATGATCGACTAACTGCATGATCGCATCTGCTTACCTTAAGCCCGTATGCTAAATTACTTATTGATTGTTCTGAGGTTACATGTATTTTGTCCTGTATCTGTACTAGAATGAAGCGCTTCATTTTTCGTGATTGAATTGTCAGGAAGTAAAGATTAACTTGAAACATAATAATAATAATGATTTGAAATATTAAAAATAAAATATGCTTTGTAAGGGTCGGTATCTACTTATAATTTATTTAAGTAAAGTTATAACATATGACCTGCATCGTGCGAAAATTTATCTTATGTCATATGCAACCAGCGTAGCTCCAGACCAACCTTTGCATTCGCACAGGATGGTCAGGAGCTACCCTATCCGCTAATAAGACCATCAAATCTTGCGTCACTTCATTGCGGACACCGTAGCTCATAACCAGAATGCTCCATTGTGCAGAGTTACCGTTGCTGCATATGGCATAATACCCATAGTGTCTGTTAAAATCGCACACACGTATCTGAGATGAAATACCTTATGTAATTACATTGAAATATAAACGTTATTCTTAACTCAACTAAGCCTTGGTACAAACTTTTGTTTCTGCCATGTACTTAAATTACATGAATACTTGCGTACTTCAAAAGGATTTTTGGTATATAATGTTGAATTACAATACACAACCTCATATATTTTATTGTTGAAGTTACATCGCGTATTAATTGGTAGAAAACAATGTTTCTCAGAGTTCAGTTAGCGCATAATTTAAAATTCTTCGTTCAATACACTTGTTTTTCAGATGACTGAACTACTAATGTATCCCTTTGTATCGACATTCCGGAACGCGGCTTATAAGAGCTTAGGGAATTAAACCCG
The DNA here is from genome assembly GCA_007657795.1 of Dreissena rostriformis. Taxonomy (NCBI): domain Eukaryota; kingdom Metazoa; phylum Mollusca; class Bivalvia; order Myida; family Dreissenidae; genus Dreissena; species Dreissena rostriformis. The sequence goes on along the minus strand of VMBQ01000366.1, from coordinate 404,137 downwards.
GGACGGATCGGCGCTTCCTTAATGTTATTGCTCGTTACACGGTTGTACGGACAGTAGGTTCACATAACTAGGGACTCTCCTTTCGATTTACTCACTCTGTGTGAAGTGGAGCTTGTAGGCGTGAACTGATTTGTTGATCAATACTGGACAATTTTGCAACGGCAATGTGTATTTTACGTGAAACAATTGATGTCTCAGATTCATATAAAATCCATTTTACTACTTACAAACTTAAATAAACAATTACTTAAGTCGTATTTGAGCATAAATTATATTAACTCAACAAAACATAGAAGACATAGCGGAGTTTCTGCATTCAACGCATATCCTTACCATGTAGAAACAACGTTTACATGTGTGTGCGTTTGTCCCACTCGTACTCGATCTTTCAAGTATTCGTTTAGAGAGGCATAGCAATCGGCCTTTCAGGTTAAATAGAGTCAACAATAGTCTGCGACCACGTTGTTAGAAAACTTAGAACCGCGTCAACTACATCACAGTGACCTTGACATGCAGTCTGGTTGATTTCTTGTATTTCGCGAGGAGACGGCGAGTATAACTTTACTTTTGTCAGGAGCATAATCATAACAGAGAATTCCCGTGTCCATCTGTTTGGGACATAAACGGACAATAAGCTGTGTTTTGCTTCAGCGACACATGCATTTATCGGACGTTTCCCTTAGAACATTTATACAAATAAAACAAACCAACTGCGATTATAGTCGCCACCAACCAAGCCATATCCTAGCAAATACAAATATTACCCCGTATATTACACACAACAACAGGTTTGGTTTTGAAAAACACTCGAGCTTGTTTAAAAGAGGATTGTTTTAACGGACAGTTAACATTTTGAATACAATACATGTCCAACTTCCTATTCATAGGACCTTTTGGCTTCGTTCTTATATAGCAAATTTTCCTGCGTGTTCGAACCGTATCGTTAAAAAAACACTCTTATTGAAGTTTGTCTATACAACAACAAACTAGTTGTAATGCATAGTAACATTTTAAGTCGCTTAAAAAATAAATGAAGCTATTCACAACAAGGTTCAGCTTTGTCTCAGGGCTCGTTTGTTAGTAAACGTGTTTGCTGTTGGATGAATAGTTATATTAATTGGTTAATAAAGCCCACAAGGAAGTGTAAAGAAGATATGTGCGCCATGCTGTTTGCTGATTGACAAGAGTATTTTGTTAATGCCAATAACTATATGACAAACAACAGATGTTCTGATCATCCACAGAAATCTTATTTCTTGCTCAATTGCATATGCTTCTGCACTTTTCTCTCTTCGGAATTATAGCTGCTGCTTGCTAAATGCTGATAATTGATCAATCAAACAAGCAACACCATAATTCATTTCGCCAAGTGCTTGATCTTAGTTCAAAATGAGGAAGTTGGTATACCAAATGCTGAAAAACTACAATCGAACAATAGATAATCATCGAACAATTAACAATTCATACGACAGTTGTAATTGAGCACTGTACATATCCTTGAGTGCTTTAAAATACCCCACTTATACCGAAGTAAAAGCAGCGATGACCCGGTTTATGTTCTAATGGTAGTTTCATTTAAATAATAACTGTGGGTTTGGTATGTAATTGGGAAAGGATTAAAAATAGGTCTAATTGTTTGTACCTTTAGATTAGTGGAGTTTTTATATCGTTTGATCCTACAATATGTGCATATGTGAATAGAATAAGCAAAAACAAGTATAGATGTCACTCTAACACATTGACATAATTCACACAAATCTTAAATTAATTGCAACGTTTATGAGAAAAGGTTGTTTATGTATTTGTATTCCCACTTGAAGGAATTGAATACACTTTGATTAGATTTGGGTTTATATAGTACTGTTTAGTTGGATATGTTGCTGTTTTTGTTACAAATTTTTGGCATTTGAATAAGTATTGGAATTCATTTCCTATGTCATCACAGCGAATACATTTTCTCTTATGAACAGGTATATTTTGCCATCTTCCTTTTTCGATATGTAGTGTATGATTCCTAGCGAAAAAAAAAAAGCAATTATGTTTAGGGTACGTATCGGAGGTAGAATCTTGATGTTCCTTGTTTGGGTGCAAGTTTATTTTATAACTTTTTAAGTATTTGTGTCAGATTTAATATCTGAATAAGCCTAACATTTTTGGATATTCTATATCTTTATGGTGAATGATTTGATAAGCCATTTGTTATTTATAAATGGTTGATGTGCCAGACACCAAAATAATTATTTTTACACAATATTAATGTTATGCTGTCTATTGAAGGAAAATTGTGTGTATGACCGTTTTGGAGTGTAGGTCTAACAGTGAGTGATTAATCATTGTTTTATTAAAAACGAGTCCAGAATGCAATAGGTTTATTTTGCATTTTGATATGTTCGAGGCCAGTTTGTCCGTATAACGCAGATGAGGGCCTTGAGCTTTTTAGGTTAACGATATATTTGAATACGCGGAGCTTCTGTACGACGATAACATGCAAGTTACAATCGTAAGTCAATCAAGAAAAATCAGTTAAGCATTTAACAAACACATCTTATCTTTCGATTTCCACACGTCCAGAATGTATCTTTAAAACCTTATGTTAACCCCTGGTCTCGCAATACGTGTGTGACGTAGGTGGTATATTATCTCAATTTCAAAATGAAACACGCGTTTAAGATCAACAAAATTAATGACACTGTCAAAGTTCATGAATAATCGTATGCTGGTGGAATTTAAAAAAAAGATCATTAACCAATGAAACAACTACGATTATTTTTCGTATATGTCTAATATAATCAACTCATCATTGAGGACGATTACTATGCATAATTTAATTACGTATTGCGTAAATCTTAACAGATCCACAACACGGATGGCGTTATAAACAAGACCTGTCACCATAGGATGACATATGCCCCCTTTTTCCACATTTTTGTAAACCTAAGAGAAAAGTGTTTTTCCACATTTTTCGAAACTTAAACGCAAAGTTTAACGGAATTTCAGACAGACAGACAGACGGAAATGCAATCACTATATGCCCACCTTTGGGGTCATAACAATAATTAATGACAACGGAATTTGCATGTACAAAGGTCAGACCACAACGGATTGATCAGTCGCGGATTTTTGAGAAATAGAACGAAATACAAAGAAAAATACTTTAATTCTGTTTCCAATATCATCAACGGAAAAAGAAAAGCGCAGAATAAAATATATATCTTGTTCATATTCGCTGAACATAAATGCCGTACATATTCAACGCTTTTTTACTGCAAATATCGAACTCTGAATACTATCATCTGGCCCAGAGTTTAACTTGAAACCTACCCATGATTTCTGTAAACAATAAGTTTATACTAGCAATCATGGATGACAAAAAAAGGACACAGTATTTTTGAACCAGTTCAGTGTGTTGTGGCCTAAAGAACGATTTTGTTTTTCATGTCTAGATTTATCAATTTATTTCACGCAAAATGTTCCACATCACAACCTTTTATATGTATACCAAAAGAATTATGACAAAATATTGTTGAAATATAATTTAGAACATACATTTTTGTGAATACATGAGCAATGACACGGCCATCTGTAACTGCTCTCAAGATTTAACGTTTTTTTCTTTCTAATTACTACACAGCGAGCGTGACAGATCGCATTGCGATTTTATTGGCAATTAAAACTGTCGGTTAGAAACATATGAAGCGACATCAATGGGCAACTGAATTTTAAATTCATATAGACACTAAATCATTACTGTTTTGAAGTAATAAATCTCAGCATTTTTTGAATAGCGTCTGCTTGTAAATTGTTTGTATCTCAAACCAAAGTGGAGATTGAAATCTAAAGCTACACGTATTTCAAAAGCTAAAGAAAATCATGCATACATCCACACACAACGCCATAATATTGCTTGCCAGCACAACAACAGAAACAAAGCAGCAGAAACATCTTCTTTATTGCACATACATACTCAATGTTTAAACATGTAACACTATAAACACTGTCAACATCCAGTTTGTTTTAGATCACATTCTAAAAGACACTCTCAAAGTAACATGGATTCATAAAGTTACATGGATTCACAAAGTTACATTGATTGCACCTCTTTTTACAGACATTTTTCACGTCATCGGTGAGACGGACCGGGTTTGTCGCAGCTCTTCTCAGGATATCTTCTTGTTTCTCGGAACCTAATGGTTGTACTGCAACAACAAGCCTGGCAAAGTTATACTGAAACAGATGAGCAAATATAGATGTCATTTGGATTTAGATCCTAGTATGATAGTGTATTTACAGTCAATGTAATTTGAAATAGAACAAAAAATATTTCTGTGCAATTACTTGAGTTTGATGGAGATATTATGCAGAAATTGTGTGTACATGCTGCTTATATATACACGATTCATGATAGTTAATTTGGGACTGCATTAGCGATTGTTATTGTCCTACATTACAAATTATGTTATGTCGTAATTATCTACGTAGAATTTCTGTATTGAGTTTTTTTTTTCTGTTAAACTACAAGGCCCAATAGTTTCGTAATTATTTCGTATTCAGAGTTGTATTATGGTTCTGATCAGACTTTGTTAAAATAATTGCCCTGGTGTCAAAAATGACAATGCCTCGAAGATCAGTTTTAATTGTTACTACACGCGGGGTCGTTGGTTGTCGTCACTACGTTTACAGGCATAAGTTGTGATACTGGCTTAATGCAGCATTGAAGATTGCATTGAAACAATAAAGGTATTGTACAGCTCGAAAGTTTTCATGTTGATTAAGTCATGTTTCTTGTTAATGTGGTCATTTATGTCAACCAGTAGTTTACCTGAGAAAAATTAAAATAGTTCTTGTATTAATGTATTTGTTGGATCTGATTATATGTCTGTATTTCAGGATCTGATAGTAGATAGACGGCCGTCTTACATGATCTTATTGTATGACCATACTTCAGGATCTATTTGCAAAAAGTGTTAAATTTACAAAATTGCCAATCGGCTTTTCGGACTAGTGAATGCACATTCTTACTAAACCTTAGAAGATATGTACATGTCTGGCATGAGCATGATGCTTATAATACCAAGGAAGTCGAACGTTTTTGTTTGTGTTTACTTTAATGATTTATAATGCATGTCATGTGAACGTACTGTAAATATCTGTTACTTTCTTTATAACTTAGAGTACGAGATACAGAATACCTGAACAAAAAAGTGTAGACACACTTTTTTTTTACACAATAACAAATTCACATTAGGCTATCCTTTAATTTACAGTGTGTGAATACAACTGTGAGTAATCGTTGTTCTTAAGCATATCTGCAGTAGCGTCCCTTTGCTTTTTTAACAAGCGTTATTGCATGGATATAACAAGCTGTCGTGGATATCTGGCATCAGATTGTATTTTCGGCCTGTTCGTCAAGGTCACTGTGACAGAAAATACAAAAAGAAACCGTTTCTGATCGATGGGATTGCATTTTAGGCAAGTCGGATAGAGGTGAAGGTCACTGTTACTCACAAGAGAAACAAACAGGTGGTTTCCGTTAAATAAATTAAGTTTGCATTGACCAATCTTAATGAACCTTTAAATATAGCAAGCTTTTGTTAAAAATATGTTCGTTGCATGAAACGTCCAATTAACTCTTTTGTTCATTGTTCATAAAGAAGAAAATGTTTTTGGATTGAGAAAGCCGAGATAAATTGCAGACTATGTGAATCACACATGTCTTATCAGTATGTTTGTAATAATTGCCCCTTTTCTATTGTTTTGGTAAAGTCTAGTTTCTTCAGTGCACCCTCACTCTGCAAGTTAGTAGCTATTCGAATGAACCTTCATATAATTATATTATGGCTTAAAGTAAAAATTAATAGTACAATGGCAATAACTCTACTCATTACAGAGTTATTGTCATTCATTAATCTTTTATTGTCAAAGTATAAGCATGTGTTTTTCTGACTTTTATGTTCAGAATGACGCGATCAAAATTTATAAAATTGTTTTTGTTCATGAGTTCTGATTGTGTTATTTGAATAAACAACGATTACATTCAAAATCAGTCAAAACTAATAAAACTTCGCAGCTTTTTTGAGTTCATAATTTTTTGAAGTTCATACAAACCATGACACAGAGCAGTGATGGCGTTTCATTGAGTCAAAAATGTTTATTATGCCCAATTATTATTATTCATTTGAAGTTAAACCGTCAGTATATCAGGAATTTGCAACCTTATATTTAGTATCACTGAAATTAAACATATTTTTGACATGAAACATCACACTTATAGGCTATGCCAGACATTGTGTAACATTCGGTAGACCTTTACACATCATGGCATTGTGGATTTATTATACCAAATATAACTATTGAAAGTCTTTCAGAGTCTGGATTTTCGACGGGGTGTCGGAGTGCACACTTATCGGAATATGCGACGTCATAGCATTTCTAAATATGCTTTCACAAAAAGACAATCCCAGAAATCGATACCTCCCGGATAACCCGCCCTAAATACTCTCGCGCGCCTCCAAAACGGTACTGAAGAAAAAAACATGGACCTTTATATGTTTGTATAGGTTCTTACGCAAAATATGGAAGCGAAACGGTTTTATCGAATATATTTGAAGATTCAAATAGTTCTGTTATCGATCTGACAACGACATTATAGTTCGTGTTTTTTTTTTTAAATATAAGTTATATCGTAATTAGTAGAAATAAGGTTCATATGCATTCTTATAAGATTAATAAAACACAGCATGGACATGGACCTATTTGTGTAGGTCCCTGGCATGAATTAGGTCATGATTGCCATTTAACATGTTATTTAAAGGTGACGCGTGATATCTTATCTTAATTACGGTATCTACACATGTGCAGACATGTGGTGTCACGGGCAAACCCATAAACGCTTTTAATCCACACTTGGAACATCGCCTCCCATTTAGCGAATTCGTTCGCGCCTTTATCGCTGATGTTTTTTTCAAGAGATGTATGTTGCTGTCATTAATAATCCGTAATTAAAGAAAAATAAATCACTTATTTTGTTCGTGTTTTTGTTTTTCAATCGTAAATTTAGACCGTTTTACGAAAATTTAATAAAGACATACGTTTAGGAAATCTAGAGAACACAATTGGAACTATTTAAGTTTATTTAAGGCTCATTATTTTTCATGTTGAACATTTCAACCGTGAATTAAGATGTTATTAAGAAAATTTAATAATATTTCAGGCAACATGTAAAACGTTATTTAAATAATAATATAAGAAAGTTGTAGACAAAAGCTGATATGTCCTTTTCAATAAAAAAGTATGACATATCCTGACATCTTACACAGTTTTGCAAGCGAATAACTCCCATACTTGTTCATTTAAATCACAAAATTCATTTCCGGCTAGATATTTTTGTATTAGCTTGAGAGCGATTTTTGAATAAAAGATTGCAAAAAAAAAACACTTTAGTTTTAGACTAAACTAGATACATAATTTTAACTATAAAAAAATCTCTACCTGAATTCTTACAGAGTTTCGATAATAAAGATTTACGGAACAATTTTAGAATCACAAACTTCATTTCGGCTATAGATTTGTATATTACCTTTAAAATGACACTTACAAGGGAAATATTAATAGCGAAATGGTAACTGTTTAGACAAACAAAGATATGTATTATTCAATAAAAGAAGTCGTCCTCAGTCTTTAATCTTACAACGTTTCTTAATGAATATCTCCGGAAAGTATAGAAAGTACGACATTTAATAAGAAATAATATAGGCTTAAACAAAGGCAGATATCAATTTAATTGTCTACATCGACCTTAAATCTATCTAATTAATATCAAAGATCTATCCAAAAAAATTGGTCTGAATGGATGTTTCCAATCTTTGTATATTGATAGATCTTTGTTAATATCTCCGGCACTATTTACGCTAAAATCACAACGTTTACTTCAGACTTTAGATATTTCTTTACCTTTATAATTATCCTTGAATAATTTAATCCCATAAAGAAATAATTAAATTTTATACAAAGGCATTACTGAAAGGTATGCTTAAAAATGCCGACTCGGCCTTAAACATTACGTGTTTTCACAGAATATTGTTGCAGAGTCACATATTTTATGAATCTATCGTGTATATTTTTTTTATTTAAGTTATATTGATTAACGATGTGATACATATCTACACTTGGTTTCATGTTTCACTTGTTTTCAATCCTACTGTGCCTTAGTCATAAAGTACTGTTTATTGGAATAAAGCGGGTGTACACTATGATAACGTTGTAATCTGCCTAATTCTTCGGTACCGGTTTCAGTAGCGGGTGACGTAATAGCCAATATGGCGGCGGTCAATTTATCGATTCTGGGATTGTCTATATTGAATATATCCAGCTAGATGAGGTCTTGGCAAAGATGCTAGAAGACATCCCGAGGAGTAGAGAAATAATGTTGAGGAGACTGCTGGATGAAAAGGGTATAAAGGTATCTACTATGCAATCATATTTATTTCTAATCTGTTCAACTGATAACATGTGCACATTATTCTCTCTGTTTTATCACTCCCTTTAAACCCACTCACAAGGCGTCGCCTTAACCATAACTGTGAAACCATTTTTTACCAAATACATAAAAAGCTTATTATATGAAACATTGCCATTGGATAAATTGTATTGGACTATTGTATTTTAATTGTTTTGTATATAAGTGTTACAAATAGTCATAATTGTTTTTTTATCTCTTTGCAACGCTTTGTCAGTTATGTTTAAGGGAAAACACATAAAGAAGGTGTAGATCATTGGACATGAATTTCTTTCTGCACATTAATACTTGATACGGGTCACATATTTATAAGTTGCTATACAATTGTTTGTGAAATTAAAAGTAGTTCGCTCCGTATACGTATGCGGACAAACCGACGGACAAACCGGCAGGAATTTAAAGGACTGTGGGTAGATATGGCATATGAGAGACAATCGACAAAGGGCTGAGACTTCTTGACTTCACTAGAAGCCACTAACTCGCCCTGGTCAACACGCTGCCCACACACAAACAGCACAGCGAACTGGAATGTTCCACACTGGCAAGTACACAACAGGATCAATCTCATAGTGGCGCCTCAACGGCTCAAGTCAAGCATCCACAAGGCGGACACAAGAACGTTTCATGGCGCATACATCGGCAGTTACCATGACTTAGTCCTCACCACCACCAAACTGAAGTTAAAAATGAAGTGCATTAACAAGAAACCTCGTATCAGATTTGACTTGAAAAAACTGAAAGATCCCGCGATAGCAGAGGCATTGCGAGCACAGATAGGTGGCAAGTGTGCAGCCCCGAAAATCCTCAACTATGACATTGAAACCATCACGAACAATATCAATGAAGTTTGTTTTTGAAGCTGTGACGACAGAAGATTTGATGTTTTCAACAACATTGATATAAATACATAATTTGACCGCTTTTATGTGCATTGTATTATCCTTGATCAAGAAGAATACTTATGTTTTATTTCCACACGAAGTGTGAGGTATAAGCACTACACTACATATATATATATATTGGGTGAATTTGAGCCCTTTGTCTTTTTGTCCATTGTATAATATATTATAGATTTGTTTATGTGGGGGCATTAGTGTCCGTGACACATTTCTAGTTTAATAATGTTTTGACATTTTTGTTATGATTTTACAAATTCACAGAAGATTGACAATCTCAATACAGTATGAACAGCCAGATAAATGTATGTTTAGCATTGTCTTGTAGGAGTAAGCGAAGTATATACATTGTCAAAGGTGTTTTCCAAGTTGTCATGTGTTGTTTCAATAATAAGTAAGTATTCATTTCGGAACAATAATTAGTGTAATTATAAATTAAAGGATGCAATAAAATAAAACAAAAAGGTTAAGAAATCCTTTAAGTAAACCCCATGTTTCACCATAAAGGTGTTAAACGTAACATTTTCGAATACCATCTGTAGGGGACGCAAATTCCAAGCTCACCCAAATAGGCCCGACATTCCTTCAACATGTGCTGGCGGAAACCCGTCTTGTAATATGTATATATTTACATATTTTACTGCTCATCTTTGGTTTGTGAGAAATGAATTCTTAAACATTATGGTAAACATGATTATGGATATAAACACAGTGGTATAAAATAATTGTTTATAGTGGTTTAGCTCAACTGAGCACATATTGCTCATGGTGAGCTTTTATGAAAAAAAAATGTTTCTGTCTTCATCATGAAAGTTATTCAAAAAAAATGGGAAAAACCAACACAAAACATCAATTGACCTTATGAAGAAAATCAAATCGTAGTCTTCGCATGTGTGTTGAATTAAAAATGTAAAATACACACAAATGTTTCATATGTAGTGTTCTTTCGTTAATACGGTTTGATGATTAGATTTAAATATGAACAACATTCGTTAATTATTTGGAATTAAATGTGTCTACATATTTACTTAGATCAGAAATGTAGGCTGGAAGAAGCTGTTTGGAGATGGTCCAAACAATTTAATTGTCATTTTGTTCAACATCGTCAACGATCGATTTTGTAACGATTCCCGTTTTTAAAAACCCTTCCGCTGTCAATATCAGAGGTCAAAAAGGAATTTTATGTTTACAATTCGTCAGAACCAGCACATACCACCGAAAAATCACGTCACAAGGTCAACGGTTAAGATCAAAACTGAACGTTTTGTCCTAGTATATCTTTGTCGAACATAGATTGATTGTCAATGTTTGGGAAGAAGTAATAAGCATGTTTGAACATGTTGAGATGATGTGTTTCAAGCTAGAAGCAGGTCAAAGTTAAAGGTCCGAGTTTAAGATAAGTCTTCAGTATTCAGCCAGATTATTTCTATGATTGTCATCGTTAGATTTTAAGATAATATGGCAGAACTAATAACCCAGGTGAGACGAAGTTATTTATAGCAGAATCTGGTCCCTATACTCTTATATGCTTTTCAACTATGTCCAAATCGTTGTCTGAACATAGCTTAAAGGTTGATGGATTAATGTTGTTCACATTTGCTCTCTGTCATCAGATTGTGTCAACCGTTGCCGGCAACACTGATCCCCATCGTAAGTATCGTGAACGTCAAGAGATTGAGGGCAGAGCCGAATGAAGTCGATCGCAAAATGCATTTTGCATATGTACCAATTATTTATTATACCGTCAGTTAAGATGGTATAGCATATAATATATGAATGAGCCAACAGCAAAAACTGATCATTCAACCTTTCTGTTTTGTTTAAGGTTGTTTAAATTGAGTGTTTATTCTACCAAGCGCTGCTTATTTAAAACTGCAATATGAGTCCACCGAATTTTTTATTGACATAAAATCGACTGATTTAATGTTAGCGGTATTACCAAATTGCTGGATTTTAACAAAAAACACTGCTTTCATAGATGAGTGATTCTACTTCGTTCAGCTCTATTAATTAAAATCAGTATTATGGTTATAATAACATCTCATCCGAGTTATGTGTGACATCACGCACACATCGTCTCTACGTTTATTCCCAAAGCGGTCTGAACGATATACTAATTTGTTAATTCGATTTGATGGAGTAACAGTTTGTTTCTATTATTCTGTTTGTGAAACTCACAAACACGTCCTTGAAGTAAGGTATATTGTTTGCTTAGATCTTTGCTGCGACGTTTTTCTTTTATTGGGCAATTTATTATTAATCATAAATATATATTGCAGCCAATAAAGACACCAGCGGAAGGCATGTTGCTTTGCTGACCATATTTTCAAACAATCATTCATTTGTAAGTGCATGGGCGTCTTGTGATCAGAGCAACTGTGCTCATATTAAGAATTGACTATTATTCGGAGAATAGCCTCTGCACGACAAACCTTTCTCTGCAGCTGCAGTTAATACATGTGGTGTCATGTTTATCTGAATTATCTGGTGTGTTATTGATTGAAACTGATCAATCAAAAAGGGCGAAACATAGATATGCATAAGTAATTATATTGGCATTACTGTCTGAGACGATCCTGCTGGATCCATAAACTGCGCTTTAATAGGATATCATAAATGGGTTTGTATTTACGTGCATATGAAGCGCAAACCCACAAAAACTAGAATTAAGACAAATGGAACAAACAACGTTTGCTCGTGCGTCATATAAGGGTGACGGATTTTAATAGCAACCGGTATTGAACAGTGATATAATCTGATAAAAACAAATTAGACTTAAGCGTTCGTTTTGTACTGGAGTCATAGTTCTAGTTACACAATAGTTGATCAGATGTAACGTCATGCACAGGAAATCCCATCTGTACGAGCAAGGCTATATCGGCAAGGATGTCGAGGAATGCATCTGGTATGTTGCGATTGACAATGCTTTGAAAATAAATAAAAAAGTTCAAAGTACAATATGAAAGCAAGACCTATACTTTATATGTTTAGAGAAAATGTTATCATATGCATAAAGTCAATGCAAGCAGCAATACATGTACAAATGTGTACCAATTGTACCAATTCAAATGTGGTTTTGATTGTCGTATTATTTTAATATTTCATAATCAATTACAACAAACAAAATCATTATATTTATAACGACTTTTTTGTTAATTATATAACATTGAAAAACGTCACATATTGTCGCAAGACCAAAGATTAAACACATGTCAATTTTTTCGTAAACGTGTTTTGTTTTAATTATTAAATTGGTAGGAAACAGCTGCAATTCGATCAAAATTATATGACTAACAAAACATAAGGTTTGCATTTACAAATAACCAGTTGCACTTTACATAATTTCTTTAACACATATTAATAACTGTTATAGCTTTATTACATAACAAAGAATATCATTATCATTATACTGATTTATAACAATTGTTAGTACACTGTATCGAAATGGAACTATAATTCATGTTCTCCCATGAAGATATTATTTACAATTCACTAATATATGCATGCCTATAGATAATAATTATTATATCAATTTAACTGTTTGTTAATAAACTAAATATATATATAAACTTTCATATTTGTATTCGAATAAAAAGTCAACCTTGTATAGACGTTTCTAAATAAATATAACATAAACATAAAAGGTAAGTTGCCAGATATTAATGCAACCGAATGTGACCAGATTAAGCAACCAAAATATACGATTGAGCGGAATTCTAATATCTGCTTGCACCGTACTTAGTATTGTGTACGTTAAGATGTTTTGTCCCGATTATATTATGTTAAGTAACTTTCCGCATTCATATGACAGGAAATGTCTTCATTTGAATGATAGTTCCAAATAGTTATTTATGTCTGGAAATAATCTTAAAGCAATAGTTTGTTGTTATTTGCGACTGTAAGTCTGCAAAAACCTATACCTTATGAACTTTAAATTACGCTTTAAATTCCTCTATTGGCAAATGACATATTTGTTCCGACTGAATTACTTCAATACATTGAGTTTTTAACAACTTTTTGATTATGAAGCATACATACCAACAACCTTACAAATCCAAACGTCTAGCACATCGTTCAATTCTAATTTAGATAAGAAGCAACTAATTAAAGTTTAGTCTCAATAATAGCTTCAAATTTAAACTTTGTGTAACGCCATGATCGCCAAGAAATATCCGTACAGTATCTATAACATGAACAAGAATTGACATGTACATGTATGTTTTTAACAAAATATAAAACACACAAGTGTGATGCCCGATAGCGGCTTTTCTTGTTCAACGACTTTCACCATGCCTTTCGTTATTGATGATGAAATGAGATCCGTTTATCGGAAAATACGTTTCCGATATGTCTCACGTGTTTGGATTTATTAATGGCCGACATATATAAAAAATTGTTTCCATTATGACAATTAAATGTCATGCGTCATGACATCAGACATAAAATAAAACATTGTACACTTAAAAACCCATCCTATCTCTTTTTAAAGTTTTAAGGTACATAATATACATTTACCAGAGTACACTCCCAAAACAGCAACGTGAACCAAACGCTTAATAAGGATCTTTATTAAAGGCAAGGGACCATAGGCCTTATCATCAAATTATATAAACAACGCAACACACACAATGTCGAATAAATCCAATGTATTGTCATAATCACATAATATCATGGAATACACTAAAATATAAATAACATAACATATATATTAACGCATTTCATTACAAGTCTAAAAAGCATGATGATCGAATGTTTTAAACAATTTGAATAAGTTGGGTTGTTCAATGATGATCTTGAAGCTATTGTGAACAAACTGCATATTGTCGTACACGCGACAGGAATATCACCGCCATTAGCCAAACACATTTCATCGGCGGGACCCACTATGTATGATCCGTTATCAATACATTTGTACCGTGGGGGAAATTGATGTCAACATTTCGTTTTCATATATATCGATGAGCTAACTTGTAACTAAGGAAATTACACTTAAGTTCAGGTTCAAACCTTTTTCTCTCGCATGAAGTTTGGGAAGAAAATATCTTGTGAGCGGAAAACGGTTATTATGACAAACACGAATGGATAACGTTAACTGTTTATAAATGAAAAACCGTCTGCATTGTGGCAGATTTCAAAACGAGTCGTTTGATTAGTTGAATTTCCGTACATAATTCGACACAGACACTAATGACATGTCTAATGAAATGTTTACGACTACAAAATTGTGCTAGCCTAGTGTACCGCGGTCAATCGAGAAGCATAGCGATTTTGATTGAACGTTGATTAAGACGATACATCAAAACTTGCTACTCCACTTCGGTAATTGTGAGACTGATTCATATCCATCAAACATCATACACTCCCTACGTATCACGATCGTCATAAAATAGGATATTGTCTCGTCTTAATGGGCAGTATATTGCCATGCATGTCTGTCAGAACCAGGAATACCTCGCAAGAATTATAGGACATACTGTCTGCTGTTAACGGATCGCTAGTTGCGAATAAAAGCGATGTGTATCATATAATTTTGTTTATCGGCGTAGCTGTCTAAGATGGAGTTAGACCATGATTTATTGAGGTAATTATGCTGGAGAATTCTATTCCGGTTAATTGAACAGAATTTGTCTATACAACTATATCGATTTTAAACTTGAAACGGTATAAGGAGCAAAATTTAAACAAGTTAATTAGGCTTGTTTAGCCAAAGTAATGGAAGCTGTATTCCTGTTTAAAAAGTCAGTTTAATGTGCCTGTTATCATTTTAGCAATTAAATGATGTTAAATTAAAGGCCCTATAAAGGTGACAAATCCAATTATTATGCATATAAACTGGTCTAATTTTTACCGTCACTCTTGCATAAAAAAGTGCTAATAACACGGCTTCGGTGCAACGTTGTCAAGAATTATGGACGATATACCCGTTTCATAACTGGAAGAAATGTTAACAACTTTGCAACTAACGTGGTATGTACTCTCAAAGCGGTGACGTATGCTAAAAATAGCCGAAAGAAAATTCAATTTTAATTCTATTTTAAACAACTTTTTACCAGCAGAAAGTAACTAATTAGATCACTACAAACGTTGAACCATTAAGAAGAGACCTACTTTGTGATTGATACCGGAAAACGTTGAAAATCAACGATATATTTTTGGTGACATGAGTCACTTTCACTTTCCCGAGTAAACAGCGATGTAAATAAACTGATTGTTTGTAAACACAATTGTCTTGGAGAACACTGTATTTTGAGCTCAAAACAAGTTGTATTGCTCATTGTTTTATGGTAATGTCCAATAGCATATATATATTGTTTTTTGTTAACCTTTAAAAATAAAATATGAAAAAAATATTTAAAAATCGGTAAATAATTACGGATTGTCACCTTAATAGGGCCTTTAAGTACATGTACGACTGTTTGAAGATTATTTTTAAAAGTGTGGTGTATAGCTGATAAAAACGAATTTGTCGTTAATTTTTTTATTATTCGTGAATGCATTGTATTACCTATTATAATCAGAATGGTTGTTAAACTATACATGTCTTAAGGACAAAATGCATGAACATGTATTTTAATTAACTTATTTAATGGACACGACCAGACCCGGAAATGCACGGGTATTTTAATTTTACCCACCGAACCGACCCGAAGAAAATGTTTGACAATTTTTTTTTTACCGATTACCGAACAATCTGGGGTCAAAAGTCACGTAACTGGTCATCATTTATTACTAAAGGACAACATTGATATCTCAATATTCATTTCAACACCATTTGCCAAGTTTAAAGACATTTCTTGTTTGTTTTATACATACTTGGTATTTAGTGTTAACATATGCGCACACTAATGACTATGATGTGTTATTTAAGTGGTAAGATAACGAAAACATGTCAGTGTGTTTTCCTCTGCAATATTTATGATGGCTCGTACAATCGGTAAATAATGTTTGTCATGACAATGGGAATGTTGTTTACATGCCCATGCTTTCCTTTATTTCCTGACACGCTGTTTTATCATCTACTTTGCCCGATTCAACTATAAAGTGATACTGACGTTCGGAAATAATGAAAGTGTCACCAATCATGTATGATTCAACTAGTTAACTGTTTGAGACTCGGGCTGGGGCTAATATCATGCTGGTTGAGCTCAAAACGAATGATGTATTGACTTTAATGATCATTTTGGGAGATCTGTATATAGATAAATGTCCGGTGCACTCAATACAAATTTACTTCACCCAAAACATAATGGTAAAGCCACTTTTTGACGGTTTGACAAAATGGCAATAATCAAAGAAATGGTCATAGATTCAAACCAGAATCTATGTATCTTATTACAACAAGCAACACAGCATTCTTGATTTGCTTTTTTATCGGTTCGCTCATGAATAATTAATAATCCAAATTGGTAAAGTCATACAACGTGTGTAACTCTTTGTATCGATAATTTAGAAAATACTCGTATTACTCGAAGTAACATAGAGCTTTACATACCCTCTTAACTTCATAAGCCTGAGTGTTGCAGTGGTAGCGCATAAGATTCTGCCCCTGTAAATCTCGGTTTCAAATTCCGTGGAGTAAGTGATCGAGTAATTGAACGCAGTTCTCGTACACGTTTGGACTTATTTTACCAATATTTACACGTATATGATACAATATATACGAATTTGCAAAACATGTAAATACACATATTTTCTGTCTAGATCTATAAAGTTAATGAGCTTCTTGAACGATATAATTGAACCTATTATAAATTTAATATATTATGTATAAATAGTTAATAATAAATTAAAAATACGGTTCATTTTTAAAGAAAATAAAACTATCCATTATAACCTAAACTTGATGATAAATTTCAAACGTTGTGAATGTTAATTTCACCACTATAACATGATTTATCATTCAAATAATATGTAAAATGTACACGCTCCAATGGTTGTCTTACATATGTGTATGATAAAGATATTTGACATAGGTACATGTACATAGAACGGATAACACTAGTATGTGCTCACAATATTTAAAGACAACGAGTCATATAGCGTTTTAATTTTGCAATAACCGTACCCAATGTACCAAGTTATCTTTATAATAGTTGAACAAACATTAATAACGCATTACTTGTCTGACACTTTTGTTGTGGAAAAAAAAGGTTAATAGTAATAATATGTCTAACAAATGACTTAAACTAGTCTAGACAGGTCTATAATCGCAGGAGGCTGCATTTTGTTGGATGATTTGATTAATTACGGAAAATGGTCTTGGGATGAAACATGCACAAATAATGTTAAAATGCAGACTCGCATACTTTTTTGACAGGACAGTGTGTAATTTAGTGATCTTCGGAAATGCTACATGTAAACACGGTTTTGCGAAGGAATCGATGTTTTTACGCATGTGTCCTTTTAGTTCATGTCGTAAAGTGCATGTCAAAATATTTCTTAAACTGTTTACGAAAATCCTGAATTCGGGGTTATATTTGCATATTTCAGTCGATTTGGAACCTCGTGGCCCTTACGCGCGGCTCTCTTTATACATGCGATTTACATGCGATGTCGGTCCTAAGTTACGAAGAATACATGTGTTATACCTGGGGACAACTCTCATGAAGGTGCTTCTAAGAACGAAACATATACAAATAATGTCTGCAAGCATAACACATAATACATTAAGTAATATTTGGTTTCATACATTGAACGGATTTGATGTTTGTAAACTATTTCAAGCAAACTTGACATAACAGAAATAATCATGATATGAAATGATAAAAATTAGCAAGCATTTTTAATTCTTAACGATGTTAATAGTTTTATATGTTTGTCGTTTCGTTTAAATTATTAAAAACACGTGGATCTCTAACGTGGGGTAATGTGGTTTAGACGAAAGCCAGTGGATAAAAAGCACCCACGTTCTCATTTCGACGGGATTTTTTTTTCGGTTCTTTTTTGTTTTAATTACTTGTATTGTTTTTTCGTGTCCTCTGGTAAGCCGTGCTATCGGCGATAATGTAGCAATGATAAATCAGTATTATATTCTGTCTGCAGTGATTGCAGCTGGACATTGATTGGCTTTTGCTTTTACGTTTTGTGTTTGAGAACGTGTTATTAAAGTTAACATAAATACAAGAAATAGTTGTGCAAGGTATTATAATTCCCTGAAGATGTGTGGTATGGTGTTGCACCTGTAATCGAATTTCAGGGTCTACAACTAAAATAATGGACATAAATACAAACAAGTTGTGAGTATTGTGTTCTTTGTTTCTTTTATATTTATGGTTCTTTAATGCTGTGCGTTCAGAAATAGTAATGCCCTCTGCAAATGGACTGGGATATATCAAACGTATTTAATTAGTAATATAAACCATGTAACAATATAACATATAGAAGGTTGCACTCTATCACAATCCCATGATTCCAGTGTTTTAATCGACACATTTCTATCTCAATATGTAACAAATAAAGGATTATACCTTATTGAGTGTTTCAATTGATTATATGTGACTATGAATTATATATTGGGTATTTTTTGTGTAATACAATTTCACATGTCAAAACTACTTTTTCATAAATCGTTAAGGACGTTAAATGGAGATGGTTCATTTAGACGATATATTTCATCTCTTCCATGTATATGCGATTTCGGTTAATCTGGAAACCACTTGTCATGTCATGATTTGTATAATACTCAGAATATTGTGGTGCATATGAATCATGTTTAAAACTTTTTCCATAAATGAAAAAAATAAATAAAGTGTAATGTAAGTTAACGGAGCTCAAATAACTTGGCACGTAGTTATTTACACACATTAAGGTGTAAATAAAAATTGACCTAAAATGACCTCCACTACCTCCATAACTTTGTATATGCTGAATATGTAAGAATAGTTAAAATAATTACGACGTTTACCTGTTACACACTTTTGTTTGATGAATTGATAAACCTTATTACGAAATCATTACATTGCCCAAGCGCGATCGAAGTTAACGGAATGGTAAAGATTTATCCTAATTGTGTTGTTTTTAATCCATTTGTTTTTAGTGAATATGGTTATTATGAGACTGGTGGAAAACAGTATAAAAATATCGTTCTAACCAAAGGAGATAGTGCATGTCTTTTAAGTGCACTCATGCTGTTTGATGTCATTAGTGAAGATCTTCTCCCGTTGTAAAATATTTTTTGCGCAGCATTTCCTCGCGTTTGAAGAAGTTTTTTTGATTACATGAGAAACTATTGTTATATAAAGTCAATATTTCCATTTTTAGATCTCAGTTCGCTCAAGAAAATAATCGGCAAATACAAAGCCACTGTCGTTGTAATTTATATTTACGTAATGAAACGTCAAAACGGTAGAAGATCGTAGCTGGGATCTCGTTTGGATCAATATATCAGGTAATATCATGCGTGTCTATGTAATTTGTTCTTATATCGGGAATTCCTCACAGCTCGACATATACACGTGTATATTATCAAATATGACTGTTGCATCGCCGATACATTTTTAGATTAGATCAACCAACACTCGCAATCCGAATCAAATATAGTCGATGCTGCAGTGATTTTTTTTGGTCATAATTCCGAAGAATTTGCTATGGATTCAATTTGTGCATGTTTATTTATTTACAACGAGCATATTGTATTTGAAATAAGAAAATAGACTGTGTCTTAAAGTGTGCAGACAACATATATTTAAATAGATCTCCATACAGACGCGACATACAACCAACTTTCAAATTGAAGTAAATTTCCCATGACGTTTGAATTTCCATAAAAGCAGTAGGTGATTTTCCTTGCAAAATGCTCAATTTCAAGTATTGACAAGAAAGGAAATCAATTGTGGGTTATTCTGCAATAATTAACAGCTGAGTATAACATTTTAAACGTTAGTCTGGAAAATTCAGAGAAATTGTTGAAATGCGCACATGAAAGAAAAAAAAAACAACTTAGTTTTCTGTATAATGTTTTGAAATACAAAATATATAGAGAGAGTATATACCTTTTCTGTCGCGGCGTTACGATCGCAATATAGTATTTAAGGAACTTGTTAACAGATAGGGCATTTTCAAAGTGTGTCAGTAAATGACTAAAATTGCTAGATTTTCATCATGGAGCTGTAGAGTTCCAAAAAATGGCATTTATATAATTTAAGAAAAAGAAGGTTTGTCTTCAGCAGGTCTCGAACCATTTTTCTGCTGCCTGAGCCACTCGGTTATCCGGACCTTCGATAAATACAGTAATGTTATGCTTAATGTAACAGATCTACGTGTTGTAACAAAATCTAATGAGAAGAACATAATAATTCAAAACTATTCAAAGAATACAATGAATAGTACCCAGTCAAGAAAATTCATTCCTGATGTATAGCAATTATGAACAATTCATGAGTTAACTGCAGAAGGAAAAACAGTGTATGTGACAAAACTAATGAAAACGAGAAAACAACACGTTGTCTTTGGGAAATATGGAAAATAAATTGCTTTAAAACCGGTGATATACAGGATTGCTCTATATTTTTTCCTTCTTGAAACTCTCAAAAATTTATAAATTTTGCTGACGTTTATTACATATAATATGTATATTATACCCCCGACAAAAAAGCTGGACAAGATAATTGTGAAATCGATGTCGCTGACTAAATATTGCGCTTCTGGGAATTTCAACTTAGGAGACTAAATGCTTATGATGTGAAATGTTTTTCAGAGAGGATAGGTTTAACAACAAATGTTGAGAGTTTATTGAGCTTTAAGTTTGTTAATCAATCTTACAAATGTTCGCCGAAAATCAAACAACTTAATAGATGCATTACTCTGGATTATTTGGATAATTACGCACTTGTCTTAAACATTCGGCGTGTTTTCGTTTTTAGATATTAGATTTAAAACGTGTTAGGATATTCAATTGTGCACTTGGAACATGGATTAGTTCAATAAGTTGTATGTCGTATAGAGATTCATGAAAGTTTGTTTTGATATATAAAGTAATCATTTAAATGTTCAACACATGTCTCTATCGTTTATATTTGATTTGAGGATACAGTTACTAAATAGTATACAAAAAACAATGCACATACATTTTAAAGAACTTTTGTATGCAGATTTTAACGACGAATATAACAGTCTCAATAATGTTTCTATAGTTTTCAGGAAACCATATTTTACAATTAAGAGAGGCAATTACCGTGAATTAGTATTTGAATGATATTGGTCAATAAAGAGACTCATAAGTGTCATGTGAATGTACACCTCGGTGATATGTGCATACTATTTACTAATATGTAAGTTATTGATACATGCTTATACGTTCTGTATTGACATAACACACTTAAAAATGAACAAGTCTTCGGAAAAAAACTAATGTCAGTGTTACAGTGTACCTTAATGAAAAATGGGCAAACACATGTATACCTGGAAAAATACATTGATATGCCTAATAGTATCCACCTCTCCAGAATCGCAATTAGATAAATATATGACTAAATGAAGCATATGAACGCTACAAAGCACTGGATATCCTGTGGACTTACTTGTAACATTTGAAAAAAAAAATCTTTACACACCGGCATGGCTTATAAGGTTAACTGGTGCCTGGCATCTTTCAAGAACGGGTGTTATTTCCAAAGGTATGCGTAACATTTACGGTTAAACTTATTTCAATCATTAAATACGAAAATGCCTTCAAAATATAGTGTATCGAGTGAGAAAATAAGTTTGCTTATATGTCTGCATCTGAATATGAATGCATTTAACAAATCTGTCTCACAGAAATAATATGCACTAAAAATGTTAGCCACATTAGCAGAAGACAACGTTTAGTCTTTGAAATATGCTAGTGCAAAAATATATATATGGAAAATTACATGTATTAGAAAAAACTCCGTGCGTCAAAATGGTTATATGGAATGGACCTAACAAAGGAGACATATTTTATACACATCTCTTTATCTCAGACATCGTATATAAAGTAACAATCAGTAATAAGGTCGTATTATCCTGCTTGTATGCTCAAGACTTTAATGTCGTTTTAATTATTTATGTTGGCAATATAAGCTTTCGGAAGAAAAAGATAGGTTTCCTTCTTCTTCTGTCGAACCATGACTTGGTATATATATTTGTTATTCTCTCACTTTTTTAATATAGAAAAAGGTTTATTAAATACACATTTCTTCGTCAGGACTTATTTTATTTGCAAATAGTAATTATGCTTGTTGTACATGTATATGTCTTATAATACAACATATCGCATGTACTAGAACAATATCTTTAAAATACTTAAGAGCGACCGAATAATGTCTAGTAAATTATGTTTATTATCATGCGCTTTATTGTTATATTGAATCGTTATTGGTATTTACTGAAGGAACGTCATACAATTGAATAGTACAGCAAACATGAACAGGTTGCGAATAGATATGAACTTGTTCATATTATCCATCTGTCAGCTTTTAGTGAAAACCGTTACACAAAAAGGATTTCTGGAAGAGTGATTGGTATTATGTTATGGCGTTCGAAACGGAATAACCAGATATGGGAAATAATACCTGTTAAGGTTCAAAGGAAGAAATTATGAAATGTAGAGTCACCCGCCTTTATAATCACGTATATTTGAAGTAATATAACATATAGTATTATTTATATATTTAAAATGCATATGTGTGGTACAACCTTATATTATTTAGGAATTACAATAATTGTTATTATTACAGAACAGTGAAAGTACACAAAAGTAATAGTAATTTATTGAAATGATGGGTTCATAGCTTATAAAGATCCGAATATGTGGAGATCGAAAAATTGAAGAAATGTATGATTCTTAGGATCCATATCGCCGCAATGGGGGCATTCTCCTATATCGCCGTAATTACGGGCATTTTTAATGGAAATATGTGCATGAGGTAAAAGGCAGTCAGCCCTAAATCTTGTTTTCGTTACACGACAATGTCTTTCTTGAGTGACCGTTAGGAAACGTTTTTGGAATGAGCGATATGGATTCTTCTGATTTTTTTGAAGTATTTACAGAATGCAAAATTTAAACGTCTCCTAGATATTTCGCTAGACATATTGGCCGTTCATGGGTTGCGAAATGTAATATTCTGAGAGTCGTCAGCATAACACATATATTCATTTCTGTTATTACAGTTGTTGGCATCAACGTCGGTTATACAATGTCGAACCTTTAAGTATCTGGAAATGGAAGCCATTTTGCCATGAGCTGATGTTTCGCAATAGCAATAAACCGCATATAATTACAACAAAGAATCATGAAAAGTTATGCCAACACAATACATCTTTTCGCTACTGTTGATGAATGGCCTAAAATGATTGCTTATTTCTAAATATAAAACTATCTGACGCATAGCAACATGTAAACAATCGCAATCACATGACCCATGCTATTACAGCTTAACACGTTTTAGGTGATTTAAATGAAAGTTTATGTTCAGAAACCTGGCGGAGGGCCTTCCCTTTAACTGGTTTAGTGTCACATCTGTACGAAACAGCTTAATTTAGACATATCAGTTTACGAAATCAGAATATATGAAATCACTTTAGTATGATTATAAAAAACTACCATGAAATACATTTTATTTATTTTAAAATTTGTAGACAGTACATCAACAATGCGATTAGCAAATAGAAACTCCAGGCGAAACATCAGGACCGAATTCATATTAGCAGCCCAAAGTCCTGTATGTAAGGTATTTGACTAATTCACCCTAAAGCACTCAATCACAAATTAGGTCAAACATACTAACAAACACGACCGCTGCATGTATGCAATTATAAATGGCTATCGTCTTGGAATGTAAATGCTCAAAAACACATTGTAAATTTACTCATCTATACATGGCGTGCTTAAATTAAAATCTAGCAATTTGGTAATACCGCTAAGAATAAATCAGTCAATATGTGTCAATCAAGAATTGAGTTGACTCATTTTCAGTAGTTATAAGGTAGCGCACGAGGGAATAAACAATCAACTTAAACAACATTGAAAAATCACGTAAGTCGGAACGATCCCGTTTCTGCTGTTGGATAATTTATATAAAATATAACATAACATCTTAACAGACGTTTAGAATAATTAAAAGAAGTTGTAGTTTACATTCAATGGTGCATATTCAAACAAACAATCATATATTGCTGCAAGTGTTGTAATTGCATTATGCTCACAATATATGCTGTTTTCCTTTTATTTTGCTGCTGTTGTTCATATGAGAAGAGTTGATATGCTGGCTTGTTTGAAAGACTTAGAATGATGACATGTTATACCAATGTTGAAATACAATCGACGTTTGTTTATTTTAGCATAGTAAATTATCGAAGAAATGTGTTCACTGATGTTGTTCAATAGTCCACTAATAGGCATCACATTTTACCAAACCCTTTCACCATCCATTATCGTTTGCTCGACAATGATACTTTGTATAATATGGCACGAACAGCGCACTATTCATATTGACAATAATGTAACTGTTCTACTCCGAAGTCGTACCATATCATTTTGACCAGTTGTTTATGAATCTATGAAAACTATAATGTATTGGATTTCGAAAGTGTATGCCTGTGCATACAAGCATCGGTACATAAGGTCATTGCAAGTTGTCATTCTTCTATGATTGGTTTACTTGTAGCGATATATAAAAGCGATATATACATTAATTAAATTTTAATGCTATAAGTGTTTCTTGCATTTTATATATTTGTATTCGAATAAAGCGTTCACATTGTTTACAATTTTCTCAATAAAACGATTTTTTCATACTCATACAATGCTTGTTTTGACGATGAACAAATGAGAGACTTGTCACCGTTTTCATTTAAAAGAAATTCACGAAGACAACATTTGTATCATACTGATGTTGATTATCACAAGCATATATCGTATATCGAAAAAATCTTTAAAGCTGCCCTGTCAACAAATTTAACTATGCTTATGCATTTTTTTTTAAGGAACCATAATATTATGTTTCTGATCATGTTTCATAATAATATTTGCATCATCGTTGATTATTATCCGAATAATTATTATTTCTGATACATTGCTATTAAACACTTCATTGTCACTTCATTGTCTTTTTTTATTCATATAAAACCCAAATCTTTGTTTATTGATCGGTAAACATCAACTATTGAAAAATATTCATTTTTTTCTAAAAAACGTTCATAAGCAACTTTACAATAAAAGGATATATGATGGTTTTAAAAGTATACACTGTTTGATTTAATGTATGTTGTATTGACAAACGACATTCTCTCGTCATAATGGAAAACAATTTTTCATTTATGTCGGTCATTAACCAATACAAAAACACAAGCCATATCGGAAACATATTTCCCGATAAACGGATCTCAAGTTATCATCAATAACGAAAGGCGTGGTGAAAGTCGTTTAACATGAAAAACTACTATCTGGCATCACACTTTTGTGTTTTTATTTTGTTTAATACATATGTACCGTGTATACATGTCAAATTTTGCTCATGCTATAGATACTGTACAGATAGTTCATGATGACGATGACGCTATAAACTTATGAGACATGCGTAACAAAAAGTATGCATTTGAAGCTATTCCGTGGACTGACGTTTACTTGGCTGCTTTTATATATTAATTGGACTTCAACGATATGATAGTATTTTGGATTTGAAAAAAAATTGACGATAATGAATCAACGCTTGTTTGCTGTCCTTCTTCGCCTTCGTGTGGTAATGACGACACGGTCAGTTATTGTCAGCATATTACACTCTTAGCGATATGTTTTAAAATATTTTTTAAGATATATAATACACATGTAGCAGTGTTTATTCTCTAAACAACACCAGAGAACAAACCCTCAATAAGAATATTTGTAAAAGGCAAGTGACCAGTGGCCTAATTTACACATTATACACACAACGCAACACACAATGTCGATATGAATAAATCCAATGTATTGTCATAATCACATAATAACATGGAATACACTCAAAATTATTTATTTAAAACCTTTATATAAATAACAGAACATATCTATTAATGCATTTTATGCTGATTCGCATACGTATTTACAATGTCCGTGTAAGATCAAAGAGCATGATCGAATGTTTAAAACGGTTGGGAATATGTGGGATGTCCAACGATGATCGTGAAGCATTTGTGAACACACTGCATATTGTTGTACACGCGACAGGGAACTATTATCGCCATTAGCAAAATAAATAGCATCGGCGGAACCCACGATATACTGTCCGTTGTCAATACATTTTGAACCGTGGGAGAACTTGATGTCAATATTTCGTTTTCATATATATTGATGAGCAAACTTATAACCAAGGAAATAATACTTAAGGTCAGGTTCAAAAACTCTTCTAATAAAGTCTGTGAAGCAACGATCGTATGAGCGGATAACGGTTATGATGACAAAAGCGGACGGATAATGTTACATATTACCAAGAAACATTGTCTGCATGGTAACAAATTCCAAAACGAGTCGTTTGATTAAATGAATTTCCTTACAGAATTCGGACATACAAACCAATGAGTTGTCTAATGATATGTTCATGACTACAACATTTTGCTATCCTAGTGCACCACGGTCAATCGAGAAGCAGAGCGTTTTTTTATTGAATTTTGATTAAGACGATGCATCTAACGTCGCTATTCCGCTTCGGTTATTGTTACACTAATTTATATCAATCAAATATGATACAATCCATACGTATCATATTCGTCTTAAAATGGGACATTTTCTCGTCATTATGGGCAGTATATTGCCTTGAATGTCTGTCATAACAAGGAATATCTCTCAAAAAATATCGGACATACTGTCTGCTGTTAACGGATCACAAGTTGCGAATGAAAGCGATGTGCATCACATCGTTTGGTTTATTGGCGTAGCTGTCTAAGATGGAGTTAGATCATGATTTATTGAGATTATTATTCTGGAGAATTTTATTCCCGGTTAATTAAACGGAATTTGTATATACAACTACACAGTCTAACCTATCAATAAAGACCACTTAAGGGATTTTGGTCGTTGTGGTCTTTGTTCACAGGTGGTCTTTATTCGCAGGGTGATTGAAACTTTGCAAAATATGCTAGTAGGCTGTTTACAGGTACGATACCTCTATGTATGTGTTCTATTGTATAAATGTTTGAATACTTATGCATGTATAATTAAATAAATGATTGAAAACACAGTTTTGTTTTTATTTTATTATTTCAATTTCCTTATGTTTTAATTATTTTTTCATTAATCATATAAATGTATAAACAGCTATTGATATACATGGATATGTTCATGTACTTATACAAAGGACAAAGTACAAAATGCACATAACATAGCAAGAATTTGTACATTAATCACTACTACACAACCAGTAAATTTGACAATAATGGACAATAAATGACAATTTACTCATCTATAATCTAAGGACGTCTTATCACGGAGAAATTTAAGAAAGGAATGCATATCAACATGTATGTGTGTAATTAGCATCGTAATTGTACCGAAACCGTATATTTCCTTAATGAGTTGATGAAAGCCTCAAACTGTTCTTTGATATTTTCGGCAAATAGTACATTAATCGCGAGTCACACAAATACAAAGGCAACTTCTTGCACTTTCGACAAACTGTCAAATGCATAAAAGAAGCAGGCCGCTACCTATTAGCAATGTGTGTTAAATAAACAAACAACTGCTATCGAGTGCAGTTAACTGTTACCTTCCAATATCACCATAGCGACCGACAAGTCCACTGGTAAGATGTTTATCACGTGACTATCAGCGCGTCATGGCGGCCATTTTTTATTGAAAGTTGCGAAATCGTTGATTGTTATGATTGAAGTGGTCGTTGTTAGCTATCAAAATGGACGTTTGGGAATGAAATATGGCGGTCGTTGGTCTTTGTTCGCAGGTGGGATTTATTCGCAGGTACAATATATCGTGAAATCGTTCGGGAGGAAAAAGATGTGGTCTTTATGGACAGGTGGTCGCTATTGAAAGGTGGTCTCTGGGACAGATTGGGCTCGTTGTATATCGATTTTAAACTTGAAACGGCATCAGGAGCAAAATTTAAGTTAATTTTAAATTGGCCTGTTTAGCCATAGTAACGGAAAAAGTATTCATGTTTGAAAAGTCAGTTTAATGTGCCTTTTGTCATTCTAGCAATTAAATGATGTTAAATTTAGTACGACTGTTTGATGATCATTTTAAAAAGTGTGGTGTATAGCTGATAAAAAAGAATTTGTTGCTTATTATTTCATTCTTCGTGAACGCATTTTATTACCTATTATAACAACAATGGTTGTTTTTTTACTTGGAAAGCAGTTTAACTGTACATGTCCCAATGACAAAATGCATTTACATGTATTTTAATTAACTTACATAATGGACACGACCAGACCCAGAAATACACGGGTATTTTAATTTTATCACTGAACCGACCCAAAGAAAATGTTTGACATAATGTGTTTTTTTACCGATTACCGAACAATCTGGGGTCAAAAGTCACGTAACTGGTAATCATGTATTACTAAAGGACAACATTGATATCTCAATAATCATTTCAACGCCTTTGCCAAGTTTAAAGCCATTTCTGGTTTGTTTTATACATGCTTGGCATTAAATGTTAACATTTGCGCACAATAATGATGACATGTGTTATTAAAGTGGTAAAATAAAGAAAACATGTCAGTGTTCCTCTGCAATATTTATGATGGGTCGTACATTCGGTAAATAATGTTTGTCATGACATGTCCATGCTTTCCTTTATTTCCTGACACGCCGTTTTATCATCTGCTTTGCCCGATTCAACTATAAAGTGATAATGACGTTCGGAAATAATGAAAGTGTCACCAATCATTTATTTTTCAACTAGTAAACTGTTTGAGACTCGGGCTGGGGCTTATATCATGCTGGTTGCCCTTAAAACGAATGATGTATTGACTTTAATGATCCTCTTGGGAGATCTCTATATGGGAAATTTCCCGGTGCACTCAATACACATTTACTTCAACCAAACAATAATGTTAAAGCGACTTATTCACGGTTTGGCAAAATGGCAATAATCAAATTAATGGTCATAGATTCAAAACAGCATCTATGTTTCTTATTAAAACAAGCAACAAGGCACTCCTAATTTGCTTTTTTTGTATCGGTTCGCTTATGAATTATTCATAATCCGAGTTGGTTACATACAACGCGTGAAACACTTGTATCGATAATTTAGAAAATAATCGTATTAAACAAAGCAACATATTGCTTTACATACCCTCTTAACTTCAAAAGCCTGAGTGTTGCAGTGGAAGCGCATTAGATTTTGCCCCTATAAATCTCGGTTTCAAATCCCGTGGAGTTATTGATCGAGTAATTTAACGCAGTTTTCGTGTACGATTGGACTTATTTTACCAATATTTACACGTATATGATACAATATATACGAATTTGCAAAACATGTTAATTCTGTCTAGATCTGTAAGTTAATGAGCTGCACCCGAGTGGAAGCAGGCCACAGTGATTCCAATTCCTAAACCCGGTAAAGACAAAAATGATCCAAACTCATATCGTCCAATAAGTTTAACATCACATGCAGGTAAATTATTAGAAATAATGGTCAAAAATAGATTAGAACACTTATTGGAATCTAAAAACATACTAAACCCCTTCCAGTCTGGCTTTAGGAAGGGGCGTTCTACTCTTGATCAGCTAGCTAGACTACAACATGATATTCTTTCCGCAAAAAATCAAGGGCAATCAGTACTAGCAATTTTTTTGGACCTTCAGGCCGCCTTTGATTTAACATGGACCTTTGGCATATTAAAAAAGCTAGCTGACTATGGAATCACTGGATACTGCTTTCACTACCTCAGAGCTTTCCTAGAGGGTCGCAAAATCCAGGTCCGGGTCGATGGGGAGTTATCAGAGGAAGCCATAACTGACCGCGGCACCCCTCAAGGGTCCGTAATATCCCCAACTCTGTTCTCCCTCATCGTAAACGGCCTACCTGATGCCGTAAAAGACTCAGGAATGGTTATCTCCCAGTTTGCCGATGATTCAGGCACTTGGTTAAAGGGGTCTAACATGTTACGCCTGCAGAAGAGGGCTCAAGCAGGCTTAGACTCCATTTGGAAATGGTCTATTGAATGGGGATTTAAAATTTCTCCAACCAAAACAGTAGGAGTATTATTTGGCGACAAAAAACAGCACTCTTTGGACCTAAATTTAGGCGGCACCAAAATTATTTTTGAAAAAGTGGTGAAATTTCTAGGTATGTACCTAGATAAACAGTTAAATTTCATTCACCACTTCAAATATTTGGCAGAAAGGTGCGAAAGGGACTTAAATTTAATGAGAATGTTAAGAGGCACAGGTTTCGGATCAGATAAAAATAGCCTCTTAACTCTCTACAAGTCCCTTATACGTCCAAAGCTAGATTATGGGGCCCAAATCTATGCATGTGCTACGCCAAACGCCCTAAAAATGGTTGATGCCATTCAACACAAAGCCCTTAGGATAGCTCTGAGGGCCTTAAACTGTACACCGGGTGCACTGCTAGAAGAGGAGGCCGGTGTGCTGCCTCTTGACTTGCGCAGGAAACAACAGTCCCTTAATTTCTGGGCCAGGGCTAAGTCTCGACATGGCTCAAACCCTGTAAACAAACTTGTCGGGACTGGCACCTTCATCAAGGGGAAAATACTTAAGCGTAAGCATGTCGCCCTACCATTCGGTGCGAGTATTAAGACCCTTGTTGAGAGTGCCGGCCTCGACAAGGTACCTGTAGCAGACCTGAGGCCCTCCAAGACCCCCCCCTGGACGCTTGGACCCATTGATGTTGACCTATCACTCTCTGATAAAATAACGAAAACTGACTTGCCACAACTCATCAAGTCAGAAGCTCTCTCACTCATAGACAATAAGTATGCTGAGCATCTAAAAATCTATACAGACGGCTCCAAATGCCCTAACTCTGGTTTGGTAGCCAACTCTTTTGTAATTCCTTCCAAAAATATTACCAAAACGCACAGGCTCAGCAACAATCTCTCTATTTTTACAGCAGAACTTTTGGCAATTAAATACTCTTTGTGCTGGATA